>CM029280.1:34842501-35226415 GCA_016920895.1 Vaccinium myrtillus | reverse complement strand
CTGGATGAAAAATTAATAAATGCTTCATTGCACATCACATTATTTGATCTCATCAATTCAAATAATCCGGTGTAGAAAAAGTTAATCAAAAAATCCAATGAAGTCAGAGTCGATCAGCTAAATGAAGTCTGAGCCAATCTGTTGACAGAATTAAACCTTTTCCCTTCATATTTCTAGTCTTATTGATTTCAGTAAAAAGAGACAACAAGATCACTATAACAACAAAAAGCTTTAGATTGCCTTTGATGCTAGATTCGGAAAATGGGAAGGAGGAAAAAAAAAAATGACACGGATAAAGGGAAAAGCTCACCACCCAAGTAGAAACACGTACCAATGTGATACAGAATATCACTACCCAAGGGGTCTAACAAAGGATACAGGGCTAGGGAATGCTCACCGCTCAATAGAATCTACCAAAGAGATACAGAAATACAAAAGAAGAACTGGTCTTCACAAGCCAAAGGCTATAACGTACTCAAACACACAACTCTCTCTCTCTCATTTCATTCACTAGAAATATTTAAATAGATAACTTGGAACATCCCTTCAAGCATAGAAAATACAAATTCTAAGGTTTAAATAGATAACTTGTAACATCTCTTCAAGCATAGGAAATACAAATTCTAACTTCTAAGACTCTAAACTTAATTAACTAAATACTTTAACTACTAAAAACTAGAAAGACCCTTGAGAATTTAAAAGACATTTAGGAAATTGAAATGAACTTAAAAGAGATTCTTTGATTGACGAAATGATACTAAAAACTGTGAATTAAAAAAATACTCCATTGTTTCTATATAGCATCTTCATTATGCACCTTCATCAGCCTTCTTAAGAAAAGAATAATTGCCGTAAAATTGGTGTGCTAAAATTTGTCTGCTAGAGCGTCACAATGAGCTAGAGATCAATGGCCGTTTAATCAGTCCGGACGCTGGGCTTGTGTGAACAAAGCTATCGATTTTTGGGGCCCCAAGTTAAGAAAACTACTTGGGAGTAGAGGTGTTAAATGAGTCGTGCCGTGCCGACTCAGCCCGTTTAGTTTCGTGCCAAACGTGTTTCGTGCCGTGCCGTGCCTAGCTCATTTGATAGTCATGCCAACCCATTTTAGAATATGCTCGGCCCAGCCTAGCCCACGGGCACACTTAACTCCGTGTTGTGCCCGTGCCTGAGTCATTCTCATGTCGTGCCGTGCCCGTGCTTAATTGAAGGGTTTTTTTAAAATTATTTTTATTTTTATTTTTTATATATCGGGCATTGTAAAGAAGATAAAAAATCTTTTAGTCAAAAAAATTTGCAAATAGTTATAATACTATAAAACTCCAAAATTTTAATTAAAATATAAAATCTTATTGATAATTGCGATTTTGTAATACACTTGATGTAAATAGGTAAGAGTTGCATCACTACAATTTATGTACATCCCAACTAGCTAGGTTGTCATCTACTCAACTATCAATCATTTGCATCTCTTAAACATTATAAACACAAAATTCAGCATGGATGAGAGAAGCACTTAAGTGGTCACGTGGTTGAACTTTACTATTGTAAATAATTATTCCATATCATGATTTCACAAGATCTTTTTTTTTTTTTGGGTCTTTTTGGTAGTAATTAAGTATTCCTGATTTTAGTTTACTACTATTAATTAAGTATTCTCTAATTTTTGCTCGTGCCCGTGTGTCACAGGTTAACCCTGATTCACGCGTTATTCATGCATAATGCCCCTTTCTAACTAGTAGTTGCCGAGTAACGGACTTGCCATCGTTCAAGTTCATGCCAACAAGCAACTTCAAGGATCATGTAGGAGGGTCACTTGTGTAATTTTTTTTAAGAGCCTTCAATGTAATTTTCTTCTTTCGAGTCTCGTACAAGTGTTGTAAATAGTCTTTTATTACACTTTTAGTCCTCTCAAAATGATGTTTCTTCCTGTCACTAGGTAAAAAGCTCATTTTGTATATATAACAAGACAGTGAAGTATGATCTTGTTTCGTTAAGCTCTAGTCACTTTGTAGCCGTCGTCTACTTTGTAATTAGTTTTCTAGTGATTGTAACACTTGAGTTGATTTACGAGAATGAGTTGTTTTTTTCCATTTCTAGTGCATTTACTAGTCGCTTTACTCAAGTCACCTTTTGATAACTCAGTTATTTACTTGATCTCGTTTGCTTGTACTCAAACACTTGTGGGTTAAGCTTGGCATGCTAGTAAAGGAGTTTGTTTAACGCCACATATATCGTTAGAGCCGTTGTGTGATACTGTGCCATGTGCCACAAAACATCGGCCCAGCCTGATCGTGCCATGTTATACCTGTGTTGGCCCGTCCCGTACTGTTTGACACCTCTACTTGGGAGTTGGGACGTGTACTAATCTACCTACTACATCTGGACTATTTAATTAAAGAGAAACCTTCTTGATTGGGATTTGTAGGTTCTCAAATACTGTTCAACTTTTGCAATTAGCTGTTACAAGGACAATGAGAAAGCCCTCGAGTTTGTGAAGATTGTCAAGGCAGATGTAGACACCCCGATTTTGACCCGGGATACTTGCCAAGCACTCCCGATGATGAGAAAACCACCCGTGAATACCTTAGGGTTGAGAGAAAGGTTTGAACTTGTCCCAAACCACCACCCCAAACCATTCCTAAATAACCTAGACCAACCCAAATGACCAAAATACCATTCAAAACACCAAAACCAACCACTGTGCTCAAAGGGGTTCGAGCGCTCAAACCCCTTGTTTGAGCGCTCCATCTCTGTCCAGTCTGTCGGTGGCAGAGCATCTAATGATGAGATTCCAACTGAATGGCGCCACCCAGCCGTTTTTCTGTTGCTCGCATGCAACTGATAGACCCCAGGGTGAGTCTATATTACTTCATTAGACCCCCCACTTCAAATTAACCCACTTTACCCCCATTTCACTCTATAAAAGCCACCCTTCTACACCATTTAGAGAGGTTAGACACACTCTCATATTCTGAGCTATCACTCTCTCCCTCTAAAGACTACATTTCCAGCAACCATCAACCCATCACTTGAAGCTTAATCCCCTTTCATCCATCAAACCCATTTTTGATCATCAAAACCTCTCACTAGAATACACTATCATCTACTCAAAATCAGCTCAAGCCAATACACACCCATCATAATCTGCCCAAAACAACCTACATTACACTTGCAAACACAGTCACAATCCCATCATCCATCAAAACCCCAAGTTCAAGCTCCAATCAAAATCAAAAGGTAGAAATCCATGTGAAAGTTACGGATTGGTACTCCTGAGGGAGACCAGTGGGTTCATGGAGGTCCTCTATACCTCTAATGGACTCACGAGGTCTTAAATACGCAAGAAAACAATTTTTGAAAATCCCAGCTTCAAACAGCTTGAGCGCTCAATGCTAGAACTATGAGCGCTCAAGCCGTTTGAACACTCTTCATGTTTTTGTGGTTTTTGATCCTGTTTTATCTTGATAATAGCATCATTATGGCTATTTGGTGGTTCAACAACTCTCAAATCAGTTTATTTTGCCTTTGATCATTGATCAATGAACCCAAAAGCCATAAAAGTGATGCTTCATTATTATCAAACCATGGATGATCCTATTCTATTAAACAAGCAGTGTATTTTACTCCTTTCTAACCACGATCAGAAGGTTTTAAGTTCACACCAACATCAAAGAATGATAAAAAATCACAGAAGCTCACAACCCTTGAATGGGGCTTGAGCGCTCAAGGCTAGCACTATGAGCGCTCAAACCTTGCTCAGTTTTGGAGTGTTGAATCTTGTTTACTTTTAGTTCTGTGTTCTGTTTTCAGTTTATGAGGTGTGTGTGTGTTGATGTTTGGCTAAGCCAACCTAATTCGAAGTGTGTGTGTGTTGATGTTTGGCTAAGCCAACCTATTCACAAAGTGTGTGTGTGTTGATGTTTGGCTAAGCCAACCTGATCTCTTCTCCCTCTCACTCTAATCGTGCTTATGCATGGTCCAATGCTAACTCTCCACTTTGGTTGACACCTCAAGTTTATTTTATTCATGATTATAAAGTTTCAGTCTTTATGCATCATCATATATCATGTTGAACTAGTTTGTGGTCCAGATGAGGGCAGAATGCTGCGGAAACACTCAAATCCAGGAGGTGGCTTGAGCGCTCAATGTACCCCTTTGAGCGCTCGGACTGCCTTCTGGTCCAATCCAATCTTTCTTCTCATTTCAACCCGTTCTTAGAATTTTGAGTATTCTGCAAGGTTTTAAAGCATTGAGTCTTCATTCCCTCTATACTGATTGCTTCATCTTGGTCCATGAATGAGTTCTAAACCCATGATCATGTGATTGTGCTATTTCGATTCAATGATTCAAATGTTGTTTCTGAATAAATAATGAGGATCAAGTCATGTTTTCATCGAATCAGAAGCATCATAAGCATGTGTGGGTGAGAGGGGATTGAGCGCTCAAGCTCCTGTCAATGGATCAGATTGGTTTAGCCTGTTTTGTATAATGTTCATGTCATTTCCAGTTTTCAGTCTCTGTTGATCAATATCTACTAATGTCCTTCTTCTGCTGCTTACTGTTATTTGTAGTTCATGGTTATTCACTTTCATCATCGCTCATGTAGATCACAATGCACAAGCATACACCATAATCCACTATTGTGTTCATCATCATTATGTGGCTCTCATTCCCCATTCCCCATTCCCCGTATTTGTTCATGGTTGAGTTGCATACATTTCTTGTATGATCCCACAAAAGCCAAGTAGAGACCGATCTTCGAACCGGGCGAGGGGGGTGCCGTAAAACCCTTCCCCTCTCGTAACTGAGCTCCCGAACCTAAGATAGTATGGTAATGACGGGCCAGTAATCCTTATCCATTGAATGAGGCACGAGTCAATCGAGTTCGGTTCCTCGAGGACAATCCGCTAAAACCCGGGTGGCGACTCCGAATCGATCGAGATCCTCCGGAGACGCCCGGACTATGAGTTTCGTAATATGCTGCTGCCAAAGCAAGGATATCAACCCTCTGAGACATTCCAAGCTATCGTGTTTAGTGGAGTACATGAGACTGAGACAGAGATCAAGTCATGCTATAGGATCACACCAAAAAGAGTAGATTAGTTTTCATAGCTGTTCGTTTTGTGAACTGGTGGTATTTGACGTTTGTTTTCACAGTGCGTGTTTGAATAGGCATGTTTGCTTCTCAAGGCTAACCGTTGTTTTAGCTTGTCTTTTAACTGGGTATTTCCTTTCTGTAATGGTCTTTGGTTGATGCTTTTCTGTTGCTTAGCTTATTCCTTTGTAGTATCTTGAACCTCTTATGTATTCCTCCTCTTTTGAAAGAGGTTCTTATCTTTGCTTGCTCAAAATAGAGAGCGGATGGACTTGCTCGACTCTTTTGAAGCAGGTAACAGAGTAGACGGCATCATTAGGGATCAACTATTTCAACAGGTAGCTGAATAAAGTGATCAGCAGTTGAAAGACCATTTAACCAAACCAAAATGAAAACTTGTGTGAAAACTGAGCTCACATTAAAACCAAACCAAAATTAAAAACCCAAAAAAGAACTTCTAGCAAACTTAGAAAAGAACAACTAGCAAACTTAAACATTACGCGTACCAAAGTCATAGGACTATAAACACGAACCAAATAACAATCGTCATAGCCATTGCCGCAGCTAGACCCATAGTCATAGCCACTGCAGTTGTCATAATTGTAACTATTTCCACTGTTATCGGTTAAGCATTTGATAGGTGGACCTTGTTTGCTGGTTTTTCCAAACTCTGACATCTCGAAACCTCTCTTCGATTGTGTGTTCAGTCACTTCAGTGTACCCGGTATTTTTGTTCCCAATATTGACCGTCGAGCTCGTTTTGAACTCGTTCTTTGCATCCACTTTCCCAATTCCCCTCTCCACGTGCGGCTCACTGCTTGAGGCCTTCTCCTTTGTAGTGACGCGCTGGTAACTGCCGCTCTGCTTATCCTCCCGTTTGATTCTTTGAGTCCATTCATAATCCAGTGACCTCTCTGCTGGCCTTTTTGTGCCAATCTTTAAATCTTGCGATGCAGATACTAAAACTGTTGCTTTCTTGGAAGATCTGCTGGGAATACCTGAAGCATTCCTAACTTCCAAAGTACAGACTGCTGGAGAAGAAGCATCAGTAATCATTACAGTTTCCAGTTGCACATCCCCAGCTTTAGCAGACTCAACCAAATCCAAAGGATTCATAGGAGTATCATGACATTGAACTACCATAGGAGTATTCAGAGCAGAATTGAGGCTTCAAGATTTCTTATTCAAATTACCACCATCACCAGAATTAGGTTGCATCTCTGGCTCACCATCTTGTTTGTGTCCACATTGGGAATCAAAGTTGTTGGATTTCTACCCAAACAAGATGGCGCAGTTAGAAGGATTCCAAGTGTATTTCACATTCACAATTGCAGAAGCTCCATTAGCATAGACCACTTCAACAGTATCAGGTAATACAGAGCCAGCTTCAATATCAATAAAATTCCAGCAAAACTCAACCTCTTACAAGTTTCAGTCAAAGAATCAGCATGTAAAGGAACCCCAATCAAAGTAGCAACATAGCTCAAACCAGGGCCAGACCAAAATTCCCACAGATGTTCGAAAACTGGAACCATATAGGAACTTTGCTCATTTGTTCCTTCAACGAAAAATTTCAGAGAGAGAGAGAGAGAGAGAGAGCTTCAGTAAACGAAACCTCTAATTGTTTCCTGTAAAGCCACAAATTTTTATCCCCCACACAACAAAATTTTAACATCCTCCTAATTGTCTCCGCTGCGACCTCCATTGGATTCATCTCCGCCACAACCGCCGTCCTTTACAGTCGACAAAAAAAAAAAAAGTACCATCAAAAGATCAATTATATCCGAATCTAATTTGGTAATATCCGAATCCCATCTGTTTGAAGAAGACTTAAAGCTACACTTACTGTTAGCAAGTTTCAGTTGGAAGAACCGTAGTGAACAAAAGCTAGGCCCTTGATTCAAGCTTTCAAGCTTCAGTTTTTGAAGCAGCAGTCATGGTAAGCAAGAGACTGGGAGTCATTCACCATGGACAAGCAAAGCTTGCTAAAGGATTCTTGTTGAAGCTCAGCTTATTTTTTGTTGCTATTGATATGGCTTAAGTTGGAGATGTTCAGTCCATGTTATGTTGCTGGGATATTCCTTTTGCTGATTCAGTCATGTGGACTTGTGCTGTTCTTAATAGTCTGTTTCTACTTTTGATAAAAAGTAGTATGGTCTGCACTGGTGTTAATCCTTTTGCTGGTGATTTGATGAGTGGTCATCACTAATTGTCTTATTCAATCTGCTCCTGCTTTTGATGGCTTTCAAATGACTTCTGCTCCTGATGATGCTAGTTTGATGCAGTTCAATCCATTAATATTGTTGCTGCTCAGTTTCATTTTCCTTGTTTTGGTTAAACTAAACGGTGACCGCCTTTATTTTATATGCTTTTGCTTGCTTCATTGTGTTGATTTGTCATCAACTCCATCTCTGTCATTGCAGATGTCAAGAAATAGCTCAATTTTTGAGCTCTGAGCTCGCTCTAAGGAGGACCATCATCTATAAGGTTGGGAATTCAACCCCGACCAACCCCTCCCCTCTCCGTTAGGAAAGGATAGATGGTGTTGATAACCGCCTTGTCAAAAAAGAGAACAAAAACTTTGTCAATCCAAAAAAAAAAAACACTAAAGAAACATTACTCAAGTAACACTACAGAGAGCTTTTTATTTTTAAGTATAAGTACTAAAAAAAGAAAAACCAATAAACTCGAGTAAGGAAATGGAGGAAAAAAAAACTTGGTATGAAAAACGTGTTGACAAGGAAGTACAATAAAAAAAGAAAAAGAAAAGATAAATTACAAACCAGAAAAGAAATTCTAGCAAACTTAACATTACTCGTACCGAAGTCATAGGACCATAAACATGAACCTAATAACAATCGTCATAACCATTGCCCCAGCTATACCCGCAGTCATAGCCACTGCAATAGTCATTGTTGTAGCTACTGCCGCCGGTTAAGCATTTGATAGGTGGATCTTGTTTGCTGGTTTTTCCAAATTCGACATCTCGAAACCTCTCTTCGATAGTGTGTTCAGTGTACCCGGTATTTTTGTTCCCAATCTTGACTGTCGAGCTCGTTTTGAACTCGTTCTTCGTACCCACTTTTCCAGTTCCCCTCTCCACGTGCGGCTCGCCGCTTGAGACCTTCTCCTTGGTGGTGTAGCGCTGGTAATTGCCGCTCTGCTTATCCTCCCGTTTGATTCTTGAAGTCCATTCGTAATCCAGTGACCTCTCTGCTGGCCTTTTTGTGCCAATCTTTAAATCTTGCGATGCAGCTACTACAACTGTTGTTTTCTTGGAAGATATGCTGGGAATTACCTGTCGCGACCCTTTGCCTTTTCGGTTATCCATCACTGTGTTACTGTCAATATTGGGAAATTCGTTAAATAAAGGGCCAAGAGTTATCACGCAATCGACATCTGCAGATGTCGATATAAATATCATGCAGATGTCGATTCATGTGGAAACATGGAAGCCTAATCATTGAATCCAATGGAATTGAAACGCAACGCAGGAGTTTAACACGAAAGGAGAATCATACCTTAATATAGGCTGCTGCTGCTTGCCTCCAAATTATCCTCTTGAAATATTTCAAGAGGATAAATGCAATATATAGAAGCAGAAGAAGAAGTATGAAGCTTGCAACGAAAGCTTGAGGTGTATAAATGCAGAGTGATGTGTCATGTGCTGAAGCATCCTATTGTGCAACTTTAAGCATGAGATGTCCTCATTTGGTGCAATCTCTCAATTTTTTTTATTTTTATAATGAGGTATCCGGGTCAGCTTACGTGCACTTCGACTAATTCGGGAACTAATCTCACCATCGACTAGCTCTAACTAGGGGTCCCATAAATTATCTGAATGGCACATTTGAACATGGTATGTCTAGAAAAAGCTAGCTGTTTTAGTTAATCTATTACTAAATATTTCTCAGAGTGATCTCTATTTTAGCCAAAAAATAAACATCCTAAATCAATAAGGTCTCATTTTGAAATAGAAAGTGGTATTGTCATGGGACTTGGGGGTTTGCTCCTGCTTACGGTCTTAGGTTCGGTTCGCTCTGCCAACAAACTCTTGGGGATATTGGGGGTTATGAACGGTCATTACCTCCAAGGCCCTGGAATTAGTCGAGATGTGTGCAAGCTAGCCCAGACATCCGGCTATCAAAAAAAAAAAAAAAAAAAGAAATCAATAAACCAATGCACTTCAAATTAGACAGTTACTCTAAAAATCATGAAATACATTGAGCAGTCAAGGCATTACAATAAAGCACATTAAAACCTTCAAAGTTTCATTTCAGGTACATCAGAAACTGGCACCAAACCCTTGTAAGAGCCTAGTGCTTATAGATCCGGTAACTTCGCTCATCAGGACAAGCAGTTTATTTACCAGGAACTACCACAATGAAAGCACACATAAAGAAACTCGAAATCAACATAGGAATCTCAACATTCCAACTGAAAACAAGAACAACGAATACAGCTACGACGATCCACACTTAGTTACCACACTTCGGATACCATAAGATGTGTCACTTTCTATGTTACGCGGGTTTATTAAGTGCCACATCAGATGATACCTAAATCTAGTAATCATCGCTATCGTAATAATCCCCATCATCGCTATCTTCGTAATAATGGTCATCATCACTGTCACTGTCATCACGCGTTTTGTATTTGTTAGGACCCTGCTCTTCGTTCTTGCTCTTACCAAAGTTGATATCTCGAAACCTCTCTTCAATGTGGTACTCCCTGTAGCCATCTTTGTTGCCAACCTTGACGGTCGTGCTCTTTTGGAACTCATCCTTGACACCGACTCGTCCCGTTGCTTTCTCCACTTGCCTTTCTCCTCCGGAAGCCTTCTCCTTCATCGTGTAGCGTTCGTAACTGCCACTCTGCTTGTCCTCACGGTTGATCTTTGAAGTCCACTCGTAGGCCTGCGATCGCTCCCCCGGCCTCTCAACCACACTGTCGCTCACTGAGCCTTTTACCAGCCTAATTTCTCCCAGCATTCCAACCCTATCTTCAGTTGCAGGCACAACTGCTGCACTTCTAGTGGAATTGCTCATCTTTTTCTGCAATCAAAGAAGAAAAGAAAAAAAGATACGACCTTCTACAAATCATTAAAAAGGCTGGAAAGCTACATGGGTTGGTTCTATCAATTCCAAAGAACTTTACAAGACCAAAACATATGAAATCGAACATTTGGTTGCATAATCAAACTTTATATTTAGTGATAACAATATCACACATACGTGAAAATGTTAGTATATTATATAGACAGATATTGCATGATCCTAGCAAATGGTGGTAAGAAAATGCAGTGGCGTAGCTAGAAATCTTTACGTACCTTTGAAGATTTGGAGTTTGAGAGAGGGAGAGAGAAGTGCTAGTAAAGAATTCGCTAGAAGCGATTGTTTAAATGGTTAGTGACTTGAAATTGCTGTTGAAAAAGATAAGGTTATTTGTTGGCACTTTCACTTTCACTATGTGTGGTCTATGTGAAAAAGGAGAAAATGTCGTACAAATGTATTATTGCTTCACATGGGATTCTGAATGTGAACTCTGTTTTCCCATTTGGCTGATTTCGGGTAAAAAGTGAGAAGTAGTTAACAAAAGAAATTGGACAAATTCCTAGGTATTTTGGCTGCTAATTTATCCTAATATTTTGCAACTTCATAGTACAATCTAAAATCAAATACACCATTTCTACATGCAAACGTTTACCGTATAGAAGATGGCATTCTTGTGTCATCCAAGTATCGTGGGACTAGTGGCGGAGCCAAGAATTTGGTGGGGAGGGAGCACTATGTTATTATATGCAACAATTGCGTTGAGCCAATCAAAAGCCGTAACCTGTACAAGTTAGAATGACAATTCATAGTGAGTTAGCTTTATGTCAACTTTAGACACGAAGTAACGTGAGAGGACAGACTTTTTCCCCAGCCAACTCTAATTAAGCAAAACAAACAGATAAACAAGAACGAAAAAAAAGCAAATATTACAACTTAATTCACACTGCATACATGCAAATGTAGAAAGTCTTCGCTAAGAACTGAGAACCGAGGAATCAGAAAGCAAATTCAGCCGCTGAAATGTCTGAATCACAGTTCTAAACAAGAGTCAACTTCGGCTTGTCAGATAATATAAGCCATTCAACTTCTAAAACTAAAGGTGCTTTAGTATTTTTCAGCAAGGAACTAGCTAATATAAGCCATTCAACTTCTAAAACTAAAGGGGCTTTAGTATTTTCAGCTAGGGATCTACCATACTGAAACACGAAAGAAAATACAAAAACCAAGAAAGGCCCCATAAACTGCATATAGTACTGAGGACAATAACAGCAAAATGTTGAAGAGGGCAAAATCCTAATAATAATCGTCGTCACCGTAGCCGCCATTAGAGTCACAGCTAGGGGCAGCATTGACTTCAGCATAGCCAGTCTCATAATCACCATTGTCATCATTGTAACCAACACAATCACCCTTGTAACTGGCATAGTTGTTTGGGCCATTTGTTATACTGCCCCGACCAAAGTCAACACGTCGAACCCTCTCCTCAACCTGGTACTCAGTGTAGCCACTTCCGCCCCCAACCTTGACAGTTGAGCTCTTCTTGTACTCATCCCTGACACCAACTTGTCTGCTTCCTCTCTCCACATGTCGCTCACCGCTTGAGGCCTTCTCCTTTGTGGTATAGCGTTCGTAACTGCCAGTCTGCTTATCCTCATACTTGGCTAGTATTCCGCTCGTATGAGCGTGGTTGCTCCACTGGTCTTCCTATCAGTGCCCCAGTCCTTGCTACAGCTGATTTTCCAGAAGAGTAGGAGGGAATGACCTCCCGTGACCTTTTGCTTGATCTGCTGTTCATTATGAAATTCACTGTCCAGAACCAAGCGCATTGCCAGAGAAGGAATTTGTTAATAGATTTGTCACACAGAAGCATACAGAAATCATCAAGGAGACTCGAAAGAGATTGCAAAAGCAAGTGGAAGACGAGCAGAATCATTTATTTGTGCATGAACAAGAATTTCAGTAGTCATATCCACTTCCCTAGCCAGCAAAATACTCTAGCATAAAAGTGAGCAAACAAGGAAATGTGGACTAACTTTCCCAGGAATTTCAACAATTTCACTTACAATGGAAGCTTTTGTGCGACCAAAAGACCTAATAAGGCTGATGCAATTAACCAGCAATGCAACTTTATGTGTGCAACTAAAATAACAAAAGATAACACCCAATTAACCAAAAGTGAACTGTACAAACATGTATCTTCACCTTTTGACATACTATAATCCGAACTTCTAAATTAGACAGAACATTTTCTAGCATGCTTCACAGCTTTCTCCATGTGGTTAATACTTGACAAATCATGTGGAAAGCATTGATGTATAGTTGCATGTGAAGAAAGGAGAGGAAGCCAAAACGTTAAACATATAAGAAATTTTTTGTTCTTCCAGGAACTCAGAACAAGGTTCCGTTTCCCATTTCAAACAATCAACACAATCAGATTGCTCGTGAAGATTTACCATTTTGTTCCATATTCTAAGGCCCCGTTCCGCTAAGAAAAATAAGTTGGCTTATTGGTTTTATTGTTGATGTATTGCGAGAGAATGACTTGTTTTGAATTCAAAATAAGTCAACTTAAAAATAAGTTGGCTTAGAGGAATGGGGCCTAGGTAGTTATTGGAGCAGGGCATTATACGAGGCTTCATCACATACAGACATAGGAGTATATATGAACTCAGTGCAAAAAACCTAGTCGCAAACATCTGAGAGGAAATGTTATTTTTTCAAAATCTAATAACTCTCTACCATTGCTTTTTGTTTACTATCATGAAAAATAAGTTGGCTTATTGGTTTTATTGTTGATGTATTGCGAGAGAATGACTTGTTTTGAATTCAAAATAAGTCAACTTAAAAATAAGTTGGCTTAGAGGAATGGGGCCTAGGTAGTTATTGGAGCAGGGCATTATACGAGGCTTCATCACATACAGACATAGGAGTATATATGAACTCAGTGCAAAAAACCTAGTCGCAAACATCTGAGAGGAAATGTTATTTTTTCAAAATCTAATAACTCTCTACCATTGTTTTTTGTTTACTATCATGAGAATAGCAAGATCCAAAAGGAGTCAAAGATGAAGCTCAAAACATTAAGAGGATTTCATATTCTGGTGAAACAGAGATTTAATTAAAGAAGAAGATTTCCTACACATATTAGTTGCCCACTATGATGCACGGATACGGAAACGGACACGGACACGGGGACACGGACACAGTGGGGGACACGCCACGTGTATATTTATTTATTTATTTAATTATATATTTATATATATATAATATTTTAAAACTTTTAGGGGTCAAATTGAAATTTTTTAAAACTTTCAGGGGTAAAATTGAATTTTTTAAAACTTTAATGGGTAAATTTATAATTACTCAAAAATTTAGGGTAAAAACTATAATTTAACACATATATATACCCAACTCTTCCTCTTCCTCATCAGCCGACATTACCAAGCCCTAAAATTTCAGATCTGAGATCAGATCACGCTGCTGCTGGAAGCTCTCAAGTATGTTGTCTCTCTCTCTCTCTCTCTCGGCTTCTCTCTTTCTCCCCGTGTCCCCATCCAAAAAAGCACATTAGCCGTGTCACATGCCACGTGGCGTGTCGGGACACGTGTCGGGACACTACGATACGGGATCCCGGAGAGGCGTCGGTGCTTCATAGGTTGCCCATGATCCCATGAACAGATGATAAATTTGGGTCTGAGGCATAACCTACATACAAGTCATTTCTTAACCACAATTGATGACACAGTAAGGATTGTTAAGATGCTACAATCAGTTGATCATCAACAGCCCATGAGAATGAGCATATTAAAAGCGAAACAGTCTTGATAAGTTTCAGCTGTTCAAAAAATTGTCCTGATAAGTTTCAAAAGCATCTTGCATTTCAGTAGCAAGTTAGCAACTATTACAATGCTTCTAATTTCACAGGATACAATTCATACAAATCTCAATATTTACAATATTTGAAATTGATGGGGCCAATTGATGGATCTCAAACCGAGTAACATACTCATGTAAGTGTTATCTCAAGGAAACCCATCAAGAGTTACCATCTAAGACTAAATTACACCCACATCAACCTTTCAATCTAATAATATCATATGTTTCATCAAGATGAACAAAATCCAATTCCAAAACTTGTAAACTTACGAATAACTCCCAGACCACCACATAAACCCCGGGGTGTGTTTCTATTTTGCTCTCTTCTACTCTATTAGAGCAAGATATTTTTTTGTGGAAAGGGGTATTCTATAGAGACTAGGCATTAAAACATGTAGCTTACTAGGGAAGGGCTGGAAGTTGGATTGACGGGGAAAAAATGTGCTTAGACTCATTTTCTTAGGAACATTGTTAGAAATAAACAATGGATAAAACAGGGGGCCTCTGGAGTTAACATAGGCACTGTTTGCGGCTTTGAAAACGGCCTCAAGCAACTGACACAAAAATGCCAAACTTTAGGTGCACCCAATCTTCCCCTCCCAGTCCTCATTAGGGACTAAAACCCTTTTGTATTTGTTTTGTACTTTCTGTTAGTTGGGTGATAGACACAAATAGTAATCAGGAAGAGGATATTTTCCAAAGAAGATCAACTAAATGACTTGTTTAAGTACATTAGAAAAAACCAAGCAAAAATGTAACCCTATTTAAAACTAATTTTAGAAGACAAAAGGCACGATGATCCAAACAAAGCACCGACATTAATAACTGTAGTGCACCCGATAATGATGCATAATCTCCTATTGACAGAGATCTACATGTAGAAGACTCAAAAGAGATGGTAAAACAAGCAGAAGACAAGAGAGAGGACAATTTATTTGTGCATCAATAAGAATTCAAGAGTCGTATCCACTTCCCTAGCCAGCAAAATACTCCTACCATGGACAAAAGTGAAAAAAAACAAGGTAACGTGGACTAAATTTCCTATGAATTTCAACATTTTTACTAACAATGAATAAAAAAATGAAAGCCTGTGTATGACCAAAAGAGCTAAGAAGGCTGATGCAATAAAAAAGGAATTCAACTTTACATGTGCAACTAAAAATCACAAAAGATAATGCCTAATTGACTAAAAGTCAACTGTACAAATAACATGTATCTTCACCTTTTGGCATGCTATATGATCAGAACTTCTGAATTAGACAGGACATTTTCTAGAATGTTTCATAACTTCTTCCATGTGGTTGAATCTTGACAGAATCGTGTGGAAAGCACTGATGTATAGTGGCATGTGAAGAACGAAGACGAAGCCAAAAACGTTATAAATGTAAGAAATTTTTTGTTCTTCCATGAACTAGGTACAAAGTTTCTTTTCCCATTTCAACAATCAAAACAATTAGATTGCTTATGAAGATTTACCATTGTCTTTATAAGTTTTAACTTCTAAGTAGTTAATGGAGCAGGATAAAGTTACACGAGGAGACACTCCTCCACATATTGACATTGGAGTATATATGAACTCATAGAAAGGAACTAGTCACGAACATCAGAGAGGAAAGATTATTTTTACAACATTTAGAAGCTCTCTAGTATTGCTTTATGTTTCCTATCTCGAGAATAGCAAGATCCAAAGGAGTCAAAGACGAAGCTCAAAACATTCACAAAGAGGGTTTCATATTCTGGTGAAACTAAGATTTTAACAAAGAAGAAGATTTCCTATACATATTAGTTTGCCCATGGACCGATGATAAATTTGGGTCCGAATCATAACCTACATACAAGTGATTTGTTAACCACAAATGATGTAATAAAATGATTGTTATCATCAACAGGGCATAAGAATAAGCATATATAGGCAATATAATTTTAATAAGTTTCAAGAGCATTTCAACAGCAAGTTAGAAACTATCACAACGCTTCTAATTTCAGTGGATACAGTGATTGCAATTATGGTTGTTAATAATTTTTCAAATTGATGGTGCCAATTGGCGCAATGGTGGATCTCAAACCTGACAGTAGACATGTAAGTGTTGTCTCAAGGAAACATATCAACAGTTACCATCTGAGACCAAATTAACAGCCGCATCAGCCTTTCGATCTTGTATTATCCTAATATGTTTCATCAAGATGAACAAAATCCAAGGAAGATCAACTATTGTTTGGAAAATTATCAGAAATAGACGATGGACAAAACAGGGCCTTTGGTGTTAAAACGGCCTGTCTAGACAATGAAAATGACCTCAATCATCTGGTACACAAATGCTGAAGATTAGGGGACTAAGTTGGGTGATGGACTCACACCCTTTTGTACTTGTTTTGTTAGAGAATTAGAAAATAGACACAAATAGTAATCAGAAAGAGGATATACCCAATAACCCAGGAAAGATCAACTAAATTTGGGTCCCTCAATGAATACTATAAGCCCAATTAGTGACTTGTTAAGTACATTAGAAAAAAACAAACAAAAATGTAACCATCTTGTTTATCGTACACCCTAAATTTAGAACTACTTACAAGACAAAAAGCACGATGATCCAAACAAAGCACCAACATTAATAACTTTAGTGCACGCGATAATGCTGCATAATCTCCTATGGATAGAGATCTGCATGTAAATTAATTGAATGAAAATCTTAGGCCCCGTTCCTCTTATCGACTTTATCGACTTTTTCGAAAAGTTCAAAAGCTCAAAAAGCCACAATAAGATAACAACCTTACTTTACAGAACAACTTACAAAAAAACTACGAGAAACACAACCTTACACTCACAAATCTCTGGATTTAGAAACCCTAAGGGGTTGGCCTGCTGATCAAGCCAGGTTCTTGGGTCCGCTCCCTTTCTAAGGTCTCAAGTTAGAAAGCTCTCAGTTGCTATCAATTTCTTTGGAGCCAACCCATACGGAGCTTTGTTCGGCTTTAATTGAGCTCCCCAAGAGACCAGTAGGATTGGGCCCCAAGATTAGTAAAATTGGGCAAAGTTAGCCCAAATACTTAAATCATCAAAAAAAAAAAAAAAAAACTGGATTTAGAGAAAAGCTGAAAGATTCGTCAGTTTTACTCCATTGAACGAAATTAAGCACATCAAAACGGAAATGATATTCCCGGCACATGCACATTTACATACACTAATATACTCCATTTAGACATAAGAAAGCAAACGACAATCGCACCTTTGCTTGGCCGATAATCGAGAGAGGGAATGGATTCAGGGTGAGAGGAAATGTAGGGTTTTGAGAAGCGATTGAATCGCCAAAAAAATGTTTGCTGCATGCAGTACCGAATCGAATCAATCGATTAACTTCTAGGAGAAATTTCACCAACACCCCTTAAGATTTCCTTTTACTTCAAATTCTCCTCAACATTATGATAAAATACTCCACAACTCCTTTTAAGAGTGTTGTTGTTTAGTGGTTAGCGAGTTCGTGAGGTTGATAAATCGTAAACGAGCCGATAGTTGGATTGCTCATGTTTCATAACTTACGAGTTTTAAAAATATTTTCAGGTTTTGTCTGTTTATGAGGCGCGCCAGCTTGAGCTTTGATCTAGTTAACCACAAGTCGATCTCCAATAACTTGAGTTTAATAAGCATCTTAAGTCGTAAGTTGTTTGAAATTAGTTTAAAGCTTAATAAGTTTTAAAAAAATGTTTAAATTCATTTGTTTATGTAACAAATCGATCCCAAACGAGTATTTAACGAGTGAACATGAGTTTGAAGTATAATGACACTTTCTTTCTTTTTAACCTTATATGTGTATCTTCCCTCCTCCGTCTTACCTAATCCTTACCTCTTTCGTTATTTCCTATCTTCTCCATTAGGGTAAATCACCATCTACCAATGATCGCCTCTATCGATAGCCAATACGGGCAATACCGTGGAAACCACTACCATTGCCGATCTCTTCTTCTAAACCTCTCTCTCCCCCTGCTTTCATAGTGTCTTCATTTTCTTTTCTCCAATGTCTGCTCCCGATTTTTGTTGTTTTTGACGAGTGAATTTCACTTTGATTAGTCAATACATGTAATCGTCTTCTTCTCTCACGTAAACATGAATTTCACTAGTCACTTCGATTAGTCAATACATGAATTTCACTAGTCACTTCGATTAGTCAATACATGTAATCGCCATTATATAAGAGAATGCCCAGTTGACAAAAGCAAGACTCAATAAACATATGACTGCAGGGATCGCCCCATTTTTATCTGCTCGTGCGAAAATAAATTATTACTACATGAAATATGCCAAATAGGTTGGGAAGAATGTTAAAATAGTAAAAGCCTATGCAATTTCATGATTTTCATGCAAGGCTGTGGAACACTTCCAATTTTCAAAGCCTTTGACAATTAATTCCAATTGTCAAGAAGCTATTCTTTCTCATTATGGAACTTTAAGAAGAGGCTTCTACAGGAATCATTGAGCCATAAACTCTGTTACTAGCCTTCTTTGCCTGCAAAATGACAAGACCACGAAGTTGTATCAGGAAAAAGCTACAGTGGTGCACCTAAATTCTTTTTAGCTACGAGACTATACAGTGTACCGATGTTAGCCAAAACATATGGAATCAAGTCGCTAAGGCAATGCACTACAAGAAGAACACATGTAGTACTTACTTCTTTCTCCCAATCAGTACGTAAAGTTATGATAGCAAGAAATGATGCTTGCGCGAATAGTGCCACGATAATTCCAGTCCAAAGTCCCTGCGTCACACAATTGAAACGCGGGATAACATCATTGCGGCTTTTTGACATTAAAAAAAGAGAGCAGAGAATCAGAAAATGTTGGAGTGATAAGATTGGGGAAGGGGGTTGATAATTTGCAAGTAAATTACCTTTCCTCCAATGTGGTAGACAAAAGCTAATACTATGCCAACAGGTATACCAATGAGATAATAAGCTCCCAGATTAGCAAATGCACCAATCTTCTGCCAGCCACATCCTCTAACAGTTCCTGAAATTGATTGAAAACCTAGTTTAGTTTTCATCTTTTAGGCTTTCAATGTTAAGTTTCTTCTAATTTTAATAAGTTTTCTTTTGTCAGCTATGAAGTCCCAACGAAGTTGTCTACATTTACGACAATGCAAAACTAAATTTGTAAAAGGCCGAAGTAGCAGGGGTCCAATGGGCTCAACCAAGCCCATTGGCCGTACGGAGGCAGTGAAAGGGTCCACCATTCCTAAAGTTCAACCACAGCTAGGGTATCAAACCCTGCCAGCATTGCCGAGCCGAGGGTGCTCTCGGTATGCTTTGGCTTGACACCTAGAACGAGAAACATTTAAACGCAAGGCTACCTTATTTTTGAACCGGTGGGCTCGGTGTTCATCGCGTATGCATGTTTGACTCAGAAGAACGCTAAAGCGACCTCCAGATCGTCATCCAGGTCCCACGAGTGGTGTCATCCAAACAGATGGGTTTTGAGACACCCTGTTCGGTACGTATCTGCCGCCTCTTCTATCGCCTCGCCGAGCCACCGAACCGATGGGTATCGTTGACTCGGCATCAGGCATGCCTGACATACCAGGTGTAGTGTCAGGCAGCGAGTCATAGTTATTGCCTGCAGGACCACGTGATGGACCAGGAGCCCTCCTAAATCCATTGGTTTATCAGGTGTGTAAGGTTTCACGTCAGCCGAAGCGGCAAGCCTGCCCAAGATGCTTTGAACCGACCACGTGGCATGTCTAGTATGAACGGCGTGCGTGAGGCACACAATGGACTTGGTAAGCAAGTCACCCATCCCCTATAAAAGGGGGATTCACCAACTCTTTCATCAATCTCTACATACTCTCTCTCATACACTCAGAAATTCTCTCTCTCTCTCTCTCTAACTTTTACTTTGCTCCTTTTTCGGCGACTTACGAGACCATCAGAGTGCCTTCCCAGACTCCTAAAGGTGTGGGCTTGGCAGTAACATGAATGTTAAGTGTGCAGGTCATCTTCCAAGGCAAACACTCAGGGTTCAGGTGCGGCTCAGCCATCTCACCTCCTCTCCGTATAAAACCAGAAGCTCGAAGGGGTGACTACGGTGAAGCACCTCCCACAACATTTTTTAGAATCTTGATGTTGCCGTAGGCATTTAATACCTTGAACGATTATCGAGTTAATTCAAAATTATATGGGTACTGACCTGAAAGAACAGATTGAAGGCCATCCTGG
The DNA here is from genome assembly GCA_016920895.1 of Vaccinium myrtillus. Taxonomy (NCBI): domain Eukaryota; kingdom Viridiplantae; phylum Streptophyta; class Magnoliopsida; order Ericales; family Ericaceae; genus Vaccinium; species Vaccinium myrtillus. Next base: position 35,206,186 of record CM029280.1, on the reverse strand, counting down.
AAGTAGGATGCAGCCAGCAATATCATCATCTCTCCCACATATCTCACTACCTTTTCCTCCTTGCTATAACAGTATCCCCATATGTGACGCCCCAAAATCAAGACAATTGCTACGATAACACCTTCTGTAGCAACCACGCATATGACCACGCATACTGCTAAACGGGCTGCTTGTGGTCGCCCAGCACCCAATTCATTGGAAACTCTGATGCTGAATAAGGACATGGAAATTAAATATAGAAAACAAATTGAAGTTAGGATCATGAACAATTTGATTACTTGATGGACTAAACCGTTTAGTTTGGTCACGTGGGCTCATGGCATGGCCCATTTATGCAAAAATACCACATACGACAAAGGAGAAAAAAAGGATCTGAAATAGTCTACTATTAAGTTTAAAATTACCTTGTGGCACCACTGAGTCCGAGGGGTATCATGTAAACAATAGAATATGTATTGAGGCTGGGAATTCAAATGGTAAGTAAGAATCAATTGCTAGGAAGAGTATATAAGAAAGTTTACCCTAGAGAAACCAATTATAGGAAAAAGTCAACTATCCCCACTTAAAATCGATGATGAAATAAAGAAGAATATTACAAACCAGATAGAAAGAACAGAGGTTTCTAGCTTCGGATTAGGAAGGAGACCAGATAAGAGAACCATCATTTCAAATGACCAAGTTTCCAAGCTGTTTCCAAGAAAAAATCAACAGTGAAATTGCACAGGAACTTACCACACAAAGGAAGTCACAAAGTTAGGAAGCCATACCAAATCATAATTGCTGAAGGAACAGCAAGCCGAACGTATTTCCCAACATCATGCAACGCCTCGGCGGAAAACCCTGTCCAAGTCTTCTTACAAGAAGGAGATACCCTGACATAGACGGCTAACAATATTGCATTGGTCCAATATGATATACCATTAGCCAACGCAGCGCCTTTATTTCCGAGTCCCGATTTAAATACTAAAACCCAACAAACAAAAACATGAAACAATGTTGTGAATCCGGCACTGAACATCATTGGTACAACGTTGTTTTGGGCTTGTAGGAACCTAATGTGACACTGAAGGATCGCATAGGCGAAAATCGTCGGAATTAAGAAGCGGGCATAGGACCCGGCCTCAGCTGCAATTTCTGGATCTTGGCGGAAGAAAAGAAGGATTTGAGCGGTATTGGCCCAAATACAAGAAAGAGGGATGCAACATAATAAGAGAACAAACATGGCCCTTTGCATGTGAATGCCAAGCATGTGGTACTGTTTTGCTCCATAGGATTGCCCACAGAATGTGTCCAGTGCACTTCCCATTCCTGTCTGTTACAGTTAAACCAAAGGTGACAACAAGAGAACCTGTAGTTGGTGGTAATAATTACTAATGTTAACTATTTGGAAAAGGTTATAATACACACTACTTATTTTTTTATAGAAGTTGCGAATTTTTTTATTATAAAAGTTACGAGACAAACCAAAATGTTACGAATCATATTGCTGAAAAGTTACAAAAAATTAAAAAAATGCTACGATTGCCAATGAGATGACACAATCTGGACCATACAATAGGTGCATATGGTAAACACCTTTAATGGGTGTGTATTGTAGCCATTTCCTAACTATTTTGAGTGATTATATCCATATTTTCCTTGTCAATATTTAACAAGTTCTGATATGAGGTTAATTTTGCTCTAATACGTATATTGGCTGCTACATATATGTATTGAAATTTCGAAAACCAATATACTGGCTAATGTTAAGGAATCTCACATTGCTTAGGAGTGGAATGAGTGACCACTTAATATATGCTGGGACCTCTCCACTCATTACAAATTGGTTTTGAGATGGATATAAAGTTTTCACATGATATCAGAGCGGGACTCATTCCACCCCACATTTAAAAAAAAAATTACAATCCACACCCCACGATAATAGACCAGCAAAAAGGATGCGCGATGGTGACAGACCTCAAACGCGGTTGCACGTGAGAGTGGATGTTAAGGAATCCCACATTTGCTTAGGAGTGGAATGAGTGATCACTTAATATATGCTAGAACCTCTCCACTCATTGTCAATTAATTTTGAGATGGATATAAAGTTTCCACCGCTAATGCATTAATGCCTATTGAACCGTGCTACTAGCACTACGTTTAGTACAAGGGAGTGAATCAAAGGGCTAATTGGAGCTTTAGGGCCATTTCGAAAAGACCGATATCTATCGACAAATTGAACAAAAGACGCTGCAAAACGGAAATTAAAAGAGATAAGAAACAGGAAGAACGAAGAAGAAGCCAATGAACGTAATTACCATGAGGCTGAAGCCGGTAACAGAAGCAAAGGCCGTAGCCATGGAAGCACCAGCAAGAGGTAGCTCCCCAAGATGACCCACAAACATGACTGATATCATCTGTAGAAAACAGAGTAACAGATTCACAAATACTAGAGGCCCAGCCAAACACAATAGCTTCTTCACTTCATTCAAAATGTCGTCCCTGTTGGTCACTCCCTCTTTTGAAATCAGTGGCTGTTTTTGCTCACCTCTCTCCATTCTCTCTCTCTCTCTCTCTCTAAAAGAGCAGAATGTTGGAGATGAAGGTCACAAGATAGACTTCAGTGCCAAACTATCAAGATATATGGAACAGAAAATGTCTTCAAAAAATCCCACAAGGCCGCAAGTATAAATAGACAAAATTAGAAAGTGCACGAGCGAAACACTCGTGCGAAGAATGGTGGAATAAGACAAATACCAAATAAATCAGGAAAATGTTTGAGACATGAAAACTCACAAGAAAGACTTTAATGTCATCGCACTCAAAGAGAATATAACCCGTGTGAAATTAGATCGATAAACAACTTGCAATTTTTTATTTGACTATATATTTTGAACATTGTTCAGCAGAAACAACGAAAGGAACATGTCACAAGAACATGTGTTCTACAAGTACCGGAAAAATCACAAGATAAGGTTCATTTTCTATTCCTTGGACTGGAAAAATCATAAGATAATCAGAAAATATATTAGTGAGATAATTGGGAGGTGTGCATGAGCCTGAGCTTGGGTCCACCCCAATTACGACACTTGTTCGTCGCAAGTCCAATTAGGCAACTTGAAGTGGGTGATTCATTGGACCAGTTTCATACAAATAAAAATGAAATGTCCACCTTTTGGTCCCGTGCACTCACACTCCACTACTTGTAGTACTAGGAGTATTAACTAAAGAGGACCACTCGCTGGAAAAAGTAGAAGAAACAGCTAGCTTGGCATTGATATTCTTTGTTGGGATCCTAGATGTCATTTTTAGTGTAATTCAAAATGAGTTTCGCTAAGGGTGCTGATTTTGGGGCTCCATTTTTTTATGCAGGCACTCTAATATATAATAAAGTTACAAAATTATCCTTTTCAAAATATAAAAATTATTGGAGGCATTTCACCCCCAAATTATCTCCTCATTTACTAAGGCACTCGAAACGGAAAAATGAACCAAAACTAAACATAAACATTAGATTCTAAACATTAGCATTAAAATTACGTTCCAAACACTAAACATCCACAACATAAACATTAGGTTCCAAACATTAAACATGCATCTATATCAAATTGCTTCACGCTACTTTGCACAAAATAAAAAAATAAATAAAACTAAACAATGCTAGAATTCTTCAAAATAAACCGCACACAATTAAAAATGTTGATGCTACAAAATCTTCATAATGACTGCGACACAAGATTTTTGTATTTTCGTACTCATTATCTACCATTTTTTCATCCAAATCTTCATAATGGCTGCAAATCTACGTTTTAAAACTCATAGTGAGGCAAACAAAGCACATCACCAAAGTTAGAGAACTCTTGAGAGGAAAAGTCACAGAACTCTCAAGAGACTTTTCTAATGTGACAAAGGATGGTTCTACAATCATCGGAAAAGCCAAGACCAACTGTCTGCAGGTTGTTCTGATCTTGGCGGAAGAAAAGAAATAACATAAAGACTTACCAAATACAAGAAATATTACATATGCAAAATGAGCAATTCAAAGTGACGCAATAAAAGAAGTTGGAAAGCAACTATTTTTTTTTTCGATTTAAAAAAAAAAAACTATTTGCTTCCCATTCCTTTTTTACAGTTGACCAAAGTAAATGAGAAGAGTAAAGATTTTTGGAGCCTGAGTAAATCATGAAACTTGCAAAAGGGTAATTTTGGAAAACTACTGTAGCTTGGAGCCCCTGCATCAAAATTGGGAGTGTGAATATCAATTTCCTTTCGCTAAATAGTATGTTTATGATGTATGTGGGGGGAATGATTTCTCATCCCGCTATAGACAATTGATAATATCAACAATACCTTTTAGACATTAATTTGTTAAGTCCCTTGGTTTATGTTTGGACCCTAACGCCCTGTTTGTTAGGGGTATATAGAAGGTGAATATAGAGAATGGCCGGATATAGAAATCCTGGGGTTTTATATCCGGTGTTTGTTTCTATTTTGCTATCCGGATATAATATGGTTGGGATATGCATATCCCCTTGCAAGAGGATAAAACTTAGACACCCCTTACCCAGTCTTCTATTTTGCTACCCGGATATAATATGGTTGGGATATGCATATCCCCTTGCAAGAGGATAAAACTTAGACACCCCTTACCCAGTCTAAAACATATCATGCCAATTATTACCAATCAGTCCTTTGGGCCCCCCACATATCCGGCCAATTATTACCAATCAGTCCTTTGGGGCCCCCACCCTTGCCTCTACGGCATCCTTTTCCCGAGAGAGAGAGAGATGTGGAGGTTTGCCACATGCCCCACACGCCACCAATTGCATTACTTATTTATTTATTTATTTGGGATAAAATGGACATTTTACATTATACAACCCCTCATATCCTCCTTCTACAACAACAAAACAAACACAATAATTTTTAATCTCTTCTTCTAAAATAATACCCCTCCAACTATATCCCCTCTTATTATATCCCTCTTCCTCCCTCATATAAATTTTTTTAAACGGAAAGGATTTATAAGAGAACGGAAACCAAATGAAGATGTTTGTTATGCAACTGATCAATTTTGGGTCATCTTGTTTTTTCTTCATGTCCATAAGTAAATCTTGCAAATTCATGAACCGAACAGTGCCTTACGAGCGAAATTAAAATTGCATCACACATAAAATACAATGATGGTAATGTCTCAATAAGCTACAACAGTAACGGACTTGTAGAAATCTCTGAGCTTAGGGATTATCATGACACGCGAAAGGCAGGGAAATTCTTCTTTCAATGAGTCCATGCTGCTTACGCAAAATGTAGTTCAAGAAATCTACAAGTCATCTTCATTCATGATTTCATGTGTATGCTTGCAAGTTTTGATTACCTCTACCAAAGTTTCAAAATTCGAAGTTGAGCTTCCATTCGGTCATACGGCATCCACTTCTTTGAGCCCTCTAATGTTCTTTCTCATTTTCCTCCCTTTTCACGCGACAAAACAGGTTCCAAAAGCGCTTGTTCCACTTTTGTGAACCCTCCTCCGCCCTCAACCCTGACCCCAATTTGCCACACATCCTGTATGTACCATCCGACTGTTCAGCCTTTGATACCCAAAAAATGGCCTGCAAATCATCGCGACACCACTGGTAACTTATTCTCTAGATTTGGCAAAATCAGAGATATATACATTCCAAAAAAGAGAAGCAAAATCACGGGACAAGTTTTTGGGTTCGTTCGATTCTACAATATCAAGGATGCGGAGATTGCGATTGCTAAAGTTAATAGCAAATGGTACTGGGGTCATAAGTTAACAGTTAAATTCGCGAGTTTTCTGAGGAAAATTGATGAGTGGGGAGCTCCGAGATTCATCAACAATGCAGGACAACAAAACCCCCATACGCATATCTCTCATAACCCTCACCTGAAGATGCATGTTCGAGATCGGCCACAAATCCAACAACAGATTAGGGGCAAAAAAATTTGGAGAAGGAAAGAGACAGTAATTTCAAACTGTCAAAAAAGGGGAAGAGAAATTTGGAGAAGGAAAGGGTTAGTGGAATCAAGTGAACAAGGTAGACAGAGGAATCTAAATTCTGAGAATCCCAATCTCAGTAATTTGGGATCTATCAATGTTCAACCTTCAGGCAATGGATGGCTCCTTAGAAGTGTGATAGCAAAAATCAGTCGATTGGTATCTTGTCAGGATCTGGAATATTTGTTCAGAAATAATGGGATTCAAAATGTCCAAGTCAGAACCATGGGTGGAAGGTATGTTATAATCTCCTTCCCTGACAAAGTTAGTAGAGATACAGTCATTAATCAGAAGTGGTTAGAATACTGGTTTGAAGAGTTTAATCCATGGATGGGTGAACATGCTAAAGAAGAAAGATTTGTATGGCTGTCCTGTTTCGGTATGCCTCTTAATGCATGGTCATACACTACCTTCAAAGATATTGGGAAGAAATGGGGTCAATTTCTGATGATGGATGAAAACACACTAAAAGAGAAATCCTTTGCGAAAGCCAAAATTCTTGTAGCTACAGACCAAGTGCATGCAATTAATGGCCATATGGAATTGGTTGTAGAAAAGGTAAAATATCAAGTCAGAATTGTTGAAGAATCTTCTTTTAGAATGATTGAAAAAAGCATTTTTTCAATATCTCCTGTTTTACCATTGGAAAATAAAGATGCACAGGAAGAAGATGATAACGTGGAGACATCAAGTGATGAAAGGAAGGAAAATGCTGATGTGGAAGCAAGCAATAAAGTTCAAGAAAATGAGGTGGAAAAGCAGGTAAACTCAACAAACTCAATAAAGATGAGTGGGCAATTTAATGAGAAGGTGGCTGGTATGGATGCATTTAACTCTTCATTGGGGATTGATTCATCAGCAATGGAAAACGATAAGGTTATGGGAAGCATGGGAAATTTAAATTCCAACCAATCTCCTTCCAGAGGAGTGAGCCTAAGTGATGAAGTCTCAACCACCTTAATAAAGGAAACCCAAGAAGCCATTATTCGTGAGAATTTGGATGAAGCTGATACCACATTGAAGGTGGCAAACTCTAACCATTGTGATAACTCTGAAGAAGATACAAGCACAGATCCTCTCGAACAAAGCCATGCCTTTGTCCATTCTGCAGTGAAAAGTTTGAAAGGGAAGAAGAAAAGGAAGAACATAAACGATATTCTTGGTTTTTCAAAAGTAAAGCCTGTAAACACACACACGAAGGTGGGGGACAGAAAAAAGAACAAATGTGTAGTCCTAAGGTCTGCAGTTGCAGCTGCAGCTCTCTCAGCTTCAACCTCCACTAATGGGATTAACAACAGAAATAGAATTCTTTTGGATGAGGCACAAGCTATCTGGGCAATCAACAAAATGCATGGGATCAATTATGATGGGGATGAACATGAAGTAATCAGCAGGATTGCTAACTTGGATACACAAGACATGGGGAGGGCAGATTGCCACCTCTAACTGTCACTCTTACTAAAGTATGGCGGGAAGGCTGTTATGAATTTCTGGACGTAGTAGGAAATGGATCAGCTGGTGGAAGCAGAAGTTCAATTCTTGGGGTTATTCCTGGGGGTTTTGTGTATGTCTGGGTGGATTATTCCTGGGGTTTTTTGGGGTCTGTTGGGGATATTTGGGTGTGTCTTGGTTGCGTCAATTGAATGTTGTTGGCTTCCCATTTCTTTGGATTGATCTACTCTTTATCTTGTGGGAACTTTCTTTGAAGTGAATATATGTTCAAGCTATTTCCAATTGCCAGCTGGCTTTCTCGTTGCTGTGCTCAAGGTTATCCTAGATATGATCTTGAATTTTTCCTCTTAGCCTCTGTATCTTGTACTGAGGTGTATATCCTTTTTGCTTTGTATCTTGTTCTGAGGATGTATCAGTTGTTCTTGTGAGGGTTGACCTCTGGTTAACATTGTTATTTCCCTTTGGATCCGAGGTGGTATATGATTGCCGCTTTGAGGGGTGTCAACCTTGTTGGGATTTCTCTTTGCGTTGTGATACCGTTTTCCTCGGTTCCCTTTAATCTTTGTAATTTGTTTCCAAAGATTAATAAAATCTTCTTTTGCCGTTCAAAAAAAAAGATGGAGTTCCACCCACAATGGGTTATAAAAACACCAACTGACAAATGTGCCAAAACTTGCAATTTTGGTGCCCATGAAACCACTTTCCCAAAGGACACTGTGCTTTCAAGAAATCCTTCTGGCAATAAGTGTCATGAATGGAAAATCCTAAGGGTACAGAAGTTTGGTGCACATAAAATGTACAAATGGCTTGTGGGGTCTATTTTGGGCCCCACACAAAGAATCCAAACCGTTTCTTTATTTTAAAATAATATTTCAAATGACCCTGCAAAAAATCAACACAATTGGATATGCATAACTTGTTGATCTAAATTTCAAGTTTTCATTCAGAATCCTGCTCTAAATAAAAACTTGAAATTTGGATCGACCAGTTACACATATCCAATTGAGTTGATTTTTTGCAAGGTCAATTGAAATATTATTTTAAAATTAAAGAACGGTTCGGATTTTTTATGTGGGACCCAAAAATAGGCCCCACAAGCCATTTGTATATTTTATGTACCCAAAATTTCTGTACCCGTAGTCAAGTCCGTCGTGAATGGTCCACAAGTCTTTAAGAGCTTCAAGTGTTTGTGCCAACGCTAGCAATAATTTTGCGGAGGCCCAATAATTGTGTATTAGGCCAAAATAAGGCAAGCAACTCATTAATTTTGCGGAGGCCCAATAATTTGTATTAGCCCAATAATTTATTTTGGCCCAAATAGAATTATTTTTTGGGCTTGTGTTTGGGTAGAAGATTGTACATCTTTTGTTACGAAGGCACATGACTAGTACATGCTTGATTAGCTTCTCTTGGAAGCCTTACAAGCCAATTTGTCTCTAGAATCTGCATCATCAGAATACTCGAGAAGTTGAGAAAAGGAGAAAAACGTTGGGTGCTCCTGTGTGTGTGTGTGTGTGTGTTTTGTGTTACGGTGGAAAGACAAAGCTTAAGTGCTCCTTTGTTCCCTTACTCCTCAACAGCTTGTACGTCTATTTTGGGAGCTGATTTGTCTCTGTCTTGGGCTCTCCATTTGCAGCAGCTTTGGAGTGTTTTGTTCATCTAAATTTGGTGAGATTTTTCTTCTTGTTTCTTGTAATTTGTTGGATACACCTTAGGGTGTTTGTGAGATCTTTGTATCTCTTGTAAACTCATTCTTAAGTAACTGTGGTGATAGTGGAATCTGATCTCGGTCCCGTGGACGTATCTCAAATTTTTTGGGAACCACGTGTAAAAATCGGTTGTGTCTCGTTTGCTTGTGGTTTGCACATTTCAATTCTTATTCGTTGCAATTTTTATTTCCTTTGTGATTTATACTTGTGGGAATTTTGTGCCATATTTTTCCCAACATTTGTTATCAGAGCCCTCGGTTGGCTAGGGTTTGTTACTTTGTGTAAATAATGGAAAGGGAATATTTGCCGCTTCAATGGAACCAATTGGGTGACTTGGAAAATTAAAATGGAAGACTTCTTGTATTGTAAAGATTTCTCATTATGGAACTTTAAGAACAAGCTTCTACAGGAATCATTGAGCCATAAACCCTATTACTAGCCTTCTTTGCCTGCAAAATGACAAGACCACGAAGTTGTATTAGGAAAAAGTTGCAGTGTTCTATATTCACTAAATTATGTTCAGCTACGAGACTATACAATGTACCCATGTTAACCAAAACATATGGAATCAAGTCGCTAAGGCAATGCTTATATTTTATCAGGGTAGTACTTACTTCTTTCTCCCAATCAGTCCGTAGAGTTATGATAGCAAGAAATGATGCTTGCGCGAATAGTGCCACAATAATTCCAGTCCAAAGTCCCTGTGTCGCACAATGGAAACATAAGACAACATCACTGCAGGTTCTTGATATAAAAACAACATCGAATCACAAAATGTTACAGTAATATGATAATTTGCAAATAAATTACCTTTCCTCCAAAGTGGTAGACAAATGCTAATGTTATACCAACAGGAATACCAATGAGATAATAAGCTCCCAAATTAGCAAAAGCACCATTCTTCTGCCAACCACATCCTCTAGCAGTTCCTGAAATTGATTGAAAACCTAGTTTAATATTTATCTTTTAGGCCTTCAATGTTAAGTTTCTTCTAATTTTAATTAGTTTTCTTTTGTCAGCTATGAAGTCCCAACGAAGTTGTCTACATTTAGGACAATGCCAAACTAAATTTTTTACAATCTTGATGTTCCCTCAGGCGTTGAATACCTTGGACACGATTCCTGAGTCTGAATAATTTACTTTCTTTTGACACAAGCAGTTTCAGATTTGTAATTCAGAATTATATGGGTGCTAACCTGAAAGAACAGATTGAAGGCCATCGAGGAAGTGGGATGGAGCCAGCAATATCAGCATCTCTCCCACATATCTCACTACCTTTTCTTCCTTGCTGTAAGAGTATCCCCAAACGTGATGCCCTAGAATCAAGACAATCGCTACAATAACACCTTCTGTAGCAACCATGCACAACACCACCCATACGGCTAAACGTGCTGCTTGTGGTCGTCCAGCACCCAATTCATTGGAAACTCTGATGCTGAATTAGGACATGGAAATTATATGTAGAAAACAAAAATAAAGTTAGGATGATGTACAATTTGATTACTTGATGGACTAGACTGTTTAGTTTGGTAATGTGCGCTCATGGCATGGCCCATTTATGCGAAAATACCATGTACGGCAAAGGAGAAAAATGGATCTGAAATAATCAACTATTAAGCTTATAATTACCTTGTGGCACCACTGAGTCCGAGGGGTATCATGTAAATAACAGAACATGTATTGAGGCTGGGAATTCAAATGGTAAGTCAGAATCAGTTGCCAGGAAGAGTATATAAGAAAGTTTACTACGGAGAAAAACAATTAGGAGAATTCTATAATTTGAACTCTTACCGGTAAAAATATACTCTTACCGGTCAAAGAATGGTCTCATAGACAACTTAGTGGGTTGGGTTGTCAATAGAAGGATTGAACCAATTAAAGGAAAAGTGTTTCCATTTCTGTCCATTCAGTTTACAACATACTCAAAAGGGAACTATCCCCACTTAGAATCCATGATAAATAAAGAAGAATATTACTAACCAGATAGAAAGAACAGAGGTTTCTAGCTTCGGATTAGGAAGGAGACCACCTAAGAGAACCATCATTTCAAATGACCAAATTTCCAAGCTGTTTCCAAGGAAAAAAACGACAATGAAATTACACAAAAACTAGCACATTTACCACACAAACAAAGTCACAAAGTTAGGAAGCTTTACCAAATCATAATGGCCGAAGGAACAGCAAGCCGAACGAATTTCATAACATCATGCAACGCCTCTGCGGAAAACCCTGTCCAAGTCTTCTTACAAGAAGGAGATACCCTGACATAAACGGCTAACAATATCGCGTTGGTCCAATACGATATGCCGTTAGCCAACGCAGCGCCTTTATTTCCAAGTCCCGATTTAAATACTAAAACCCAACAAACAAAAACATGAAACAATGTTGTGAATCCGGCACTGAACATCATTGGTACAACATTGTTTTGGGCTTGTAGGAACCTAATGTGACACTGAAGGATCGCATAAGCGAAAATCGTCGGAATTAAGAAGCGGGCGTAGGACCCGGCCTCAGCTGCAATTTCTGGATCTTGGCGGAAGAAAAGAAGGATTTGAGCGGTATTGGCCCAAATAAAAGAAAGAGGGATGCAGCATAATAAGAGAACAAACATGGCCCTTTGCATGTGAATGCCAAGCATGTGGTACTGTTTTGCTCCATAGGACTGCCCACAGAATGTGTCCAGTGCACTTCCCATTCCTATCTGTTAAACCAAAAGTGACAAACAAGAGAACCTGTAATTGATGGTAATAATTGATTAAGTCCTTGTGGAAAGAAAATTAATGTTAACTATTTTTAGTGATTGTACATATACGTATTAAAATTTCGGAAACCAATACACTTTCTCTAATGCATATGGGAAAGTCTAAGTATCCAGAAAATCCATCCAGAAAATTGCCCCGAATTTGAAATCAGTGAGCGAATCTGGGTACTGATTTCAAATTCTTGATAAAAAGGGTGTATTTTTTTGGATATGTAATACTGCTGCATTCTAAACTGTGCTAGTAGCACTACGAGAGAGTGAATCAAAGGGCTAATCGGAGCTCAGGGCCACATTTCAAAAAGACCTATCTGTCGACAAATCGAACAACAAGACGCTGGAAAACGGAAATTAAAAGATACAGAAACAAGGAAGTTTAATGAAACGGTGTGAAAAAAACAAGGAAGGTTGGTTCGGTGGGACAGCCCAAGGATCCGAAATGAATGCTTTTCTATCTTTGTTTGTTTACACATAAAGGTAATTATTTGCAGGCAAACAGGGAGAAAGAAAAAGAAGCCAATAACTTAATTACCATGAGGCTGAAGCCGGTAACAGAAGCAAAGGAGGTAGCCATGGAAGCACCAGCAAGAGGTAGCTCCCCAAGATGACCCACAAACATGACTGATATCATCTGTAGAAAACATAGTAACAGATTCACTGAAACTATAGGCCCAGCCAAACACAACAGCTTCTTCACTTCATTCCAAATTTCGTCTCTGTTGGTCACTTTCCCTTTTGAAATCAGTGGCTGTTTTTGCTCATCTCCCTCCATTCTCTCTCTCTCTCTCTCTCTCAAAAAGAGCAGAATGTTGGAGACATGTCACAAGATAGACTTCAGTGCCATCCTATCAATATATATAGAACATAAAATATCTTCAAAAAAATCCCCGAGGTATAAATGGAAACAAAATTAAAATGAGCACGAGATACTTGTGAAGCGCGATAGAATAAGACTAGTATACCAAATAAATCAGGATGCATGGACAGTGGACCACCGGATGTATCCTTAAATTTCTTCGATGGTTTATCAGTCCTAATTGCGTGTTGGGAGAGCGTAATTCGTGGAACTACCATGACAATAGCATCTCAACTTCATACATTGATCATGAACATTTGACGGCCGAAACAATCTCTCGCTCAATATGTATCCTTAATTTGTTTTGGTTCTATCTATATTTTTCTCGTCTGTATTTTATTTTTTATTCTGTTGTTTTTATATCTGGTAGTTTGTAACAATATTTCTCACGAAATAAAATTCTCTCTATTGGCTAAAAAAAATAATCGGGAAAATGTTTGAGACATGAATACTCACAAGAAAGACTTTAGGCCTTGTTTGTTCGGGAGGATATGGGGTTGGGATTTGGATGAGATTTGGAGTGGGTCCCAAAATCCATTGTTTGGTAACATTATTTGGGATGGGATTTGTTTACCCCAGCCATTTAATATCCCCATCCGTACGGGATATAAAATCCCATGGGGGTGGGATTTGGATGGGATTTCTCCATTTTAGTGCAAAAAACCGGATATCCCGAGCACTATCCCGTCGAACACAAATACCGGATATGAATTTTTCTCATCCATTGATATCCTGAGCAATATCCCAAAGATTTCATATCCCATCAATTTATCTCCGGCCAAACAAACGAGGCGTTAATGTTATCGCTCTCAAAGAGAATATAACCCGTGCGAAATTAGATAGACAACTTGCATTTTTTTATTTGAATATTTTTAACATAATTGATGGGATAATTGAGAGGTGAGGCCGCCAGTTCCCGCCCCGCGGAGAATAGGTAGAATGGGATTGCGACACTTGTTCCTCGTAAGTCCAATTAGGCAACTAGAAAGGGGTGATGCATTTGATCACTTGCATACAAATTACGTACTAATGTCCACCTTTTTGTCCAGTACAGTAGTACACTCACACTCCACTTGTATTACTATAAATAGGAGTATAACTAATGAGGACCGCTCGCTGGAAAAACAAACAAACAAGAAACAGCTAGCTTGGCATTGATATTCTTTCTTGGGATCCTAGATGTCATTTTTAGTGTAATTAAAAATGAGTGTAGTTTTCGCTAAATAGTAAGTACATATTTGTGATTTCTCTTCACGCTATGGACAATTGATAATAATATCTATTGTGCCCAAGCACACACTCTCGCACATAAACACTATAATCAAGCAAAAACAAGACACAAAAAATTTACGTGATTCGGCCAAATCAGACCTACTTCCACGGGAAGAGGGTTTTTACTATAATCCGGAGAAAATCTGAGCTTTGTAGTTACTCACAATCTCATAATAATGAAACCTCACAGATCTCTCGTGTATTTCTCTCCCACACTCTCTGCCTCTCTCTACCTTACATTGTGCTAGCACACATACTACTGAGTATTTATAGAGATACAACAAAAAAATCCTAATTCACTCCCTCTGGGCCTAAGCCCAACTGGCCCACACGGGGTGGAATCCTAACAATCATCCCCTCCAACCCGAGTGGGCAAAGTCGTCTGCAACACCCCCATGTCGCCTCCTCCAATTAGCTATCTCTGGCAAACGCTTATGTCACTAACCAGTCGAGCATCCATGCACCACCAAACAGAGTACACAAAACCTGAAAGAGTGTATCTTTGCAAAACCAGACTCCGCAGCCAATTAGAAAATCCGAGTACCGCACCCCCTCAAAAAGAATGTCTCCACTCGTCCGAGTACCGCACCTCATCAACTAGGATGCCTCCACTCGCACACCTCAAACCCGAGATGTATGCGTTCATCAAAAGAAGCGTTCGTGCTCACCAACAGAAGCGCCCGCACCCCCTCAGCTAGGGTGCTCGCACCCAAAACTAGATGCTCATGCCCAATCACAGGACATAATCCGTGACTCCATCTCTCCACACCATGCGGTCGCATGTCCTGGAGAGGATCCAGTCACAAAATCAAAGAAGAAAGAGAATACCATGATGCATCATCTGATCTCCACCTCAATCCCTCTGTCCGGAGCTCGATCCCGTAAACATATCTTAAACAACCAGTTGCATCATCGTTGCTGGCCAGCATCCTGCACACTCCTGATTCGACTCCCAGCGCATCCAGTACCATCCCGGTCGAGACATCTTGATACAATCCCGCGTTTATCCTGTGTGCATCCGCAACTGTCGCATCTCCTGCTCACGTCACAAAACACCCATACTGCCTGACCATGTCTGACATCAGCTCCATCTGTCACTGCACTCCCACAAGCTTGTATGGTGGCCCATCATCCAATCCAATGCAGCTCGAATCACAACTGCAAATCCGGATAATAGGTCTTCAAATCTGATTGAACCAGACTGCCTCTGATCACCGTTGACCAACTCCGACCTGTCACTCTAGTAGGCGCATGTGTCATTAACCAATCAAGTATATCCGCGCCCACCAAACAGAGATGCAACACTCGAAAGAATGTATCCTTGCTCACTAGCTCCTCCGACTGATCACCACAGCTCAACCGCCGCGAATCCGCAATCACCCAATTGCTCCGGTCAACCTCCGATCTCTGCAAAGTCTGCCCAATACTTCTGGTGTGTAGCTCTTCCAACTCTGTTCACCTCTATGTCACCTATCCGCCACTCTGGTTCATCCACGTTCCATTCCCGGCCTTCCTAGCACCCCCTGGACTCCCATCGGATCTCCCATGGTTTGCCTCCGACTCAACAATCCATTTGATTGACCTGACCGCGTTGGATCCTCCTCAATCTCTCTGGATGTGTCTAGAACTGCAAAATCCGGCCTGAATCACACAAAACCAAGCCCACCACTGAATCCGGAACCATCCAATTAACTAGGAACAAGCCTCCTCACAACCCAAAACGCCTCCAAACACCCAAATCCGGCTCAATCCAGCAATAAAACCTGCTTCCGAGCCTCTACATGAAAAACAGAGCGCATGGTTGGATCCGAAATGTCAAACCGAGTGCGGAATCGGTCTGAACAGGCCATAAACCGGTCAAAATCCGCCTGAACCGGTCCAAAAAAACACTTTCTGGGCACCTCCGGACCGTTATCTGGTCTGATCCGGTCTGCTAATCCACTGAACCGCCGGTCTGAACCGGTTTGAACCTTCTGACCCGACTGGTTGACCCTTTGACCTGACCTTTGATCCCTTTGACCTGAACTGTGACCCCCTTTGACCTCTTCGGTTGAACCTTCTGAAAAAGAATGGGTTTAGTGGTTTTGTTCCAATGTTTATGTTCAATTTCTTTTCAAGGTATTTGTGTTTTGAATTTCACATCAATTAGTGAATGCATGTAGTCGTCCCATCTCACGTAAAATATGCAATTACCGAGCTCAATCCTTAGATAGTGAACCTCAGGGAATAGTGACGAATGGGAATTCACCATTAGTCTATCCCGTTTCCTGTAGATGTGCCTATTGATGAATATACCTCTATTCTTTAGGTCTCTGATGTTTCTGCAGCTCCTCCTCACCGCCCTCAAATCACTCAGGTCTACATCCGTCGTCCAACTTCTTCTCCTGCTCCCCAATCTGCCTCTGAAGATCCTGATCCGCCTGCACGCCGGTATCCTACTCGTGACTGTCACCCTCCGGTAAAATATGGCTTTTCTAATACTTGTTTCTCCTCTTCATACCAATCATTTCTTTCTCGCATTCACGTTTATTTCGAGCCTAGGTCTTATAAAGAAGCTTGTCAAGATCCCAATTGGGTGGATGCCATGAACGCTGAACTTGCTGCTCTTGCTCAAAATCACACTTGGGAGTTGGTTCCACTCCCGCTTGGAAAGAATCTTATTGGTTGCAAATGGGTCTACAAGGTCAAGACTCATTCTGATGGCTCCTTGGAACGGTACAAAGCTCGCCTAGTCGCTAAAGGTTTTTCTCAGGAGTATGGCATTGATAGGAGACCTTTGCTCCCGTCGCTAAAATGACCACTGTTCGCACCTTGATCTCTGTTGCCGCTGTGAACCAATGACCTCTTTCTCAGTTGGATGTGAAGAATGATTTTCTCAATGGCTTTCTCTCCGAAGAGGTTTATATGCGTCCTCCTCCTGGCATCTCTCATCCCTCTGGTACCGTTTGTCACTTACGTCGGGCTCTCTATGGTTTGAAACAGTCCCCTCGCGCTTGGTATGCACGATTTCAAGATGTGGCTCTTCAGATTGGCTTCACGCCAAGTATGCATGACTCTGCTCTCTTTCTTCGCCGTACCTCTCATGGTCTGGTTCTTCTGTTGCTCTATGTTGATGATATGATCATCACCGGTTCTGATACTGCTGCCATTAGTGATGTCAAACGTCATCTCTTCCGTGAGTTTGAAATGAAAGACTTGGGCCCTCTTCGGTATTTTCTTGGCATTGAGGTTGCTTCTTCTCCTCAGGGGTATCTTCTGGGGCAGTCCAAGTATGCTTCTGATATTCTTCATCGTGCTCATCTCACTGACACCAAGACTGTTGATACTCCTCTTGAACTTCATGTCAAGTTCTCTGCTTCGAATGGTGTTCCTCTTGAAGATCCTACGGAATATCGTGAATTGGTCGGTTGTCTGGTTTATCTTACTGTGACTCGCCCGTATATTGCCTATGTTGTGCATATTATTAGTTAGTTTGTTTCTGCTCCTTGGTCTACACATTGGGCGGCTCTGTTACACATCATTCGCTATGTTCGTGGTACTCTTCATCAGTGTCTTCTGCTCTCTTCTACATCTAGTTTGACACTTCATGCTTATGCTGATGCTGATTGGGCCGGGGATATTAGTGATCGTAAATCTACCTCCGGTCTATGTGTTTTCCTCGGTGATTCTCTTATTTCCTGGCGAAGTAAAAAGCAATCTGTTGTTGCTCGCTCCACCGCTAAAGTTGAATATCGTGCTATGGCTCATGCTACGTGTGAACTTGTGTGGCTTCACTGGCTTATCTTTGATATGGGTGTTTCTGTCACTTCCCCCACACCTCTTTATTGTGATAATAAAAGTGTCATTCAGATAGCCCACAACTCGGTCTTCCATGAGCGCACTAAGTACATTGAAATTGATTGCCACTTCATTCGCCAGCATCTTCAGTCTGACACCATCACTTTACCCTTCATCTCTTCTACGCTGTAGTTGGCGGACTTCTTCACGAAGACTCACACTACTGCTCGGTTTCGCTTTCTCCTTGGCAAACTCTCGATGCTCCCCGGGATCGCATCCTGAGTTTTGGGGGTGTGAAAGTGTATCTCTGTATTAGGAATATATGATCTCATAATAAATCATATATTATGTATCTCTTAAATTAGGCATTGATTTCGTAGTTTTGGTAGCATATCATGATCTTCTACTTTAGGTAGTATATCGTGGTTGCATTGTAATATTTTCCTTCCTTTTTAGGTGTAGATGTTCTCCTATTTAAATCATGTAATAGCTTAGTTATTTATTCATTCAGAAATTCAGCAAAATACGTCTGTCTTCTTCCCTTCTTTCTCTCAGAAAACTATCAAGTCGCCGCCACCACCGTTCGTCAGAGCTCGGGGAACGAACCCCTGTTGTTGTCCAGACAAAAAGCCCGTCTGCATTCTCCAAAAGCACCAGCCCCTATTCTTGTCCCAACACCAATCCATGGCAGCAAAGCCAAACCACCACCCCAACCGGACACCCAACACCACCGTAAAACCAAGACCATAACCACGCAGAGAAACCAGTCGCACAACCATCACAAACCGTTAGGCCAAAGACCGGAGACCTCCAACAAGGATAACCAGTGTGATAGAGAGCCGATCCGATGCGTCGTTAGACAGAGGTGGAAGCACCCAGCAGTTTCAGATTTTTAATTCAGAATTATATTGGTACGGACCTGAAAGAACAGATTGAAGACCTTCAAGAAAGTGCGATGCAGCCAGCAATATCATCATCTCTCCCACGTGTCTTACTACCTTTTCCTCATTGCTGTAACAGTATCCTCATACGTTACGCCCCAGAATCAAGACAGTTGTTGTGATAACGCCTTCTGTAGCAACCACACACACGACCACGCGTACGGCTAAACGGGCTACTTGTGGTTGCCCAACACCCAATTCATTGGAAATTAAATGTAGAAAACAAAATTTAAGTTTGGATCATGTACAATTTGATTACTTGATGGACTATATCGTTGGTGACGGGGGTTCATGACGTGGCTCTTTATGCAAAAATACGTAGCACGTACAACAAAGGAGAAAAATGAATCTGAAGTAGTCCACTACTAATTACCTTGTGGCGCCACTGAGTCCTAGGGGTATCGTGTAAACAATAGAACATGTATTGAGGATGGGAATTCAAATGGTAAGTAAGAATCAATTGCCAGCAAGAGTATATAAGAAAGTTTACTATGGGGAAAACCAATTAAAGGAAAAGAAAGGAAAATAATACTAACCAGATAGAAAGTACAGAGGTTTCTAGCTTCGGATTAGGAAGGAGACCAGATAAGAGAACCATCATTTCAAATGACCACATTTCCAAGCTATTTCCAAAGAAAAGAAAACAATGAAATTACACAGGAACTAGCATATTTACCACACAAACAAAGTCGCAAAGTTAGGAAGCCTTACCAAAGCATAATGGCAGAAGGAACAACAAGCCGAACGAATTTCATGACATCATGCAACGCCTCCACAAAAAACCCTGTCCAAGTCTTCTTACAAGAAGGAGATACCCTGACATAAACGGCTAACAATATCGCATTGATCCAATATGATATACCATTAGCCAACGCAACGTCTTTATTTCCAAGCCTTGATTTAAATACTAAAACCCAACAAACAAAAACATGAACTAATGTCGTGAATCCGGCACTGAACATCATTGGTACAACATTGTTTTGGGCTTGTAGGAACCTAATGTGACACTGAAGGATCTTACAAGAGTGTGTGTGTGTGTGTGTGTTGAGTTTGAGCTCGGATTGGAGCTCCTCCCTTCCTTCCAGGAAGAGTTTTTTGTACGATTTGTATTGGTTGAAATTAATCGGAAAATTTCTCTCGTGCTTGATTTGTCATTTTCCTCCTTAATTATGATTTTTTTTTTTTGAACTGTCCTTAATTATGATTTGGTAGACAGAATCTTCCCCATCACTAGTTTAATAAAACACACTTTCCTATTTTATTTTTTTTATATAAAGTACGCGAAACGTTGGGTCTATATATATATATAAGTGGTGGAGTTTCAACCCCTTTTCAATATAAAAGTAAAAGGAAAAAGATGCAAAAAGTTCAAGTTAGAGTTCCCCACTAATTAGGTACTTTAACATTCATGTTTAATGTAGTCCAAGGGCCCCATAAACAACTTCATTAATTAGCAAAGTCCCTTGACCTATTGATACATAGGCCTTTTTTTTTTTTTTTTTTTTTTTGATACATAGGCCTTTTCAACTCCACTGAATAACATGTTCGATATTGACTGGTCTGCTCGGCCTACAATAACACTGGTGCCATGTTCGGTTTTCAGTTTTGGTTAAGTTTTGGTTTTGACATCATCATTTCCCTCATTTCTCTCTCTATCTCTCTCCACTTATTACACCTGCTTACATCATCAAAACTAAACTAAATTCTAAACCGAACAAGGCCTGGATAACTATGATTCTTGATTCATGATAGATCGCCTTTTTTATATCAGGCCTTAGATTTTAGAAACAACTAATGCGGGCCCAAACTAATTAATTACTACCATGTAGAAACCGAACTAATATGGGCCCATATCTCAATACATCAGGACGACAAACATAGCCTTTTCCAGAGGCCCATGCCTGTGTCTATGCTTCACTCAATTAATCAAGATTAGTTAATGCAGGACTAATTAATTTGATATTCTGTAGGCACACAACACAGAAGCTACCTAATAGCGGGATTAATAAATAGACGATTAATGGCCGTTCTAGCCTTTATGCTGACTTTCTTTGTGCAATTATACAACCCTTGTTAGCATCCCTTCTCCGATTACTCAATTACCGCTTTCCACCCTCGCTGGTAAAGCAAGTAATTCGTCACCTTGTTCCATCAACCCAATTGTCAAAACTAATTTGACTTATGAACGAATTAACGAACTCTAGAAGAGATGAAAAAGCCCAAAAGCCCATCAGATGTGTACTGGCTATTGATACCTATTGAAAGAAACAAGAGTAAAAATAAAAGCCACTTTAATTACCATTTGGGCTTTCCACACTTCCACCTCTGTTTTAGCAAAATAGTCACTCAACTCCATGTGATTCAATGATATTTGATGTTTATAAGTCGATCAAGGGATTAATGATATTTGATCAATTTATTTTTATTGATGAATGAGTTACAGTATTTAGCGAACTTTTAAAAGCTGAATGGTTTGGATCCACGGCCGGCCCTGAGCTAAGGCTTGTAAGGCGGCTGACTTAGGCCCCCGAGTTTTGGCCCGAAATTAGGGCCCCGAATAGGTACACCGAGGTACAGGATATATATTTAATCTATCATTTATATAATAAATGAGCTAGGTAGCCTAGTGGAAAAAACTTAGTTACTTTATGCAATAGGTACATGGTTCAATTCACGAGCCTCTCTTTTCCTTCTCCATAACAATAGTTTTCCCCTCTCACAAACTCACACTTTCAAAGAGATATTTTTTTTTTGTATTGGTGAAAAAAATAATCGTTTTGTTTGGTTGAGAGTTTTGAGATAGTGTTTGGATGAATTTTTAGAAAAAATAATAATTAGAGATAGGTGTAATAATTAGAGAGAGAGAGAGAAATTTGTATAATGATTGGAGAATGGGTATAAGTAGAGAGATAAATGTGATTAATGATTGGAGAGATGTGAGATGGGGAAATAATCTTTTTGAATTTTTTTTTGAAAATGTAAAGTGAACACAGTGAATATGACCAAAAACTAGTTTTATTCAAAGCAACGGAACAAAAACATTGGGCCCAGACTCACAAGTTCGACTTAGGCCCCGAGAATCTCAGGGTCGGCCTTGTTTGGATTATAATGCTAAAATTTTGGTGGAGCGAAAATCGAGGTGTACTACGCCCTGTAGTGCGTGAACGCACTATGGTATCCCTTGTCCGCCATGAAGAGGGAAAAAAAAGATAGATTTCGGTCAATATGGGCATGTGCTTATAATGTTTGAAATCATTTTACATTCTCATATGCTAATTAAAAAATAATAATAATAATGTAATCCAAAGAGAGTGGTAGTTGATTATGCCGGTAATTGAGGCAGCACCCGAAAAGACTCCGTGGATTTCGGTTCTAGAATTTGAAACTATCAAACCAAACTTTTCTCACTTGACTTTGGGGAAGATTTACCATATCCCAAACAACAAATTGGAATCTTTGGCATCAGCCATCAAGTTTTATTTATTTTATAACCCCTACTCAGACTAGCTTACGTGCACGACTAGTAATCTTAATTTTAAAGACCTTACAAATTTATTACCAAACAAGCTATCAGTGACCTTGAGTCTTGGAGATAAACTCTTTCCTTGCTGTCATACGCACCCACTCGATCACATGCCCTCATCGTGTCACGTGTCTAACGCAATGAATGTTGATTTATTATAGTAATTGCATAGAGCATGTGGAACATGTAAGTACACGAACTCACGGATCATTCAGTCCAAAACTTTGAACACTCAAAATGCCTTCAATTAATTCTACTCGAGCAGTTGGATGTGTATAGCATTAATAACTTTGACCTAATATAACTTCCATCTAACATATTGCTGCTTTAACTCGTCCGTTGAGAAACTACGTACCATGAATACCCTTAATGAACATGGGAGCCATACCATAAAAATCAAACCACCCTCAATTCCTATTCTTCTCTTTCATATATAATCTTCCTAGTACCTTAATCTTCCAAAAAATTCTCCAACCAAAAAAACCACTCTCTCTTTCTTTTCTCAATCCCAATTATGAATCTGTTCTGTAGTGCTATAATCGCCGTCCTCCTTATAATCTCAAGCGTCGATGTCATTGCTTGGGAAAATGATTTCGTGGACGAATTTATGGCTCCCCAAAATGCAGCACGGGCTGCCCTCGGATTGCAACCTTTGGAATGGGATGGGAGATTAGTCCAGTATGCGGAATGGTATGCCAACCAAAGACGGTCGGACTGTCTTTTGAAGCATTCGCGTGGGCCTTATGGGGAGAACATTTTTTGGGGCGCAGGCGATGCGTGGACCCCGGTTCAGGCTGCCAACGCGTGGGTTGGCGAGAAGCCGTATTACGATTACGAGTCAAACTCTTGTGCTGTTGGGCAGCAATGTGGGCATTATACACAGATTGTATGGAGCACAACGACGAGAATTGGGTGTGCTAGGGTTACCTGTGTTGATGGGAAGGGGATTTTCATGACTTGTAACTATGACCCCCCTGGGAATTACATTGGACAGAGGCCTTATTGATTGTCTGATCAAATGGGAGACCAGCTGAGGTCTTATGATATGTTTCCTAGTTGAACAGAATAACGTCTTTCCTAGGAAGAATTGATTTGTTTCCAAGTTTTTCAAAAATGTAAAGCATTTTCGAATGATCCCTCCACAAATTCGTGATCCAAATACAGTCTCAATGTGAACAAGAATTTTCACAATCGGACGAAATCTCTGGCTATTTTCAACCAGTAAATATAAAGATAGAGCAACTAAAAATCTCAAAATGTTAAGAGAGAATTTCTAAAAGTTTTGATGTTCAATCCTACAACGGCATCCTGTAGTGAGGCTCAGGGTTGTAGTACGGCATCCGAGTCGTTGATCGCGCAATCAATGATCCTGATTTTATCTCGGCGCTTGCATAATCCAAGCCGTTCATTTGCCAAGATAAAATCCAAGCCAATAATTTCTAAGATCAATAGCTCGGCTGCCGAATTACAGGTTCCCCGGATCCGGCAGCTAAGGCGGATCCGGCAGCTAAGGTGTTTTCTTTGGGTCTTGTTCTTCAATTATCAACTCCTAAAACCATTATGGACAAAATGTACATTATCGAAAGAATGCAATGCCAAAGGCCCTAGATTAATGTGGCTGAAATTTCAATACAATACATCTACAGTGAACTCCCTAAAAATTGCTCCTAAGTTGTATCCTAAGGTGTCCACATAAGCATAATTAGGGTCCACTTTTCACTCCTAGAGCTTGCTAAATTTAGAGAGGATGTGTACACTCAATAGGCTAGCAAGAGCATTCTCTATTTTGTGGGAAAAAAAAAATTCAAAAAGTGTGGAACCCATACATTGATATAATTCAAACGGCTACAATATTCCAAAATCCCTAATTTTTTGCATATCCCAATGTCTCTTTTTTTTTATTACTAGTATGGGTATTTGTATACAACCTTTGTATACCAGTAATATATAGAACTTGTTTGTTTGTATTAAATTCACGTCTTTCTTCTCCAAACAATAATATATATATATACGAAAAACTTCTAATCCATACCTCCCGGAAATAAGAAAAAAATGGTTTTTTTTGTGTTGCAAATTATTTTTGAAAAAAATGTTTTTTGTGTTCAAATTCAATGTGTTTGAAAAATGTGTTTTCAAGGGTTTTCAAGGGAAATCTTCAAAAAAAAATCTTCAAAAAAAAGGGCTTGATCAGCAGTTTTCGCAAAAAAATGTAAATATAAATTTTTTGCGAAAACTGCTTGGATCAAGTCCTTCCCGGTATTTTTTTTTTGAAGATTTCTCGCGCCGACCCTTGAAAACACCTTCTGAACACATTGGACGGATCGGATCGTCAAAAAAAAGTTTGGATCATGAGGTCCGGAAATGAAAGGTCCGGATAAGAAGTTTACCCATATATATATATATATATATATATATATATATATATATATATATGAGTCTCGATCTAATCCGGGATTCCCGGATCCGGGACTCCACCTTCCCGATATTTTTTTGAAAATCCGAGCCGTCCAATGTGTTCAAAAGGTGTTTTCAAGAGTCTACGCGGGAAATCTTCAAAAAAAAAATATCGGGAAGGGCTTGATCCGAGCAGTTTTTCGCAAAAACTATTTACAATTTTGGGAAAAACTGCTTGGATCAAGCCCTTCCCGGTATTTTTTTATTTGAAGATTTCTCGTGTTGACCCTTGAAAACACCTTTTGAACATATTGGACGGCTCGGATTTCCCAAAAACAATTTTTAAAAGCATCAAAACACCAAAAAACCTCTCATCCGGGATCCTTGATTGGATAATTGCCGTATATATATATATTCCAATAGAACCATTGAACCAATAAACCAATAAAATCCTTTATCTTTGAAAATTTTGTATTAGAAAAAGATTTAAAGACTTTGGGTCCCACTTAAAGTTAACTACAAAACTACCTAGATTTAACTAATGCGGTAGGAGCCAAACTTAGGAGCCACCCTTAGAAGCTTGTATGGGGAGCCCATTGAAGACAATAATTAAGTACATGGCTAGGAGCCTCACTTAGGAGCCATTTTGAGAGCCCACTGTAGATGCCCTCAGGAAACTTGCTTTGGCAGCATGCCAGCATGGTCCATCATTAGGCAACAAAGGTATTCTAGAATTTTTCAGGGTATCCGAAGGCCCTATTTCAATGCTGCCGAAAAAATTAAGTTTGATGCTAGAATTATGGGTTCTCAGTTTTCTTCTGGTAAAGCCTCTCCCCTCAACCTCGCTATTTGTCATTTTTGGCAAATCCCTCTTAAAGTTGAAGCCTCTATTGTGTGTAGTCTTTCTTTCTTTTTTGATAACTCAGGTCTCCGGGTCAATTTATGCGCATGTCAACCTATCCTGGGGCCCAATCCTATCGCCAAATTGCGTGGAGCCTATAGCAATTAGTCTTTCGGTATTTGTCTCTTGTAATCCGGAGATATGCCTTCCTTGTTTCATGTACGTATTTGTGTTGTTTGAAGAAACTAGTGCATGCCATGCCCTTGCCTGAAGGCACGGCTTGAGCAATCAACGCAAGTGTCCGTGCCCATTTTTTATAGTCCTTCGAATTTCAGAGAGGGAGAAGGAGAGGAGGTAGTGAGAGAGAATGTGATTTGAATTTTGAAAATGAGAGAGAGAGAGAATGTGGTTTGAAATTTTGGGTGTGGTGGGCCGGTAGAGGAAAATAGAGAGAGAGAGAGAGAGAGAGAGAGAGAGAGAGAGAGATAAGATGTAATACGATGACTGGGTCAAAAACCGCTCTCCGTTGTAATAATAGATTTTCGATTACGAACTTTAATTAATCGCAAAAACTACATCCGCAATCTCCACTTTAAATTGCATATAGCCGCAGCACTTGTAATATGATAAACTCACTTAAAGAAGACAAGAAAGACTAGACCACAATGTAGTTAATCTTCTGTGCCACAAGCTCCTCCTATGCATTCCTCCCACTACATCCTCTAGCTTCTTCAATCTTGTTTCCCGCGTAGCATACATAAGTGCCGCACTACAAAGCCGCCTTACAGCACTTCCGTTTCGAGGGTGTAGGGGTGACGAGGCCCTGCACAATTTTAATCATTCTTGGTAATTGTACTAGTATTTTGGTGTGCAACTAGAGGCGGGTGAAAGGGTGTCGGGTTGACTAGGCCCTGCACAACTCTAATCATTCGATGTAATTGTACTAATTATTTCTGGGGAGTGATTTCCACACCCCCCAAATTGTTATCCACACCCCTTTTTTGTCTTCTAGTGAAATTTTTATGTGTAAAAATGTCACTAAAAGACAAAAAAGGGGTGTGGATAACAATTTGGGGGGTGTGAATATCAATTACCTTTTTTCTGGTTAATTTATACCAAAAGTTTTATGAGATTGGAACTTGGAAAGTCCATTGGATGAAAAAAGACTGTGAAGATACTTACACATGTATGAAGATATTTATACACGTACGATGGGTATATACACACAAACTTAAGACCTACCGAGGTGAAATATATGAATTCGGAGTATAATTTTGATTTCATTGTAGAAATACACGTAGTTTAGGCCTTGGCTGCCATGAACCAATCTTGCGCGCCCTTCATCTCACACTACTCGTTCATTAATTTGGCAAGAAACAATGGCGGAAAACTATTCTCGAGAAAATTAAAAGTGAAGTAAAGGATAATGATAAATATTTTCCTTTATGTGTTCATTTGATAAAAAGAAATGAGAAGAAAGTTAGAAAGTAGTAGCTTAATAGGATATGATTCGCACAACTTTAAACATTTCCGTGTTTTAATTTCTTTCCCAGTAACTGAACTATTTAGGCTTTGTTTGGAACCCAAGGAAAGGAAAATAAAAAAAAAATCTCTTCCTTTGATTGGTTTGAGAGGAAAAAGAGAAGAAAATAACTGAACTAAATTATTTTATCTAAAAAAATTCCTCTGGACTTTTCGCAGTCTTTCCATCCTTTTATTTATTTATTTTTCCTTTTCTTTTCCCTAACTACCAAACAGAGCGTTAATATGGTAATAGTACTATACTATTGTTGAAAAAATTAAAAAGTAGGAGTAAATAAATTTAGGGAATTGACATTGGCAATCCTAATTTCTCTACTGACACCCTCTTTTTTGTCTTTATTTATTAAGTGCAAAGTTAATTTTTACGACAAAAATGAGAGTGTCATTAGGCTATGTTTGGAACATGAGGAAGGAAAGGAAAAGGGAAGGAAAATAAAAGGGAAAACTTCAAAAAAGCCTCTGAACTTTCACCCAAATGCTTCATAGGCCTCCAAACTTTGCGAAATTTCAATTACACCTCCAAACTTCACACATTTTACTCAAAAAAGCCCACGCCGTTACTTCCCGTCCAAAAACTAACGGAAATCGTTTTGGGCCCTCTTTTTGGAGGGAAATGCATGCTACAGTGTCTCCCTCCTTCACTTTATCCCGCCATTTTCACCCTCCTTCACTCTATCCTATATATTCATCCACTCCCACAAATCTAAAACCGTACTGCCCTTCTTCATTTCTTCTCCTCTCTCCTCTTAAACGACCGTATCTTCTTCTCTCTCTCTCTCTCTCTCTCTCTCTCTCTCTCTCTCTCTCTCTCCGAAAAATGAGAACCCACCGTGACATTGACAACTTCATGGAAGACAATCCTTGCAAAATTTGTGGCAACCGGAGAGAGATGCACACCTCTTGGACAACAATCAACCCAGGAAGAAGGTTTGTTTCTTGTCCAAATGATAGCTAGAAAGACTTTTCTTGGTTTGATCCACCAATGTGTGCAAGGTCAGTGCAAATAATTTCAAGGCTACTTAGGAGGGGAAACAGAATGGAGGCAGAGATCACAAGGTTGAAAGCTAGGGAGAAGAAGCTATGTGTTGCATTAGCAATGACTTGGGTTGCCATTGCCATTGTCTGGTTGCAGAAAATGTAGGGCTTTTGCCTATGTATTTGGTGTGTAAGGGTTAGTGGTGGTGTTTAAGTATGTACTGGGTATGGGTAAGGCTAAGGGTATGTATTTCTTTGGTTTTTGTGGTGGTGTATGAAGTTAATGGATAATGTAATGTAATTACCCTTTTATTAATGTATGATAATGAAGCTTTGTGTTTCTTAATTCTTGTGTGTGAAGAAGAATTAATCCTAAGTGTAAACAAGTGGTAATTCCCTCCACGAGGAGGGTCCACAGGACAGGTAAGCGTTTTCCGTTAGTTTTTGGACGGGAAGTAACGGCGTGGGCTTTTTTGAGTAAAATGTGTAAAGTTTGGAGGTGTAATTGAAATTTCGCAAAGTTTGGAGGCCTATGAAGCATTTGGGTGAAAGTTCAGAGGCTTTTTTGAAGTTTTCCAAAATAAAATGAGAGGAAAATAAGAGGAAAGTGGGAGAAAATTTTTACTATTCACGAAACTTAATTTTTTTTATTTTCCCTCTTCTTTCTCTCCAAACCAAACAAGAAGAGGGGACATTTTTCATTTTCCTTCCCTTTTCCTTTCTTTCCTCATGTTCCAAACAGAGCCTAAATTTAGCATCGGGAAAAGACGTCACAGCGTTGGGTACAAACCGAAGCAGCGCAAATTAGCCGAAACTGATACAAGTATAAAAACCCATCGAGCGAATCAATACGAGGAGGGATTCATTTCACCCGTGTCTTCTGTTTGTCCATCTTCCTCAACAGTTTCAGTTTCACTCGCGGATGTCTTCTCCTTCTTCCTCTTTTTACTTCCTCTTTTAACCCTCTTGACTCAATCTGCAAAACCTCCTTTCGCTTTCTCACCCTATTATTATTACTCTCTATAAAATCTCCATGGTCCTTCTACACTCGATCAGCCCCATATGATCGCCGAAGCTAAATCTCTTGTCGTACCCACGAATTTCTTCCCCAAACCCTCATCCAATCGCCCCCTTTCTGGTGCACCGGTGCGTTTCAACCTCGGGTTTGGATTTAAACAGGGCTCAAAACCCAGTAAATTGTTGTTGATGGTGTTGGGTCATAAGGGTGATTATAAGATGGAACTGATTAGGAAGTTGAGCAGGGGGTGCTTCAGTGATCCTCGCCGGAGAAAGGGGCAGAAGGTGGAGGTCGAATCAGTGAATGGCGGTGTTGATTTGTTCGATGCAGCGGCTGCTGATGCGAAGGTGCCGCCGGAGCACCTTGTCATCATGGTTAATGGCATCGGCGGGAGGTATCTTGAATAGATTAACTGGTTCTGTTTTACACTGATACTCCGGTGACCACATTTGTTGATCACATTCTGGGTACCAATGCAATGGTATAGTATGATCACCAAATAATGGTCGCCATAGAGTTGATCCTTATTTTATGTTGGATACAACTATTTCTTATGCTTTCTCATTGCATGGTATCTGGAACTAAATTGTCCACTTGTTCGTTTAGCCTCATTTTTTCTTGAACATTACTGTGGTGTCCTCAAAATCCGATGAGCCTTGTCTCGTGGTCCTGACCCGAGTGAATGGCGAGAGAGTGGTGAGTAAGCCTTTTGCGAGCCCCTGCACAAGTAACACCCGTCGTTAGCACCAAACCTGGCCGGAATGTGGCCAGGGAAGGCACTCCGACGATCTAGTAAGAGATCGGACTAGAAAGGTATTGAGAGAGCAAGTTTTTAGAGAGAAAGAGTCCTCCCTATTAGGGCCTCTTCGCTTCGCTTATATAGGCTTCCCTAGGACAGGGGCAGCCCAGTCATTTCGGCTCCGGTGACGTCACCGAGCGTCACGAATCGGCCTCACGAGTATTACGTTCACATATCCTCCAATACGGCTGTGACATGTGGCATAACCGTTTGGCGCAACTTACGCTGATGTGAAAAGAGCTGTGACATGCACATGGGCTTCCCCAGTTTGTTACAAGCTTTAACTGCCTCGGATGACGTCGTAGAGGACGTCACCGAAATCTCGGATTACCACTCCGAGCCACCTCGGATACGATCCGTCTTGGATCATGGCTCGTCCGGTTCAGAGTTTGTCGGCCGAGACGCCGGTTTATCTCGGCTGGGCCTGGCTCGGTCGGCCCACAATGTCTCGGTCCTTGGTTGGCCTGGAGCTTCATTCGGACCCAAACTCTTCCGGGCTCATCAACCGAGCCCCATTTGGGTTGTTAGATTTCGGCCCACTACAATTACCATTCCAAATGTCGTCTCTGTCTTCACTGAATTCTGTTAACTAATAACTAAGGTTTGGGGTTTAGGGACTCCCAACATCTTGCCAAAATTGAGGTTCCATTTTCACAGCCTTTGTCCTCGGTTGGAGTTCATCATATTGGTTGAAGTTCTAAACCTCCAGGTTCATTGCTCTAGTTGAAAGTCTACACACTTTGTCAGGTGGTGCACACTTTTCCTCAATTGACCTCAGTGCACTATTGATGTAGGAAAGATTTTAGGAGTTCTGAGATATGGAAACTTTATTTTCTTAAATATTAATTTTAGAAAATATTAATTTATGCTACCTGTTTTGCACGTTTCTTACTTTCCTAACTTTCTTAGAGATGTTATTTCCTTTTTTTCTTATAGGTTTGGTTTCCAAGTAATTGTTTTACTTGATCTCCACTCTAAGCGATTTCCCTATTATTAGGATTCCTATTAGTATAAGTAGGAGTGTTAGCCTAATGGCATATTCAACTTTTATTCAATTAATAAACAAACTTTGAGAATTGTCTCTCTTTTTCTTGTGGATTCAAGAACATCTCGTGTATTCGAGAACCTATCTCGTTTGGACTAGTACGCTAACTAGTCTCTCGTGAACTCCGCTGCGTCAAGTGGTATCAGAGCGGGTTTTTCCTGGCTCGATGGCACGAAACAAAGTAGAAGACACACCCTTTGACGTTGCTCAAAGGTTTGTTGATCCGAAGAAGATGGTGAAAGAACAACAAACAAGTATCATGACGAAAATTCGTGAATCGTTGTGGCTGCTGACTCTTCACCTCGACCAAAGACCAGGGAGGGTTGAAGAAGATCGCGTGGTAGGAGTTGCCCAACGCCGTCCTCTTAACCAGGTTCGGGAAAGCGCGGTGGGATTTGTCCAACGCCAGCCCGGTAACCAGATTGTAGTTGGGAGACGCCCAACTAATCATGTGGATAATGAAGAAGAATCAGAAGTCGAAGCAATAGAATCACCAATAATTCCCAGTTTTAATGCGTATTGTCATCTTGAGAATTTTGTTAATTGGTTTAGTAAAGTTGACAAATTCTTTGCATTCTACACGGGCATTTCGAAAGAGAAGGAGGTCAAATATGTAGCACGTAAATTACATGGTTATGCTTCCAGATGGTGGGAGCAATTGCAAGCCAATCGAAGACGAGAATTTAAACAACTTATCAGGACATGGCACAAGATGAGACAATTGATGAGCATTAAATTTCTTTAGACAAATCATGGACAAATGTTGTATCAAGAGTACCAAAGAAAGCTCGCGTCCAAGCGATTGTCCCGAGATACTCTTGACTTGCCTTGTTCTGTTCCAAGTAATAATTATTATGTGTTTGCGGATATTGAAAACTCAAGGGATGCATCACCGAGGCTATTTAACACGAATCAATCAAGCCTTTTTAAAGATCAAGAAATCAGTCAAGTTCGTTCAATTTCAAATCTCTCATGTCCTATGTATTATGATGGGTATCAGATTGCAGAAGAGGAAAGAGATCGAGTTGAACTTGATGACGAAGAAGAAGTTGATAACGAAGAGGAATTTTCGAGTGTTCCTGTACTGGGAAAACAATTTAACTCAGATGGAGGAGCAACCAATGAGGCAATTGGAGGTGAAGATGAAAATATTGCAAGAACAGACCAAGTACAAGAGCCAAAGAGCGAGGAAAGTCTTGAATTGGGGCCCATAGTTTCTCAACACTATGATTTATTCCCCAATGTTGAGCTTTGTGAACCAGTTGGAGGTATGACTTGTCCTACTGCTGAAGTTAGTATGAAAACTCTTAATGAGACATCATTCACTACCAATTCTGTGATGGATCTAAGTCAAGAGCATATGCAATTTCAGCATAAGGTGCAAAGGGTTGATTTTGTTGGGATAGAGCAGTTTGAGCCTATGTTACATTCTCAAATTGAGAATATGTTAAATCAATTGAGGCATGTAGAGAAGAGGTCATCGCAAGTACACTTTTCATTATATAATCTTTTGAAGAGGAGCAAGAAGTTGAAGCAATCCAAGTATCTGTTTCTTTGGAATGGAAGATGGCAGATTTCTAACGAGAACTCGAGGACGAGTTCTTTTGAAGAAAAGGAGATTGACGTAGGACAAGATTTTAGGAGTTCTGAGATATGGAAACTTTATTTTCTTAATAATTAATTTTAGAAAATATTAATTTATGCCACTTGTTTTGGCAACTTTTTATTTAGGAATAGTTTAAGAGATCTTATTTTGTGCTACCTGTTTTGCACGTTTCTTACTTTCCTAATTTTCTTAGAGATGTTATTTCCTTTTTTTCTTATAGGTTTGGTTTCCAAGTAATTGTTTTGCTTGGTCTCCACTCTAAGCAATTTCCCTATTATTAGGATTCCTATAAGTAGGAGTGTTAGCCTAATGGTGTATTCAACTTTTATTCAATTAATAAACAAACTTTGAGAATTGTCTCTCTTTTTCTTGTGGATTCAAGAACATCTCGTGTATTCAAGAACCCATCTCGTTTGGACTAGTACGCTAACTAGTCTCTCGTGAATTCCGTTGCGTCAACTATTGATTGGGGTTTGGTTTACGCTAGCTTTTTCTCAGACTTGTTTTAAGATCCTAGTTCTTCCTCGGAACAAATATGAAATCCATGTTCATGCTAGTATGGAGTATGATCCGTTGTTATGAAATGCTTCTGCAAAGCCTGCTACCTATTTACCTTTGTTGTGTGTTCAGTGCTGCAGATTGGAGATATGCTGCTCAGCAGTTTGTGAAGAGGCTTCCTGACAAAGTTATCGTACACCGTAAGAGTTTTTGTTTCATGTACCCCATTTTCATTTCCGTTTGATGATTCTTACATTGGGCGCTAGTCAGGTATCTGTCTTGTGTTGTTAACTTGGAGATAAATTTTCTGTATCAAATGGTGTCAACAACTTTTTGGCTACCTGCTGTACTTTTTAGAAGCACTTTTGGTTAGAAACTTTATCCGCGCGAGTAAATTCCCCTAGCGTGTAATTTGTGAATGTTCTGATAAGTTTTGGGTTTATAAATGGATGTTTTGCCGTGCTTAGACAGAGCTTAGATTAGACGATCTTGCCAATGGTAATTTACGAAGAATGACTTTTCATTTCTCAAGTCAACTATGACTTGTTTCCCTCATAGTCTCATAAGCTTTTCTGTTGGGTTTGTCCCACTGTATTGTTTCTTAGGTTGACTAAAGGCACTTGAATTCATGTAATAAGCAACTGTTCTAATCTAATCTGGTCGACTTCCATCAAATCCATTGCATACTTTGTGAATGTGTTTCCCTTTGCATGTTGGAGACACTGACTCGTCATCATCAAGGCTTTGTTATTGAAGATTTAAACGTTAGTTAGGGAGAACATCTCACACCATATTGTCTCTTTGCTTTTCAATTACCAATTTGGGCTTATCTTTTGGGATTGTTGGATGATGGCAGCGCATGTTGTGCTGCATGTCCGCAATGCAAGCTAGCTTTATTCTGTTATTGTACAATACATTGAGAGACATAGTATTGCTCACCCTCTCACTGTTGGTTTGGTCAATCAAACACGACCTAAAATCTAAATTAAAAGCTTGTCAATAATAGCATAGAAAGATGAATTTGACAAATTTACCCTGGGTGATTAAACTTAATGTCCAGGTTGTTTTTTGGGGGGTATTTATTTTCTGTTTTGGCAGGATGCTCTTGTTTGGACTTCCATGCTTTTCTTTAGTTAATTTGTTTTTTCATGCTCTTTTCATTTTGAGAATTCCTTGGTCATGTATTTGTTGTTATTTGTCACCTTGCCTCCTATGGTTTGCATACACTTTTAACTATGCTGGAATTTTACAGATACAATGGCTTGACATTTTATCCTCTCATGGCCAACAAAGTTTTTTTTCTTTGACTTAATCTTTTTTGAGCAGGTAGTGAGTGTAATCCTTCAAAATTGACTTTCGATGGGGTAGATCAGATGGGTGAAAGGCTAGCTGGAGAGGTACTTTTGTATTTGCATTTTTGTCCTCGTGGTTCTGGGCTTGCGCTGGCTATTTAAATTCACTGCTTGAACATGCTTAAGGGTTTTTTGTGGGAATTGCTTATTTGATAAATTATGGAAAAGGCGAAAGATATAAATGTGAACAGTAAATACTTTCTGATGCAGGTGATGGAAGTTGTCAAACGTTGGCCTGAAGTGCATAAGATCTCCTTTGTGGCTCACTCATTGGGTGGCCTTGTTGCCAGATATGCAATTGGGAGACTCTATGAACTTTTTCGTAAAATGGAACCTGCAGGACTTTCCGGGAACGGTTCAAGTGGAGGGGATTTAAAAGATTCAACACAGTACCTTGAACAGCATTTTGAAGCTAGAGTTGCTGGATTGGAACCCATGAACTTCATAACATTTGCAACACCGCATCTTGGCTCAAGGGGACATAGACAGGTGATTATGCTCAAATAATCTGTTCTCTCATCTTGCTCTTCATAGTAGCAAATATCAAGTTCTATATCTGTAAAATTTCTCAAGGTGTCAGTGTCATTACCTGCCTGTGCCTCTTTGGATGTGTATGTGTTCTTCTGTGACAGCTTCTTATTTCTCTTCTCCTTGTTTGATGGTTAGATTGTGAATGTGACCGCTTTTTATGCTTATTAATGATAATAAAAAAAAAGTTACCTTATTTCTGACTTCTGGATTCCTTACCACTACTAACATCAGGGAAAAGATTTATTTATGAATCTTATGAGTAACTACACCCCTTGGATGCATTGTTGCATCAGGCTTGTGATTATTTGATTTATTTTCGACTTGTGCTCACATCATGAGTAGCATTATTTCCTAAATCTACTTTAAGTAATTGTTTGATTTACAATTCAAAAGATTATTAGTCAGCCTTTTTCTTACATTTTGTCCTGTTGCATGTGCTTTCACAGCTCCCCATTCTCTGTGGTCTTCCTTTTTTGGAAAGAAGAGTCTCACAATCAGCACACTGGGTTGTTGGGAGGTCTGGGAAGCATCTTTTCCTCACTGACAATGATGAGGGGAAACCTCCCCTTCTGCTTCAGATGGTTAATGACTCCGACGACCTTAAATTCATGTTGGTATCGATTAGTTCCCCTACTTCACTCACTAGCTTAGAAGAGTGAGTTTTTGTTGCTTCCTATATGCTAATGGCGTGCTTTGTGACATTTACAGATCAGCTTTACGCTCCTTCAAGCGTCGCGTAGCCTATGCAAATGCAAATTATGATTGTATCCTTTCTGAGTTGAAGTTAGCTTTCAACTATGATTTTGTGTAAAAATATTTCTTTCCCCCCCCCACACACACACACACACAATTTAAGAGGATGTTTTACATTAATTGATTTTTAAGATGTCGTTGGTTGGAGAACATCATCAATCCGCCGTCAACATGAGCTTCCAAAGGTTGTTTTGGTTTCTACCTCATGCACTTCTTTGGTTAAGTGACAGTTTATGTTATCGCTCTCTTTCCAAACTGCTTATTGCTCTTTTTCCCTTTTCTAGTCCAATCTTCTGGTAGTGGATGGAAAATACCCACATGTTGTGTATGTTGAACGTGAAGCTACAAAAAACATTCTCAATGGAACATCTTCTTCGGTTGGAAAGCAAGCAGCTGACCTGGAAGGTTTATGATTCTATCCACTTTTTTTGCAGTACGAACTATATTCATGTTTAGTTCAATTTGATGAGAGTGTTCATAATTTTGATCTGGATTAGGCATGATCTTCCTTAAGAGTCAACTATTAAAAGTGGCCAAAAGAAAACTGTTAAGCTTATACAATGGCTCTTAAGCTCATACAAGGACCAGTGTTATGCTTGCAGTGTCATCTGTTTCGCTCAATCTTAGATCCTCCATTTAATCAGTCAACACTGGCTAATTAAGTGTCACATCTTCTGCCTTCAGTTCGCCATGTTTCGTCTATGCCTCAGCAGCTAAACATAATGAATGGCAGGTTTTTTTGGAAATCCCAGTCCATCATGAAGAAGGCCATTGCGATTCTATGAAGATCCTATCGACACTATAGTCAATAATAAGATATTTTGCTGGATATCCCATTGTTAAATTGCTTCAACATTTAGGACCTTAAATTCCTAGTAGCGTTTTTCAAAAAAGTATGCCACTATTGTACAATATCTTCCAACATATGCTGCGTTAGAATTCGCATTTCTTGTATTAGAATGATCCATATTTCAGGAAAAATGTCAATGTCTCTCTTGTAAAGTTTATTTTTTGGAAAGCTGTTCTCTTCACGTGATTCATCGTGCTGTGCAAATGCTGCAAGGATAGTGTGCCCAATGGTTCATTTTTTCTTGTACAATTCATATTGTCTTTGCATATATATGAGATCATTCAGTACCTAATCATATTGTTTCCTTTCATGCTTGTCAACATTTTTTTTTTCCATTCTGTGCGCTTTGATGTGCAATTTTTCCTCCTATTTCTCATGAGCATTCTCTTTTTGGTTTTTGAAGAGGAAATGATTAGAGGTCTCACTCAAGTAGCATGGGAGCGTGTGGATGTTAGCTTTCATGAGAGTAAACAACGATATATAGCACACAACACCATTCAGGTAAGCTTTAAAGTGGATTGTTTAATCACAAGCTGTAACTCGTGTTAATTGAACTGCACTTTATATGTTTTGTCTCATCCTTGAACCCATTAATTCCAAGCAACTTTCATGGCCACGGTGCTTTTCAATGTTGCAGAACGGCTGAGTCCATAGCATCCCTTCCCACTTTTTGTTCATCTACAACCTGATATATTGATTTAAGCCAATTTGTTGCTTCTCAGATTTAAGCCAATTTGTTGCTTCTCAGCTTGTTTTAAAAATTATTATGCAGGTTATTTTATAATCGATCTTGCATGTTTTTCGATCTTTCAGTTTGTAGGAAATTTAATCTGCATGCTAATAGACTAAAACTCTGCAAATACTAATTAATCCGTGTATCGGTGTATGTAGTATGTGTAGTAGTGTCTCTCTCTCACCTTTTCTCTTTTGATGTCATCTGATCTCTTCCTTGCATTCTTTTTTTTTCCCCCCCTGCTTCCCTATAAATTCAGGTGAAGAGCTATTGGTTCAATTCTGATGGTGCTGATGTGGTTCTCCACATGATTGATAACTTCCTGCTCTAGCCATCAACACATTGGTACCTAGCAGTTGATCATTTGGTGATGGGTTAGAGAACTTGTCCCTTGTATGTCATGTTTGTTGTTGGAAGCAAAGGTCTTCCATTGTATTATAACGAGATAAATAACTTAAATATGTTTCTTAGTTGAACATATTTTGTTTCCAAAACTTTTTCTTTCTTATGCAAAGCAGGCCTTCTCCATGATCATTTTTCTTTTTGGTTTTAAAACTTGTGATAATCATTTATCTCATAGGAGATCATTAGTGTTTGTACATGAGGTTGCGTTTCATATTATCAGGTAGTAACATTATGGTGTTTCCAAGGTAAGCTAGCGTAATGTTATAATTGTTACACGGGCCAACATCCCTCCAAGTTATTAGTGCTGCTGGCTTTTCATATTATCTGGTAGTAACATTACCGTGTTTCCTAGCTTCATGTTATGATTGTTACATGGGCCAACATCCCGAGGTATTAGTGCTTTTGGAATTGCATAAGCTATGTTTCCTGTTCAACTACGCTCAGAAATGTTGACTTGATAACACGTTAGATTTGTTGGTTGGATATTAGCATGGACAAACAGGTTATTCCAATCTGCTTGCCCTATTTATATGTGGTACTGGTACATACCAAATTCTTCAAAAAACTAGTAACATTGACCTTCCATAAGTAAGAGAGACAGAAAGATTGATCAGCACTCAACATGATGAGCCATGGAATCCAATATCACCATATTTACTGCTTTTCATGGTTTGTCATAGGTTTGGACTTTTTTAGCTTTTTTCTTTTGCAACATCGCTGGGCGCAGGACCAATGAAAAAATGGAAGGCCTCGGCGTACGACCAGCGTTTGAACGAAGAATATAGTAAACTATATTGGTATTATAGTTTGTGTCATGTGGCTTTTTTCCTGTTATCTTGGATAACGTTAGATGAATAGTCCTTTTAAATAATTGTATAAAGCATACATATCAGAAGTGTCCCTTGTGTTTCGTATCCTTTATAGATTTTATCCTTTATAGTTTGAAAATCACCGTACTGGCTTGTTGATGGCCTCCTGTGTCTTTTTGCTTGTCTATCTCCTTGCTACTTAGTAATATTTATCGCTTATTCCCATGATCACATGGGCTGTTAGCAGAATGAGCAGCTTGTGTGTTCTTGGGTTGTTGTCTTGTT
Organism: Vaccinium myrtillus; assembly: GCA_016920895.1. Lineage (NCBI taxonomy): Eukaryota > Viridiplantae > Streptophyta > Magnoliopsida > Ericales > Ericaceae > Vaccinium > Vaccinium myrtillus. The sequence goes on along the minus strand of CM029280.1, from coordinate 35,167,461 downwards.
GATACCTGAATGTGGCTTTTCTTTTTGGCGAAAGATGAATGTGATGTGGAATTACTCGAGTGTTATACACCTGCTGATTGCCTACTGTGGCAGTATCACCTGTTGAGGTACTTACTCCCTTATGAAACAATACACTGTTTTTTAATTTGGGAGGCTAGCAGGTCCTGTAAAAATAACATGCTTAGCTTTTTTTTGTTTTAGATTTTGGTTTATCTTGCTTAATATAAGATTTAGTAGTTCCAGTCAAACAGATAGATAGAGAAAAAGATTGAGTAGTTCCAGTCAAACAGATAGATAAAGAAAATACAGGGAAACTCCAACATAAGAACGATTTATTCTTTTTTCTTATTTTCTTTCATACCATGAATATGTCTATTGACATCAATGAGTCAAACAAAAACTTTATAAGCATGAGGATCTTCAACTCTACAGCATGTGAGCATAAAATCTTAAGACGAGAACCGTTTCTGTTGGCTTCTCTCATGTTCGTACATTCAGTTTTGTGCATTACTTCGTCGTATGCTTTACAACTGTCCTTTAGGGCTTGTCGAGAGCCTCTTAATGCTGAAACCATAGGTTAGCTATCAAGAGGAAGAGTAGCCCCGTGGATCTTTGGAATCCTTGTCATCTTTCTGCCCCAAGCTGCATAATTGAAAATGATGGTGAGTCAACTAGAAAGTAACGGATTCTACACCTTTTCAGAGTAGTTTTATTATTACCTTTCACTTTGATAGATATTTTTGCTGTTGGCAATTACTTCCTTGGGTACTTCTGTTTCGGACGACTCACCTGATTCTTCTGTCAGCATAGTTGATAAGCTTTTGCAGAACTGGTCACCAACAGTTGGATAAGCACAAATAGTAAACTTTCACTCTCTGATATGATTGGCTTATACAAAAAAAAACATAAGGTATAGCATGCAAAATGTATATCTTATTACCTCTCTATATGGTTCCAGTTCCCCCAAAGATTTTGATATTTCTACGACACAATGCGTCGGTGCCACCTCAATTACCTGAATTATACCACACGCGAGGAATGAGAATCTGATATCCTGCTTTTGGAGGGGATACCATTAGTGTTTGAAAATTATTTACCTTGGCTGATAGGTCAAAGCATGACCTTGAACATCTAGTCATCGTCTGTTGGGGATGAATTTTCACCTATGACAAAGAGTTATAATATTTAAGCAGAATTGTCGAATACTTCACTTGGGCGAGTGAGAAAAAGTACTGATTTACACCAAGATACTACCTTGGAGTTGTTCATCCGTTCGACACAGAGACTCGCATCCTTTGCAGCAGCCTCAATTTTCTCTAAGGTTTCATTGATTGTATGCTTTGATCCAAGTGTTGTCTTATGTTTTTCATTATCCTAAGTAGCAACAAAGATTTACCAGATTTTATAATGAAAGAAGAGAAACACTTATGATTGATGAAACATGATTTAAGATTTGTACAACTTGCCTCTTCTTCAAATAGTCCCGATAAATCAAGGTCGTGGGACATGGCTATTAGCTGGAAAGCGTTTATGAAACTTGGAGGACGAGGTATTTTTTTTTCTGTCTCATTTTCCTGCACAAGACCGCGTTACAATTAGCCGGAATTACAAAACTCTCTATGTTGCTACTTTGTTTGGTTATTACCTGAACTGAATTGAAAGCTGCATGAACATCATCAAAGTTGATATCTTCATCACATTCAATTCGAACAGCAGGCTCATAATTTGTTTGAAACCACTGATTTTCAATGATCTCTGATGTTGTTATTCGCTGCAGGGATAAATACAAATGGCATAATTTTTCACTTTTCATTATAATGCAAAAATTCAATCTTCATTTATACACCATGGTTTGGAGCACTACCGTTTGGGGATTCGGGTCAAGTATCCTGGAGATGAGTGTCTTTTGGCTTTCTGTGAACCACTCTGGGAATGTGTATTCTGCTCTCAATATCTTTGCAATGACAATTTTATCAGATATCTCAACTTTCAATCTTTTGAAGTTTGGTAATATATATCAGAGTGGAAGCCTACCTTCCTATACAAATTCATCAGGCTTCGATCGTCAAATGGAAGTTGTCCGGCAAGCATTTCAAAGAGGATTACTCCGCATGACCAAACATCTGCAGCCGCTCCCTCGTACCCCTTATTTGCAAGAAGCTGTTCACCAAATAATGAAGCATCAGCACATGGGATGGAAGGGATTATGGGTATGTGCTTTTTATAGTAAAAGGCCTAGTTTTACTTTATACTTTCCTGGCTTGTTTTTTGTTCTTTCAAACAAAAATCTGATAGCTAAAATAACCTAGGGATAATATTCCAATCAGAAAACTGTTTCTTACCTCCGGTGCTACGTAGCTTGGTGATCCACATGCAGTAGATAGCAGGTCTCCAGGCTGTGGAGGCACCGAGAATTTGTTAGTAAACTAGACCAAAATTATGATTAAAAACAAAAAAACAAAAAACTAGACCAAATTACCCTTGCTCAAAAGAAACAAGAAGCAACTTCTACTACTGTAGTACTCGATTCTATGAAGATTAAAAAATAAAAAGGGTACACAAAGGATATCCTATGCAGTTTCCAAACTGAGGGCATGAACAAATTTCTGTTAATCCTTATAATATTTTGCCCACCATTTCTCCTTCCTTCTCTTTCCCTCCACAAGTCCAAGATTCAGAGTTTCAAACAAGACCTTCGAAATTCGAAGTCCTTCAACCCAGTTCATTACTCATTCAGACGACTGGACCATGGCCAATAAGATGGCAATGGGTTTGGGTTGGTTTTGAAGGCACTAATTATGAGAACAAAACCACTAGAACACAGAGGGAAAACATGCAAAAAAAAGAGCCTGTAAACATTGATCAAGTTGCTACCTTTCGCAACGTGCTGAGCCCGAAATCCGATACTTTGAGACAATCTTTGCCGTCCAGAAGCAAGTTTTGTGGCTGTATAGGAAACCCAAGATCGAATTCAATTTCCTTAACTTCCTTGGGGGAATTATGAAACAGGATAATCTCGTATCGTATCGTTCGTACCTTTAGATCTCTGTGGTAAACCCCTCTGCAATGGCAGTAATCTACAGCATCGATTAACTGCTGAAAGTGTTTCCTTGCTTGTCTTTCACTTAATCTGCCGACATAGGACTGGAAACGAAAAACTCAAAAGGAATTAGACATTTCATTTTGTTCTTAAGAAAATCTAGATTTGGATTCCTTAGTCAGCTGTTCCGAACTCACCATCCTGTCTGATAGCTGTCCTCCTGATACGTACTCCATTACTATGTAAATTTTCGTCTTTGTGCCGATCACCTGTGATTCGAAACGAGTTTCCGAGTCAAGAAAATTCTAAAGAATGAGTCAAACCAAATCTTCAGGACGGCGAAACGTACCTCATGTATCCTTACAATGTTTGGGTGACGTAGAAGCTTCATTGTTCGTATTTCACTCTTGACCTGGAAAACAAAGCTTCATGTATCAGAAAGAAAGACGCCAATTGAAACCCCAACAACCCCATCAAACATAAAAGAAAACAGTTGTAAGAAATGGGTACTTGAAATTCACCTGGTTCGTGAGATTGTTTTCAACAACCATATGCTTATCGATGATCTTGATTGCAACGTAAAGCCCATTTTTGGTGTTCACGGCCAATTTAACCTTGGCGAAGGTGCCTTCTCCGATTGTCCGACCGAGTTGGTACTTTCCGATGGTATTAACATACCCCATCTCTATCTCTCTTGCTCTTAAGCTGCTGGGAATTATCCCTATCTTCTTCCTCCTAGACGCCCTGTAAATGTTCCTTATAACCACTGATCTGTTCTAATGTGGTGCTGAAGAAGGAAGCAATCCGATTCGGTTTCGAGGAGTTCTCTTTTTTGTGGATGAGTTCTATTGCCATATTCTCTTATGAAACTCATGCGCTGAAAGGAACTTTCCCTGCTTATAAGACTGACATTATATGCTAAAGTATATTTTGAGGTTTAGAAAAGTCCATCTGTTTAAATAAATGGGAAGGCATGCAGAGGAGGATTGGTTGCTGGCTAGTAGTTGAGGAGGGAGTTTTTTGAATGGAAGGTGGCGGCTATTATCTACCACGCATTGTTTTTTCTCTCTGGCGTGGTCACACTTTCTTGGATATCCTCCAAAATAAAACCTATAGCAATCTGCAAATAGTAGTATATGGAAGGTGGAAACCCTAATTGTAGTCCCAAGGGTTGGTTGGTAGGTTTATTTTTTACATAAACGACCCGGGTTCGATATTTAGGGTCAGAAAATAATTTCTTGTGAATCACCTAATCCCGGCGTGGATAGCTTGCATTTGACAGTATCGGGGAGGACACCAGTCAATGTGCATAAGCTGGTCTGGACATTATTTGAACGTTTACATGTGCACAGGTTTTGTGTGTGTTTATTACAGCTGGGGCAAGTTGTTAATATTATTGCATCTATTGACCGGTTATGACTTCAAAACCGAGGGATCGGTCCACTTTGTGCATTTTATGCATGATATTGAAGATCCTAGGAGTAGTAGGTCTGTAATTGATGTATCCTTCTTGGATCCCTATTATAAGTGGGTCCTGGGACGTAAATTTTGTGTGTGTATGTATCATTACTGATTCCTACGATATTGTACGATCTTAAAATTGATCCATCTTATCACCCAAGATTGAAACTAAATGAATAAATAAACAAGCAAGGGTGGTGGAAAAAATAAAAAATAGGAAGCAAAATATGAAACCTTTTCTTTAATTTCGATATTCTCTTGCGGCCTAAAAACGACGATGTTTTGTTGACAGTCAACGGTGTTGGAGAAGCCTATGATACAACACCAAAAAAACCCTTTCGGCTACAAATTTTGGTTAACGAAAAAATTGAGTAAGTAATACTAGGGAAAAACATTTAACTAATATACAAAAGTACGTCATTATTTTGGGATTTTTCGTATAACCATATTCATGAGTTCACTAAAAAAAAAAAAAAAAAGAGCACATAGCTAATAGTACTCCATAAATATTTGTTAAATATTCTCTCCGCCCTATTTTGATAGTTCAGTTCGGTCTCTAATGCAATTTTTTAATTATTACGGAGTAATATATTTCAATCTACAATATTTTTAAAGATTTTAAAAATTGTGTATAATAGAACTAATTGAGATCTATCACAAGAGTTTCCATATTGCATATAAAATTTATTATAGATTGAAAGCTATTAACAATTTAAAAATTGTATTTTCAAACGGAATAATCAATGGGCACCATCTTCCTATTTTTTTTAAGTGGAAAATTGACAATCACCAATAGAGTTGTTTTCAGTTATGGTTAAACTGTAAGACGTGGTCCCTAATTTTATCAGTTTAGGCTTTTATTTTAAGAGATGTTAGATCATTACCTTCATTTTTGGACTGCCCGTTTATACGATCCTTTCCTTCCTGTAGATGCGAATGTTCCATCAAATCTTAAACTGTTTTGTTTTCTTCTGACCGACTTGCTCCCTCCGTCCAACACCCCCGGGTCCGTCAATTTAGTTGTCTACTTTCACTATTTCGAACCTCTTAAAAAATTGTCCGTACGAGTATTTGGTATCTCATTTACTAGTACTTTTAAAAATATGTTTTAAATAAATTTAACGGCTCCGATTATTATCGTGGGCCTCCGATTATTGTTGTGTAAAAAATCGTATCCAATGTTGTGTTCTCAGAACCGCCTCTAATAGGTATAATATAATATACCTTTCACTCGTAACGTTTTCCTCTGGGTGGCCTCTTCACAACTTGGAGGGGTGGTGATGTATGTATGATTCAAGTTTCGTTGGCTAATGCAAAAATGAAGCAAATAATGACATTTTTTAGTTGGGTGCGTTACAAAAATGAGGAGAAAATGACTTTCCCACCACAAAAATAGAAAAAAGATTTTGTGATTGGATACTTATTGTAAACAATGCGTAACGTTTTATATTTTTCCTACAAATATTTCAATTTCCTTGAGATCCGGACAATTTCCGGGTGCTCCTCACATGTTGATTGACATGATGTTAACCAACAAAGTTCCAAGAGCTCAAAATACCAAGCACTAATTAAACAGCACTGTTTATTTTATTTGATGGAGACGAGTGCAATAAGGGCCTGTTTGGATGAGGGTTTTCACCCATGACTAAATCATCCTCCTTCTCCTCATCCCTCTTCCCCTCCATATCCCTTGTTTGGGAGCAATTTTTTACCCCCAACTAATTAGCCCGTCGACTAATTAGTCAACCTTCTCCATGACTAAATATAAGTAGGGGAGGGGGTGCTTATATTTAGTCAGGGGGGATTAGCCTCCCAATTTACCTCCTTACCCCTATGCAATTTTCTTCGGATTAAAAAATAATTAGGGGAGGGGTGGTGATGTAATGATGATATTTTTTTAATAAGATAGATTTACTAAGTAACACACTTAAATAGGGACGGAGGGTTTAATATCAATCAATCAAGCAAACTAAACCAAACAATCGAAGAACGCTAGATATGCGTGGAAATTGGAAAATCCCTGAATGGGTAAAACTCACGGAAAGAAATCATATATGCACTATATCATTGTGTGAGTACAAGTAATCTTACTCAATTTTCATTTATCCTTACCAAGAAGCCTAAGATCTACCAGTGAATAAAGATATCAAATGAACTGTAGTCTGACCACTTTTCCTCTACCACCCGTACGTTCAACTAGTACATTAATTTCTAGTCTATAAAGGCATCTCTAGTGCACTATCAAAAGTGTCATAACTAGTTAGTTAAGAAAAACCTCAAAAAATGGTCTTTAGTGCACAAAAATTGACTTTCTTAAATCCTAGATGACCTAAATTTGGGGAGAGACTTAAGGAGAGAGATAGAGAGAAGGGAAGAAGAGGAGAATTTTGTGGGACCACTTGACACCCCTCACAACTTAAATGGGTCTCACTCTAAAAGATAATGAACATTTTTTATGGTCTCATTAAAGTGCATTTTCTTTACCTAATTTTAACTATTCACTCGTGTTGTTAAAAATGTGTTGTTATATGACACAAAAGTGTAAAAAGTGGGTCCTATTTGTGTGTTGTTATGACGAGGCGTGTTGTTAAGGTAAGAAGTGTTGCAATGGTGTTGTTAGGGTGATGTTAAAATGTAAAAAGTAAACAAATATATGTGTATATATTAGTATAGGTGGGGCCCTACCCCAAACCTTTTTCCTCTTTTCCCCCTCTCTCTCCCCCCTTTGTCAATGTGGCTGACAACTCTTCTTCCGCTCTCTCTCTCGGAAGAAATTGTTGTACCAATACAGTTGTCTCTGTCAGTAGTGCTGCACTATTTTTTGCACACATATTCATGCACTAACTACACTGTTGGGATGCAAAAAATGAAAAATGTTTGCTACTTACACTAATTCTTACACTATTATCACGACTGCGGATGCCCTAAGTTTCAAAGCAAAAAATAGGGTTTAGTGTACTTAGCTGTACACTTTAGCAAATTTTTTTTAAGTAATGCACTAGAGATGCTCTGATAAAACAAGGAAGGAGTGAAGGGCAGATGAGTCTGAATAATTGCTCCACCTATATATATTTGACGTTTCAAGAAATTTAAAACTATAAAAGTCCCTCCAGACGCTAATCAAGTCAACGATCGATTGCCCTCCTAATACTTTTATTGTAGGAGTACAAAAGAATTCACATTAGCATCACGTGTTATTTTCAGTAGTATTATTTTATTTGTAATATTGATACAGTTTTGACTTTTAAAATTGGATATAGATGAGCAAATTGTTGGAGTACACAAATATATTTGTTACTGTATTGTATAGGTTGATAAGAAAATCTCTAATGTTAGTATTATTAGCTATTTCTTGATACCTTAAGAGTTTCTATTTATTTTTTTTTTTTTTCATTTGAGTTTGGGAAGTGGTCTGGTTTACTTTAGCCTAGTCTAAATACTCCATCCGGTAGTTCAAGATGTAGTGAGAAGGGTTGCCGCGCGTGCAAAATGCTTGGAATTCGATTGGAAAGGTTATGCATCTCATATGCATTTAGCTTTACATTTTTCCATGCAACATATGCTTCTTAATTAATGCCTTTACATTGGGGATAAATCATGTTTTTAAATTCTAAAACATAAGGTTTTTGGTTGGCCTTGTTTTAGAGTAGAGAAAAATTCTCTTAGATAATGTGGTTGTTGCGTCTTGCCTTGGCCTGAGAAAATCTGAATTTTTCCTAAGAAAATTAGCCTTTTAAGTTTAGGTATGAGAAGCATAATTTTTCTCCAAGGCATAGCGCCCAACAAGGGCCTTAGTAGTGCTCCAACGCTTCTAAAATCAATTACTCCCTCCGTCCCTTTTCTGTAATTGTCTAATTGAATGATTTAGCTTGGAACATGATTCATGAATAGTTGATTTGAATTGGTAATCAGCTTAATTTTTAATTGGTTATCTTATTCACTCCCCTTTAATTAGGACTCTTTAGTGCTTTCTGTAAATTTCATCTAATTTAATCTTTTTGTTGTATTTTTATAGTATGCAGCGGTAATTAATTTCGCTTTCATAAATCAGAAATATCTGTTAAATATGCGTCCATCGAGTAGTAAGATACAAAAAAAGTTGTGAATTTGAACCGTTAATTTCTCTTTCCTGAACTTTTCACCGAAATTTTTCGTGTATCCCAACATTTTTGGTCCAATAAACATCGAAATCTTATCTCAGTCCATTATGGGCTATGTGCGTAGTTTCCTTGACTATTGTCTATTGGAAGAAGAACCATAGATGATACTCCTTCCGTCCCTTTTTAAGTGTTTAACTTTCCATTTTAGGCTGTCCCTAAATAAGTGTGTGGTTTGAAAAGTTAATGGATAAAAGTTTGCACAATTATCATTTTGCCCTTTTGAAAAGTGAGTGGGTAAAGAGTTAATAGGTAAAAGTGGAGGATAATTTTGGAAAGTAGAGGAAAAAGTTGAAGTGAAAAGTGTAAAGTGGAGGAAAAAGTTGATGTGAAAGATGTAATGATGATGTTTCTTTAATAAGTTGGATTTACGAAGTAACACATTTAAAAAGGGACGGAGGGAGTACTACTAGACTAGATGGGCCAATTAATGGGAAGCTGTCATAGGATATCCACTTAGACTTGTGATCAATCTTGGTTTCATCAATGCTATCTTGACTGTTTGTTGGGTGTGTTAGTTAATTTGTGTCGGACCGCTTTTCCACTATCTCTTCTAAGAACTGTTTTCAATGGTTTGGATTTTAAACAAACTCTTACCGGTAAGAATAGTTTCAATTAGAGTATACTGTTTTACTCCTAATTGTTTGGAACTCATATTATTTAGGATTGATCCATATCTTTTAGTAATTCCTGGTTGGTTTTGCCTGTTGAGATGGAGGAAAGAGACAAGCCAACTTTAGCCAACCATGTCTGAACTGGGTCATTTCTGGGATTGACAAAACCAATTTGATCAGTTGATCGAGTAGCTGTAATGGATATACATGAGGATTTATTCATGAAAATGACGAATATTCATAATGATATATCGAATTAAACTTGTAAACGTATTTAGCTGATCATGATCATTTTGTCATTGGCTTCATAAACTTTGTCATTAGCTGATCATGATCATGATATCTTCTTGTTTTCTTCCTAAACTTCTAAGATCAAATTAAGCAACGTAAAAGAAATTAACGTTGATCGACTCTAAAAGACACTATATTTTGTACGAGGCAACATAGTGATCACATGAACGAGAATAGTGATTAGTTCAATAGTTGTGTAGCTCTACTTATGTGTGCTGAGATTGTGGCTAACTATTTATAGAAATAATAATAATAATAATACGACCGACTTTTCTTACGTATTTTACGAGAACTTTTTACATTAATTTTGGTACCTCTTATTGTTGGCTTTACATAAGAGATTTGAAATTAATGGACAATTACCACCACAAGTAACTGAGAAAGACCTGGGGAAGGCTTTTACTTGCCTTAAGTACTGAATTCAAACTCATACGATTCTACAACAAAACAGTCACTTGTACGCCATGGATTACTTTTAGGCAATCTGCAGAGTTGATTGCATTTGCAATGCACGTACCTATCCATATTCCATCCATTTTTGGAAAATTATGTTCCATCGATCATAAATACCCAAAACAAGAAGAAGATAAGCATTGCCAAGTCAATTTTGATCCCCACGCATGATCATACAGGTTCCAAGCAAGGACGGAACCAGGATTTAGGTTTGGGGCGTGAAGCTATTTAATATAGGAGTCTACTAGTATTATCGTATAGTTTTAGTAGGGTATATATTTTTAGTAAAAATATGCGAAGTCTTGGGCTTTATTTTTTGATAAAACAAAAACAAAGTCTTGAATCAATTCTCCTGCGGTCTTTAAATGAAAGTTTTTGAGATTTTTTTATGATTTGAACCATTCATCTTTTAAAACTCTTTTTTAGTATCGTTTGTGTAAAAAATCAGTTGATCGGGTACCGATAGGTGCCGAATCTACTAATATAAAATAATTAAAACTTTTTTTTTTTTTTTGAAAACAGGGTGGGCACACATGTCACCCTACCTAGGGCTAGTAGCTCTGTCCCTAGTTCCAGGAATTCCCATATGCAGTCTTAATCACAACAAATATTTTTTTTTTGGGACTATTAATCACAACAATTTGCATTAGCAAATTGCAGACTCATTAGGACCATAAACCAAAGAGGTTGGGCTGGTTCTCAAGCCCTGAGACTTAAGTTTTTATTCTGTACCTTCCAATTGCTTTCAACTCCTTTTGGACTAAATTGATCATATGGGGCTTTGCCGTAACTTTAATTCCCTCCTATTGTGGATGGTGGGATGGTCTTCTAAAAATTAGTTAAGATGTACGCAAGCCATTTCAGATACATGGGTTATCAAAAAAAATTGCATAGGACGAGCCTAAGATTTGGAATTGATTTGTCACTTTTCGTTCCTAGTCAACATGATTTAATTGAGTCACAGAATGTGTGTGTTAGAATTATCGTAAATGTGAAAACATCTTTCAAAAGCATCTCGAGAGTGAGGAGTGAGACCGGGAGCGCATAAACGGAAATTTGTGGAGCTAATTATCGGAGGATGATGTGACGATTGTGACCTATACCATGGACTCAATGATCATTCCACTTGAAGGGGTCCATATACAGATCAGATGCAATTAGCAGCCTCATATATGCACAGGACCTCTCAACCACAATCGAGTTCCTCACCTTCCGGAGTGACGAATTCAGATTAATTTGTGAGGAGAAAAAATATTTAGTGGTTCCATTTATTTTTGTACAAGATCTTTTTTTTTTTTTTTTTTTTGCCCTTCCGCAATAAACAACAAAGAAGAATTTTATTTTCTAAATAATTTTCTCTCTTTTTCGTCTCCTTCAAAATTGGAGATCCAAACCTATCTGCATGTCAAAATGATGGCATTATAAGAAGTGTTGCCCTCACTAAACTCTCATGACTGTTAGTTGGGTATAATTAACTTAATTTTCTCCTAAAATTAGTTAATTTAATTCATCTAAAATGTTTTGCCCTATCAATTGCAGAATCTTGGTGGTATATCTTCTGGGATTTCCCAACTTGGTGGAGTCTTTATGGCCCTTGAGCATTTGGATCACTAAAGCCTAGATCTTAATGTTTTTTCCACCAAAGCACCAATATCCCATGGTCCTTGAGCATTTGGATCACTAAAGCCCAGATCTTAAGGGGTCGATTGGATGGGGTATAAGACACTCGGATAAGGGTTTGATGGATGGATTTGGCTTGGTTTGGGTGCACAAAATGCACCCGGATAAGCTTTCCCCCCTTCCGATTTAATCCAATCGAAGGGGGGAGCGAGGGATAGAATTTGGACAGCCTCCCTCTTGTCAAGAGATAATCCCTCATCAAAACCAAGTCCTTTTTCAATACACCATCCAAACCAACTACGTTTTTATCCACCTTCCATAAAAATTACATCAATGTGGACCCACCTTCCATAAATAATACCCCCAATTATCTTATCCTCCTCCATATTTAATCCACCCAAAACTTATCTAAGCATCCAATTGCGCCCATGTTTTCCACCAAAGCACTGATTTCTCATAGCCCTTGAGCATTTGGATGGTACAACTTATTATGGGCCTTTCACGGACTCATTTTGATGATTGGGACCGTTTCAATTTTTAATCCTTGTGAAATAATTTGCCACTCTAAAAATCGCGTTGATAAGATATATACTTGAAATGTTTTCAGAACCTAATCTTTATTCCTGTAGAAGGACACATGTATACAAAGAAAACGACTTTAGATCTCACTATGTTTGGAAGTTAAGGAAAGAAAGAGAAAATAAGGGAAAATAATTAAGAAGGAAAGTACAGGGAAAATTGAATAGAAAATGGGAGGAAAGTAAAATAGGGATTTGATTATTTTCCTTCTTCTTTTGTAGAACCAAACAAAGGAAGTGAATTTTTTTAAATTTTTTCTCCCTTTTCTCTTCCTTTCCATAAGAACCAAACAGAGCATAAAGCACCTGACAACTAGGTGGAGTCCAATAACCTTTTTGGAGTTGATCTGGACATAGAAACCAATAATTTGCATGAGGAAACAAATCTGATCACATTAGTTGTCACCTAATCTCAAGATTTATCCACACAGTCTAATTCTAGAGAAGTTTGGTTCGGAGGGCTTCTCAGACCGAAAATTATTCTATTTAGAAAGTTAATCCTTTTAACAGACAATTGTCTAAAAGGACAAATTTGAAGTTTTAAAGGGCTTTTAGTCTAGCTTAGCTTATTTTAAAGCCTTTAATACATTAATGGAATTTTTTTTAGGACTCAAGGACAATTCTAGACAAAAATACCCTTAATGAAGTTTAATACAGCCGCACATAGGACGGAGGAACAAGAAATGGGACACTGCTCCCGTGCTCTGACTTGTTGAAAAGCGACTAGCCAATATTTTGCAACCTTAAAAAAGTGACTAGCCAGTGTTTGCAAAAGACAGCACCTTGCCAGCGTGAGAAACTACTCTCTCTCTCTCTCTCTCATGGGTGGGACAAAATTGATGGTATGGAACAAAATTAATTTCAATTTTGGGGGGCAATAATAAGCACGTGATCAGATTACACTACGACAAACCCCACATAAATTATTAAAAGCAAAGTAAATTATTTTGAAAATTGTTATTTATCCCAATTATGTTGTCGTTGTCTTTTCTTTGTTTTTTGCGTAATATGCTTCAATGTTATAACACTAGCATGAACCCGTGCTATACACGGCACAGAGATATGAAATAAAATGATGTGTTTTTTCTTTTTGTGATTAGCTAAAAAATTATATTTTCAACCGCAAACTGTATTGAATTACTCGATTACTTAAATTAAAAGAGTACAACAATTCTATTTTTTATCTGCTCCCTCTTCATTCTAATTTCCCATGGTGATTGAGTCGGCTATAAAATCATAAACCATGTACGTGATTGAATCGGCTATAAAATCATAATCCATATATTTGACTTTTTATAAAATAATTAAAGCCAACACCCTAAAGAAAAAATGTGCCATGATTTTTTTATGATGCATGTAATTGGAAAAACGCAAAAAGTATCTATATAATAAGGAAGAGTGGTTTTGCAATCTCTGAGTGTTTAATGTTTCTATAAATCTAAGCCATTTAATTTTGTTTCCAATAGTAGCTTAAGGAACGGCTAGGATTAATTTTCGAAGCACAGAAAGAGATCACGACCACTTATTTTATTTTTTAACGTCTCTCTTGCCCCAAATTGCACAATTTGCTCCACAATTCTTTCATATTCGTTTGAATTTTGAAAATTATTTTTTACATTTTCTACAATTCTTCTCTTATTGACTCCCTAATTTATATGCAACCCTCACATTTCAATTGTGTCAGAATATTCCGTAGTGATTCGTCTCACTCACTAATCGTGCCAGTGATATGCCCTGTATGTAGGAATTAAGAGGCTATGAATATTCATCGTAATATAAATATTGGTGAGATTTTTTATTTTGCTAATTATTGAATTTTAAATTTATATAAAAGAAATAATGTAATTTTGCTGATTATAAATTTTTAAAATATATAAGCCTCATTTGGAAGGTTATATTTTCATAGGGAAAGTTATATTTGCATGATCTTAGCAATTGAGATTGAGCTAATTTGAATTAAGTGAAGTGATCCAATTTTGCAAGAATTTATTTTCTTCCCAAACAATAGATAATTGATTTCCTCTTGATATTGTTATAATGAGAATTAAATAAGAAATTGTCATAATATATTAATTCAGACTCTCTATTAGGGAATTTACATTTTATTTTTTTATTTTCTCGTTGATAACTTTTTTATTGGGAATGAATATAGAATTAAAGATTTTTTGTTTTGTTATGTTAGGCAAGATATATGCGTTTCAAATTTAAATGAGATTCATAACAAATCTTCAATGCAAGTAATTAAGTCACATGCTTCTCTCAAAATCCTAAATGACAAACCAATCAACTCATGCCACTTGTCACTCGCAAGGACCTCCTCACGAAAAGTCATCCTGCATTAATATATAAGATTGACATTATTTTCTTTGGTCTAGTTGGCAACAAAAGGTGACCCCTTGATATTTTTACTTTAAATCTTGATTTCTTTTAACCCCGCAAAGGTTAAAAGAAATCACTTTTCTTTCTTGCCTTTTGTCATCTCCACAAAGGTGAAAAGCAATCCCTTTTTTTTTTTTGGCCATCTCCCCAAAGGTTAAAAGAAATCCCTTTTTTTTTTGCCTTTTGTTGTTTTTTTTGTATATTTTTTTTGTGTAATATGCTTCTACGTTACACCTTCTGTTCCCATATAAAAGTAGAATATTCCATTTTAAGTTGTCCCTTAATAAGTGTGTGTTTTGAGAATCTAATGAGTAAAAATTTGTATAATTATTATTTTTTCCTTTTGAAAAGTTAATGGGTAATTAAGAGTTAATCGGTAAAAGTGGAGGATAATTTTAGAAAATGAAAGTAAAAGGTGATGTGAGAGGTGTAAAATAGATGTAAAAGTTGATGTGAGAGGTCTATCAAATGATGATATTTCTTAATAAGTTGGATTTAAAAAGGAATGGAAGGAGTACCACGTTAGCATTATTATTATTTTTTGGTCTTGTTCGCGACAAAGGGTGACCCTTTGATAATTTTACGTTAAATCTTGATTTCTTTTAACCCCACAGAGGTCTAAATATCAATCAGTTAGGAATATGTTTAGAAATTTATATCTTTCTGACATACATTCATACCATCAATTTGAATTGATAGCTTTTGTACAAAAATACATTATATATGCACATAGATTAATTAAAAGGATCGAAACATCGGAATCTCTAAACTAATAAAGGTAAGGTTTTTCAGCATGAGTGGGGGGCCCCTTAACTTGATTTCACTGGCAATTGGAATTCTCCAAGCAGAAACATCAATCTTGCTTTGTAATTTTATTTTATACTATAATATCTCTACTCCAAGCACAATCGAAGAATCACTCTCTAATAACTCTAGACATGTTTCTAGGTCCTTTTTTTTTTTTTCATTGGGAGAGCTAGAACGACGGCTCTTATAGTTTTGACCTAACTGCTTCATTGATGGATTCCAAAGCAAAGAAAAGTCCTTCGGTGGATTTTCGGGAGGCAAAAACAAGGCTTGCAGAGACTCAAGGCAACGGTGGTCAAATCACTAGGCGTGTGAATGTGGATTTAGTAAGTAGATCTTATGAAAGTTGCAAACGCACCCTTTCACACCCTATTAATTGTCAGTGTTATGTGGTACAATCATTAATTAATTGGTTTGTTTCCTCACATGCAAGTAGGTCCAAGAAGAGGACACCGAGCCCACCAGTGCAGTGCGCCAGTTGGATCACCAACCCCACAGATGTAGAGAGATTTGGCTGGGTCAAGGACGTCTGCGGGGTTGGCATGCCTGATCCTCACTGTACATACTTAGGACGTTCATCGCTCTAATACATTCTAAAAACATTAGTGTGTGAGTGTGAGAGAAGGTAGCCCTCCGGTTGTTGGTGGATTTGCTCCCCACACAATTTACCAGAATTCAATTATTAGAGTCAGGCCATAAGGAAGTAATCCCTGCGGATCCCCTAGTCCCGGCATAGATAGTCGGCCTTTTTCAATACCAAGAAGGGGATTAATTGGTGCGTGTAAGCCAATCGGGACAATTCGACCATCGAAATAGTTTAAGGAACCCATTTAACCACATTTTAAACCGGCGGAATGATTTTTGCGGTGTTCACACGGCATATTGGTCTCTTTCCTATGTCTAGACTTAGAAAACCTATCCAACAAGAGCAATACTAGGTATCCAGAAAATTTAACCCGAAAGTAAAATCAGTGGTTCAGATTCACTTGGTTATTTATCTGAAACACTGATTTCACTTTCTGGGTAATTTTTTTTTTTTAGGTACTTAGCATTTTCAGTCCAACAATTAGACCGCAATTATTTTAAGTTGGGAATCCAAACATGCCCACACGGCAATTTTTGACCATAGAATTGGCTTCTAAACCTTTTAAGTTTTACCTTCACACACGAAAAATATCTTCACACACCGGACCACCAACCTGGCAGTTTGATCATATTCTTTTTTGGGGGGTAAATGACAGGACAGTGGGCAATGGGGCTATTAATCCCATCTTGATGGTCAAGTTTTTGGGAAAGAGGAAAACTATTGACAATAACATGGCATCCCAGATTTAAGAGGACAAAAATACCCTCTCCTTCGACATCAATTTGCAATACCAACCAAATCCATTTTCCCCAAACCCAGCACATCGATTTCCCTGAACTTTTGTTGATGCCCCCAAATCGATCTCTCCCATTTCCCTCACTTTGTAAACCGTAGGTTCACCCACCATTCCTCTCTCGGTGGGTGCACATTGCCATCGTCTCTCTCTGGGCATTTGCGTTCGTGAGGTGAGCCCTCACCTGAACCCTTTTTCTCTCTATTAACCTTCTGGAAGCCAATGATCTTTTTCTTTTTTTTTTCTTTTTTTTTTAATATTGTTGTTGATGGTCCATATGGGGTGGCAGTGTCAAACCAAATTTTCTGGAAATAGATTCTCATCATTACACCTTGGATGCATTTGTATTGCACCTTAAATGCAATTGTGTTGCACTCACAAAAAAGAAAAGAAAAAAAAAACGCATTGCACTCATTTGATCCAATCCTTCTTGAGATTTGGGAAGATTATGCAAATTAACACACCTTGCAATAACATGAGTTGCTCTCTATTTTTCCAAACTAGCAATATAATGGTTACGATTTGATTTGCGGATGAATAACGCTTGTTCCTTATATGAAAAATTGTTGCACTTTGTAATAACATGAGTTGCTCTTTGTTTTCCCAAACTAGCTCCATAATTATCTTGATTCTCACCATTGCACCCTGGGTCCATTTCAATTGCCTCTTACATGTAAATGTGTTGCACTCCCAAACAAAAGCATTAATTGCACTCGTGTGGAGTGTTCCAAAGTTCCAATGGGTTTGAACTGGAAATGGTAAATTACAAAGTTCCACAATGGAAAATTGGGTTAAGACAGCATATTGTTAATACACTCGTTCTCATTCGGTGCAATGGTATTTTCTAATGGTGCAACTTTAATTCACTCAAGGTGCAATATTTTTTTATTTAAGGAGCAATGGTTTTTTTTAATTAAAAAAAATTGATTAATGAGCAATGGTTATTCTCAAAAGGAGTAATGTCAATTCACTCAAGGTGCAACTTTTTTCGTTTAAGAAGCAATTTCTATTATTTTCAAAATAAAAAATTTGATTTAAGGAGTAATGGTTATTCTCAAAGGGTGCAACGTTAATTAAGTCAAGGTGCAACTTTCTTTCATTTATGGAGCAATGACTATCTTTTCGAAATAAAAATTTTGATTAAGGAGCAAAGGTTATTCTCAATGACTATTTTTTCAAAATAAAAATTTTGATTAAGAAGCAATGGTTACTCTCGAAGGGTGTAATGTTAATTCACTCATGGGGCAACGTTCTTTTGTTTATGGAGCAATGACTATTTTTTCAAAATAAAATTTTGATTAAGGAGCAATGGTTACTCTTAAAGGGTGCAATATTAATTCCCTCAAGGTGCAACTTTTTTTTGTTTAAGGAGCAATGATTAAGGAGCAATGGTTATTCTCAAAGGGTGCAATGTTAATTTACTCAAGGTGCAATGTTTTCTCGTTTAAGGAGCAATGATTAAGGAGCAATGGTTATTCTCGAAGGGTGCAATGTTAATTCTCTCAAGGTGCATGGTATTTTCGTTTAAGGAGCAATGGCTATTTTTTTCAAAATAAGAAGTTTGATTTAAGGAGCAATGGTGATTCTCAAAAGGTGTACTGTTAATTCACCCAAGGTGAAATGTAGTTCCTTTTTCAACATCTTACCCATTTCCCTCTCCGGTGACTGAAATTGATTGCAATTGGTGGGTCTCAATTCACACATGTTTTTGGTTTAAATAAATATCTCACATGTTTGCAATTGTGGTTGTACCACTCCTGGCGCTACGAATTTGGACCGTGTTTTGGCATTGAGATTAAGGTTTGTTTCTTCTAATTCCACTGGAATTCTCTGCACTTCGTCAATTAAGAATTGTTTCTTCTGATTCCACGTTTCTTTGTTGTTCTTTGCACTTGGTCGGTGCAGCCACATTGGTGGCGTGGTTGTTGTCCGTACATCGCTTGAAAGGAAGAAAACAAACGACTTTTGAGAGAGAGAGAGAGAGAGGGGACGGTATATGAGAGGGAAGAGGGAGGTTGTAATTACGGTTTACACCCTGAGGGGTAATGTTGTCCATGTCAATTGTGGTGCCGTTTATGTGGAAATATTTTTTCCCTTACCATGGCTGCTGCCATTGCCAATAAGTGTGCCATCAAAGTGTATTATTTTGCCCCTTCCTCTGATACATCATTTCCCCTTCTTTTTTTGGTACTTCGGAAATTCAAAACAAGTTCAACAAACCAATAGCGTACGTCTCAAACATACAAACCAGAAACAAGATAGAAACCAACTAGATTCTAAGGTGACCATGATGCAACAATACTCATTTCATTTCATAGTCCAAATGATAGCCCCTGTCTCGCGGAAGTAATTTCCTCCGTGACAACAAGGTCTTCTGCTGCTCTGCACCAAGTCTCACCAAATGATCGGCCTAGCAGTTTGATATTGCGACTGATGTAAAAGAGCAATTTATTTAGTTTTCAGTCTAATTTCATACTATAATTTTGTCAACAAATTATCTCGTAGGTCCATATCATACTTACAAATGTGGCCTGTTCTTATGAAAGTTTAGAGGACATGAACATATGTTCTGTCCTTGATTTGGTGTTTAATTCCCTCTAATTTGAAGAAGTCTTGCCTTTTTGTAAATGCATTTTGAACATTCAAACCCTTAAGTTGTGTACTCTTGGCTTTCGATCCCTTCATAACGATCCACTTCCACCACTCCTCCTCCATTCTCTAATGCGTGGTTGTCGGCCGGTCGTCGTTTGTGGCTATGGTTCTGGTTTCCTATGGTACCTGCCTGGGCAGACTACCTCCTTTGTGGCTTTCTACCTTTAATCCTTTGATTATATACTATTTTTAGGTGATTATCTTATCCATTTGTTTCCCATCAATGAAACAATTATCATTTTGACAAAAAAATTATAAATAAGAATTCAAGCTTCGCCCGCGAGGGTTGGCCCAATGAGAAATTTGTTACGTAATTGTTGCTCTTGCATTTTCAGGGAAAACGTAGACCGCACACATGGGCTGTTTTGTGAAAACTTGTATTGGGCTGAAGTCCATATATTTATATGGAAGTGGGCTTTACAACAGTAAGCTACCCTTCTTGGTCACCTGTCAAACCATACCCGTGACAAAATTCAAAAGCCCATAAGATGAAGCATTTGGGTTGGGACGAATGAAATCTATATTACAAAGTTTTTGTCCAAGTTATAGCCAACAACCTTTTTCCTCCACCGCTCACCACACCCAAAATTTCAAACCGTATCCTTTCTGTCCCTTTTTTGAAATTCAAATCATATTCTCTCTCACTATCTCACATACTTCATCATCTCTAAAATTCGAAAGACCACAAAGAATGAACACGGACACGGATATGGACAGACATGCACTAGTCTGTTATTGAAAAGGACATGCATTCCTCACTTGGCCATTTATTCTCTTAAATTTCTTATGGTCCAGATTTCATAGACTCTTCCTTTTGTTCTAATCCTCATAAATGTATATCGGCCATTGACAGGGCTACCCCTTATCCAGAGAGAGAGAGAGAGAGAGAGAGATGAAGGTGAAGGAAGCATACACTGCAATTTTTCTTGTCACACTACTACAACTTTCAATCCAAAGCAATGCCGCAGTTGTTGAAGCAGATCAGCAAATAGTAGATAAGGTCGTCCCAACTCCACAGCCGTGGCCTGAACAATTCCACGCACTTCTCTACATGAATTTGTCTACGGGACATCTTCAAATCAGCAATCTATGGTACGATTGGCCCAACCGCCGCAACGTCAACATTTTTCAGAAGCAACTCGGTGTCCTATTATACGACGTCGAGTGGAACAATGGTACCTAGCTACTCACTCATTACGTAACTCTCATTTGGCTTCTTGAAAAGGGAGCGGCTACTTAAATTTTCTAAAACCTAGCTAGAGTCTGCAAATCCCTACATATATATGTAGTAGTAGCTTGCAAGAATTTATACTTGTGTAACAAGATTTTTTCTTTTTCTAAGAAATATATCGTCCCCTCTCATGAAATCCCCATTTGCGCAAAATCAAATTGCCATTACCAGTATTTGCACGAAATGACACTAAGGCCAAGTTTCCACTAAAAATACTCCCTTTTTCCCATTGTCCTCAAATATTAGTTGTTTCCAGTGAATGCTAAATCCTTGTTGATGTACATGAAGAGAACGATTCGTCTCAAAATCCGTGCAACCAAGTGTTTTAGCTCTTTTAGCCCATTTAGAACATGATTAGCACTTGTTTTTTGCCAACGAATTTCCTTGTATTATTGTATATACTATTGTTTCATGTGATCAACAGGTACAACCTTCTACTATACATTGGGCGAAAATGGGAAGTGCATGATCATGCAGTTTGACGTCGGAATCCTCAGGCCGGATTTTCTAGATGGAGCCGAGTACCTTGGAACACAAGCCACTGATGGGTTTCTGTGTAATGTGTGGGAGAAGGTGGATTTCATTTGGTACTATGAGGATGTGCTCACCAAGAGGCCTGTTCGATGGGATTTCTATGATGGTAATGTTGTTTCTTTTTGGTAAAATGATATAGTACATCCATACTTATAAAACAAAAAGAGCCGGCGTACGTACCCGGTGTACGAAGCTCCCGCAAAGATTGATGTACTCAGTCTTATCCCTATAAGTAGAGAGGTTGTTTTCGAGAATCAAACCTGTAATCTAGAGGCTACAATGGGGCAGATTTACCGCTGCGTTAGGTACACCCTTCATGTATATGCACACTTACCATACACAAAATCAATCAATCTACAATGATGCGAGGAGTGACATTCCTGAATTAATTTTGATTGTATTTTTCAATTTCTCATCTAAAGTAGGAATATTGTGAAATCTACATCATGCGAGAGAGAAATTGGTATGGCAAAATTATTCTATTACCTTAAGTGATCGAGTCTGCTCAATGCTAAAGAGAGAGAATATGTTGAGAGACGGTGCATATCTTTTCAGCATTGTGAAATCCTAATTGCCCAAAGTTCCTACCCAAAAATTACTCAGAAAACTGTAATCAGTGGCTCAGATTCACTTGGTCACTCATTACAATTTTTTGAGTAATTTCTAGATATGTAGCACTGCTGTTCAGCATTAAGCAGTCTTATGTTATCAAAGATGTTATTGATATATTTATTCCTGCATTGACCCTTTTATATGAACATTCTTTTAGGAATTTCTACACATGTCATTACCTTCGAGGTTGGAGAATTATTGCAAGATTCATTGACTCAAGCTCCTGCTTACTGTTTTAGTCAAGACAAAGAGCAGCATAGAGATGGCAATGTGGTCGAGTAAAACCAATATCAACTTGAGTGAAGGTTTTCTTGATGCATGCATGGATCGATATTGTCAGCTGGAATCGATGCTTTCGGATCTTGAATTTGTAAAGGAACCTTTAGAATAAAAATGATAAAAAAAAAAAAAAAGTTTCACTCTACGGGTTGAAGACTACTCTCATTTTTCTTTTTCTTTTTTTTTTTTTAATTTTTATCCGAGGAAATGGGGTGAAGATGGTGTTTTGGGGGTGAAATTTCGAAATTACCCCTGCATTTGACGGAGAAAACGGACATAGTTAGACACAAGGACCAATTAAACACACATTGTTAACCCATACCGGATGAATTAGAGTTCAACCCATACCCGTTCTTTTTTGGTGTCCGATTAGGTCTCTTCCGAGATCTCCGACTTCACTTCCTATCAGAGGCTGTCGGAGTCCATGAGGATCACTTCCGGCGAGCGTAGCCGGACCAGGAGCAGATCTTTGGCGTCGCTTGTCAGCAAGGCCTTTTCGTTTCGTAAAACAGGCGGCGTGGTTGCAGCGGAGAATGTGACGGAGCCTCCGCGTGCTGCGGTGGCGGCGGAGGAGGAGAAGAAGAGAAGGCGGTCGTCGTGGCTGCCGGATCCGCAACGACGGTGGCCCGTTCAGGGGTGGCCCATTCAGGCCCGCAACGACGGTGGCCCGTTCAAAAGTTATTACAAAGATCTACTGAAATGTCATGTATTTGTGTAAGTCATTTACTGTGTTGTATTCGTATGGACTTTGAGGATTCTATCACTTGCAATGTCTGGTTACTGAAATTTGAAAAATGAAAAAAAAAAAAAAAAGGTGCAGATCTACTTCATCTACCATTGAATTTGAAGTAATAAAGCTATGGCTTCGATTCAACTTGATGCGTCGAAGTAGTACTACGCAACCAGCAGTCTTGTAGTTGGTTATGCTCTCTGTTCTAGCTTGCTTGCTGTGATAAACAAATTCTCCATTACCAAATTGGCTTTTTTACCTTTTTTCTTTTTTTTTTTCTTTTTTATCAGAGGAAATGGGGTGAAGATGGTGTTTTGGGGGTGAAATTTCGAAATTACCCCTGCATTTGACGGAGAAGACGGACGGAGTTAGACACAGGGACCAATTAAACACACATTGTGAACATTGGGGACTCGATAGAGACGATTTGAATATTGGGGACCAAATTGACATTTTGCGAATACTTTGGGGACTAAAAAGGTAAATAAGCCGATTTAGTTTTCCCTCTCCTAAAAAGGGTGAACATTACCCTCCTACCTCCGGTGCCGACATTGATGATCGGACCCATTTTTGTTGTTCATAACAATTTTTTAGGAGGGCATGCAAAAATTCAGCTAAATCGAACGTCGAAAAGTGGTTGAATTTTTAGCTCCAAAAATCCAAATTTTTGTTCTTTCACTTAGCTCTCAACTTTTTAGCATATGCACCCACAATCCTGAGTGGAAGTGTGAGTTTTTTTTTTTTTTGTATATTGAGTGTATTCATTTTAAAACCTATATACAAGGTATATATTTAAAATGAGTATTCACTATGATATTTTAGGTACTTTTTGATATTTTTGTCAATTAAAATGTATATCAGAAATACAAGGGGTACCGACCACCCAGTACCGGCATCGGGGACCCCTTTGTGGGTCCCACACAGTCAATCCGAACCGTTCATTCATTGAAATGGGGTGATTTTGGATCGAGTTCATTGGGTTGTCCGATTGCATCGATTCTCACGTGAACCCACTCGGAATTTGATTTTGAAATGGATGAACGATTTGAATTGACCGTGTGAGACCCACAAGGGAGTCACCGACGCCACTCGGTACCTCCGGTTGGTACCAATAGAACGGTTCAATGTAAATACGAGAATATCGAATGTGAAAAATCAACCTTAAAATTTTGGCAAAAAAACCAAAAAATCAGTTTTTTTTGTTTTGTCCTTATTCAATTTTTTTTTGCATTTGTTAGTTTTGCGTCTAGTTTTCGTGGTTTATGGATTCGTCTCGACGAGACGAATCTAAAGAGTATAAAATTATGGTCGAAACTAATTTTTTTTTAATAAAACCAGAATTAAACAAATAAACTGGTATATTTTAGTTTATTTTTGGTTTTATTAAAAAAACTATTACTTTTGACCATAATTTTATACTTTTTAAATTCGTCTGGTCGATACAAATTCATAAACCACGAAAACTTGACGCAAAACTAACAAATGCAAAAAAAATTTGAATAAGGGAAAAAAAAAGAACCGCTCTATACCGACCACGCACCGACTTAGCCATGGACCCCCTTGTGGGTCCCAAACGGTTGATCCGAGCCGTCCATTCACTCTAGAATCGAATTCTGAGGGGGTTGAGCGGAAATCACCTCAATCAGACGCTCCCAAGTGCTCAATCCAAAATCACCCCCATTTCGTTCAACGGAATTCGATTGTGGAGTGAATGGATGGCTCGGATCGACCTTGTGGGACCCACGAGGGGGTCCTCGGCGCCGGTCGGTGCGTGGTCAGTATCAGGGGGTCGGTACAATTTTCCGCAACAAAAAACCAATTTTTGGTATTTTTGCGAAAGCACCCCGAAGGGATAAAGTGTAAAATTATCCTGGCTGTGTTTGGTTAGATAGTTTAGTTTAGTCTTGATGATGTCATTAGGTGTAATGAGTGGAGAGAGATAGAGAGAGAAATGAGCGAAATAATGATGTCATCAAAACTAAAATTAAAACTAAACTGGGAAATAGGGCCCTATATCTTTGGTTTTGAAAAGAAAAAAAAAATTATCCTGTATCTTTCGTAAATCGGAATGGTATACTGTATTTGCTGATTGTACGGGAAAATCCCGTCCGAAATACTGCTCTGTGTTTGGTCTTCTCTCTTCTTCGTGCTCAATTCTCCCTCTTCTCTCTTCTCATTTCCTCAGAGAGAGAGAGAGAGAGAGAGAGAGAGAGAGAATTCGAATTGGAATTTTGACGTTGCTGATTTGTCGGATTTACCCCCAACCGAAGTCCATACTCACAAGCAGATCCTCTTCTCTCTCCGTCACGTAATTCCATTCTCTCCTCCCCAGATCTCTCTTGCTGTATGCATAGATACGTAAGTGGAGGCACACATTTAGTCTCTCTCTCACTACCTATCTTTCTCTGTCTGTGATATACTAAATCAATTGATGATGTTAGGGTTTTACTGTAGGAAGGTCTCGACTAGGATTCTTCTTTGAGATCTGATCTGAATTTCGCTAAAAGAGTTAGTAAACAATGGGGATTGTGTTTACTCGATTGTTCTCTTCGCTATTCGGTAATAAAGAAGCTCGGATTCTTGTTCTCGGTCTCGACAATGCTGGGAAAACCACAATTCTCTGTATGATTCATTCTCCCATCTATCTAAATTGTATTTCAATATGATTTTGTATGGTTCTCTGAATTGTTTTGTTGATGATTGTGATAATGTAAGAATGCTATTTCGATTTCGTGCAGATCGTCTTCAAATGGGAGAAGTTGTCTCCACAATTCCAAGTTAGTAGTACTCTTGCCCTGTCTTTTGCTTACATTTTTATTATTATTTCCAAAACCACTAAGAATGGCTTTACAGAAATGGTAGTAGGGGACTGGTGTATGTGGATTAAGATCCTCTTCATTACTCCAGTGGAACATTGCAAACCCTGGGGAATCATCATTTTGCAAGTAGATGCACGCTCCATAGTCCATATGAAGTCACTTAGAGGAAGTCCATCCGTCTCATTTTTCAATGCAAATCAAATGGTTTGGATGATGTGAAAAGTTTGGCAATTGCCAAATTGGGTTGTCACTGAGTTTGGCAGAAGGGTTGAGAGGATTTTGCCATTCTGGATGCCAAATTTTGGCTTTACATCACATATTGCCACATCTTGAAAATTTTACTATTCAATGTTCTCTCGGCAATCTTGTCAAATTGGTCTTGTGACGTTATCTAGACCATTTTGCTAGCCATTTGAGGTGGCAACATCTCATTTGTCGTGTTTGTAATGGACCTCTCCATTGTCTAGGTGTAAGAGGGTCATGATCCATTGATTGGAGCCCTTACAATTGGAAATTATGGTGCCGTTTTACTGCATATCCTGAGTATTAAATATTGACACCTCACTGCGAGTGTTATGTTTTTTCTATTGAGACTTGTGAATTGAGTCCGCTTTATATGTTTGATGCAGCAATTGGTTTTAATGTCGAAACAGTGCAGTATAACAACATAAAGTTTCAAGTTTGGGATCTGGGTAAGACATCTTTTAACTTGACAATATGCACTTTTCTTTCTATTGTGGGGCATTATCTTGGAATGTAATTGGCTTTTGCTGTTGTTTTCTGATCCTGATATCTGCTTTATGTTCTGAATCTTTTGATTGCTATTATTGGGTGCAAACAGTAATTGGCAGTTTGAAATTATATCGCTCTATGTAATTGGATGGAAATGAGTTGAATGGCAATTTAAGTCCATTGGTTTTGGGCTGATGAAGTAGGTGTATTGTTCACAAATGTGTAGTTTTTTTTTTTTGGTTTTCAGATCCTTAAATTGGGAATTTTTTTAATTGTTAGCATGGGAGTTTCTGTTCACATGACCATTGTTTACTCGTAGTAGTCCATTGCTGACCTTAAGAGACAGTAATTAAGTTACCTTGTCCTTCCCTGCAATTGTAATGAGTCTAATGACATTTATTACTGCACGTAATGTGGAGAGTATCTCTGAGAGAAACTCGTTAAATCTGTTGGCGTGACAACAAACTTCAGTGAATATGTTTTGTGATCAGTAACAAGTAGCGACAAATTAGGTGTACTGCATTTTAATGTGTATCTTGTTGTATTGCAAAAAACGAATAACAATAAAAGAAAAGAAACAAAGATTGCTGCAAAGTTAAGGCTCTGTTTGGTTTGGTATGATTGTAAGTGGTTGGAAATGTTTCTTAAGGTGCCTTTTGCCTTGGTATTTTGTTATATGTCACTTTATATTAAGCTACTGTGCTAGACTGCTAGAGCAAGTTTTGGCATCCACTATGAAAGGACTCAATAACCTTGATGATTATTATGTGCAAGTTGTAACACTCTCGTAGTCTCATTCTTCATTACCCCACTTTCCTCAATTTTTCTCGCATATGTGTACTCTCATTATCTGTGCCACCTTTCTAGTTTTTGGTGACTTCTGGGCAGGGACGGAGCTGGGATTTAGGTTCTGGGGTGGCACTATCTAACGAGAGTCTACTGGTATTGTTTTATGTTTTCAGTAGAGAAGAATTTTTAGTAAAAATATGAAGAAAAATGGTAATTACCAAGTCAGGCTTTGCCTAGTCTTTATTTTTTGTTGAAACAAAAACAAAAGCTTGATTCAATTCTCCTATGGTATTTAAATAAAAGTCTTTGAGATATTTTTTTAATAATCTGAACCATTCATCTTTTAAAACTCTATTTTTAGCATCCTTTGTGAGGAAATCAAGTTGTTTGGATACCGGTAGGTGCCTAATCTATTGATGTAAAATAAAACTTTTTTCGGAACCGGAGGTGGCAGGTGCCACCCTGCCCAACCACATAGCTCCGTCCCTGCTTCTGGATGTGCAATGTTTGGTGCAAAGATAGAATCTTGAGCTGCCAAGTGTAAGAATTGATGTTTGAGTCTAAGAGCGGAAACTCTAGGTAATTCTAAACGTTATGTTTTGTCTGTAGGATTACTATTACCCCCTCCATCACCTCACTTGTTCCTGGGACAATACCGAGTAATATTGGACTGTTCTGATCCAGATAACGAGACAATGTTTGAACAATAATTTCTCACGCAAGCCTTGCTTTCAAAGTAGTGCATATTGTTGCACATATAGTCATTGTAATGTAGGATACAGGATTTGAAAGTATGGTAGTGAACAAATAGGGTCCATCTATCAAACTGGTAAGGACATTATATACAAGCAAATAAGGGGCTCTAAATATAATCAATGAAGCTTCTTCCTCTGAATGGCAGGATGAATACAAGTATGCAACTACTGCCCATGAAATAGGCCCCTCTAGGAATATGACTTGGGACGGATCATAGTGATGAAGGTTACTATTTTTTAAGGCAGGAGACTTGTTCAGTTCCTTTTATGTATTTTTATAGTGGAACTACAACTTTAATCTTTGATCATATTCTGCCTTTTTTTGACGAGTTTGTTTAGGTGAGAATTACTATTGCTGGTTTTGGTTGGGTTATTCAACTAATTGTGGTGTTTTGGTTGACCCAGGTGGGCAGACAAGCATCAGGTATTATTTTCACTTGGCATATATTTCCTTTTTTGGTCTTATGTTCGTAGCTCCACTTTCTTTATTCGACATATTTGCATAACATGCATGACTATATGATATGCTATTTATGAGAAATCCGCAGAATTGACTGCTTTGGTAGGATTATGAAGTTATTTAACACAAATTAGTTTTTAGGCATTGTTTTCTTTCAAAAGCTAGGATTCATAACTTTATTAATTTCGTAATGACTATATTCTGTTTTTGCTGCTTTTCGTAGAACTGTTCTAATAAACCATCCCTTCTACTATTTTGTTCCCGAATCTTAGTCTTGACTTGCAATGATGTGCCAATCCCCACTATATGCTTCTAAGTTCTAAGAAACGTGTTAGCTACTTGCTTGCTGGTACATAAAGGGAGAAACTCTGCAAATGATAGGAAGTCGAAATAGTTTATAGAACTGAAATGTTACTTAAACTTTTAGCTACTTGCTTGCTGCCAGCCGTTGTATTTTATTAACAGCCACAAGGTGTAAGAGCCCATCTTGGGCATAGTCCCACATCGGTGGAATGGGAAAAGAGTAAGTAATATATAATGAAATTTGACCAGCTATGTATAACTCGAGGTTAACCTTTTGAGCCACGTGGTTAGGCAAAGGGTTAGCAGGTCAGTTGGATGTGGGATAAAGAGAAGTAGTGAACTGAATATCAGATACCACCGACCAACTACCACTAACTTGAGGTTAACCTTTCGAGTCACGTGGTTGGGCTAAAAATTAGCAGGTCAGCTGGGGCGGGTCGTAGGTGGTATTAGAGCTTGCACAGCCGGAAGTGTGAAGCAGGTCCCGCGAGGAGATGTGCTTGGATGGGCCCGACAAGGGAGGAGCTTGAGGTACTTGTTGTGCTTGGGCGGGTCCCACATGAGACGAGCTTGACATGCTTAATCGGGTACTTGTCTCACACGCTTGGTGGGTGAAAGTGACGGACCATGTAGCGCAACGAGGACGTTGTGATCTTAAGTGTGGGAGATCCAAGATTGTGATATCCCACATCCCTAAATATGGAACCAAATTCAACCAATGCAATAAAAGTGATAAATAATGTGTTTCAATGCTCCAAAGATGATTCAAAGTAATTAGATACAAGAATTTCTAAGAATTAAGACTCTAGTCCATGACCTAGGTGTACTCTTCTCAGTTCTGACCATATCTAAAAGAATAACATGAATTTAATAATGAAACTTAAACCATTGGAAAGTAGACTTCTTCCTCTTCGAATCAATAGGTCATATATCAAAAATGGAGTTTGGTTAACCTTAATATGGCTTCGCAATTATAACTGTCCATAACAGTAAAACTACTGCAGAGACAGAATTTCTGAGTCATCTTTAAAAGCGAATTTGTTATCGCTTGGGCATAACCAGGTTGTGTGGGCTATATCATTGGAAAGCTCTTTGTGTCTAGTTTCTAACAAAGAAAACAGTGCGTGAGGCATAAACCCGGGAGGCCTGCTGTCCGTGGGGGTCGGCAGGCCCTACCAACCCCTATCCACGCCGTTGGTTTCACGCATAGACGGCTCAGATTGCCTAAAGTAATGGACGGCTCAGATTACACTTAGGCAGGGTGAGACCTGAGCTGTTAATGCGCGAAACGGATGGTTCAGATGGGGTTGGCATGGGTGCTAACCCCAAGGGACGGCAGAGTCCCCCATTTCTGTTAAAATCTTCTAGAGTCAAATGTGGATGTGTAGCACAAGCAAAAACAATTGCCATGCTTTTCAATGCAAATTAGTAGTACGTGGCTGGTTTTGCTTCACATCATGGCCATTGGATAGGGCAGTAATAGGAATTCAGGACCGACCAGCCATAGGTGTGGCAGCTTTAGGCCTTATTTCTCATTTGATAAAATGGCCGTTTTCCCAAAGTGTGCCGGTGCTGTCAGGTTCTATGCGGGAATAGCAAAAACTAACCCAAAACATGAATTAAACTAACCTAATGGCACCCACTTCTGTTCTGCATCAACAACAACATGTGGTATAGGTTTAACATACAGAATTCATGGCAATTATGCAAGTTATACAACTGATTTGATGCAAGCAACACTCATATGTGCTTAATTCATGAAATTCCTACACGAAGAAGCAATAGTTTACCCTCTAATCACCATTCAACCTACAAACTCATAGAAATCAGGTCTAAGAAAAACAATTTACCTCTGAAAATCCTCAATTATAACTTGTCTCTCATCTCTAACACAAAGCCCTCATGAACTAGGTAAGTTTCTCTCAATTTGTGAATTAGGAAGCTCAAATTGGCTACGGTTTCCTTCTTGAACACTTGGTAGAGGAGAAGAAGGAGAATAGAAGTAGGGCTCAGTTTTCATGTTATGGAGAGAGGGAGAGAGAGAGAGAGAGTAGAAGGCAAGGAGCTTACATGGTTGCTAGGTGTCAAACTCGTAAATTGATGAATATGATTCTTATGCCTCCTAACTCGTAAATATATGAGGGTATAGCTCTTGCATACGTTTCTCCGTTTCCCATTTTGCACACATTCTGTTGAGCAACTTCTCCATCATACCTTCTCTAGCGGTTGGATTTGTTACGAAGGACCTGTTCTTTATAATCTAAAATCCAAACTGGTTGTTCCACATGGGTCATATCTTCCTCCAACTCCACCGATTTAGGAACCAATACATGAGATGACTCTTTTGCACTTGCGAAGCATGGATAGGTGAAACAACCAGCAACCATGTAAGCTCCATACCGCTAACATTCACTAACCATGTAAGCTCCTTGCCTCCTACTCTCTCTCTCTCTCTCTGTAACGTGAAAACGGAGCCCTACTTCTATTCTCCTTCTTCTTCCTCTGCCAAGTGTTCAAGAAGGAAACTCTAGCCAATTTGTGCTTCCTTGATCACAAATTGAGAGAAACTTACCTAGTTCATGAGGGCTTTATGTTAGAGAGGAGAGAAGTTATAATTGAGGATTTTCAGAGGTAAATTGTTCTCCTTAGACTTGATTTCTAGGAGTTTGTAGGTAATGGTGATTAGAGGGTAAACTATTGCTTCTTCGTGTAGAAATTTCTTAAATTGAGCACATATGAGTTCTGCTTGCATCACAAGGTGGGGTGATTGTGACAACCCATCCTTGGTGAATGCAAGAAAGTTCATTGTTACATGTATTAGATTATGACACCTAGTTCATGAGGGCTTTATGTTAGAGAGGAGAGAAGTTATAATTGAAGATTTTCAGAGGTAAATTGTTCTCCTTAGACCTGATTTCTAGGAGTTTGTAGGTAATGGTGATTAGAGGGTAAACTATTGCTTCTTCGTGTAGAAATTTCTTAAATTGAGCACATATGAGTTCTGCTTGCATCACAAGGTGGGGTGATTGTGACAACCCATCCTTGGTGAATGCAAGAAAGTTCATTGTTACATGTATTAGATTATGACCCTTCTTTGTACAAGGCCTTAGAGCGTCAAAGCTCATTGGAACTTTGCAGTTAAGTGTGCTCGGACTGGAGCAATCCAGGGATGGGTGACCTATTGGGAAGTCCATGGAGCTTGGGCGATCAAAACGGACAAAATTGTACAAGGCGGGATCGGGTCATTACACAAGGTGTTTTTGTTTCACCGCTAGCAATTACCTGAATGCGATCGGTTAAACTCAAAGTTTGAAGGTAAAATGATCCATGGATATGGCCTCTAGGTTTTCTTTCAATTAGAAGTTGTTACTTGCTTTTGTGCCCATGGATCACTTACAATTAGGGGTGAGCGTCGATCCATGCAACCCGCAGAACCCGACCAACCCGGTATGATCCGAGGGTCCACGGTCGATTTCAGAGCAACTAACGGTCAGCATCAGATTTCAGATGTTGTAAAATATCGGATGGACAGTCGGGATTGGATGTTGCCTTGTGAAACCCATGTAAACTGATCTGACAGATTGAAACCTCAGATACTATTAATAGGTGCTCCACTTGTCAAGAATGTATTTGTTGATACCCTACACTGAGGATTTTTCCTTTAGTCCTTAACTTTTCCTCCAACAACTTGGGAATTCACGCTACCTTTCATGCGTGACTCTCTCTCTCTCTCTGATCGATAAGAGTGGAACTTCCGATGCCACTAACGGAGAATAAATTGCTGCAATATTTTTCTCTTCCATTAATGGTGCCTGTCTCTTAAATCTGCCACTTTTCTGCAATATTCTTTGATCTTTCTCAGATCTGTATTTCAGGTGTTCGTTCCAACAAGATCAATCCGAATTGTCAAAGCATCCAACTCAAAACCAATTGGCAATGAGTGCCAAGGCTCATATATTAGCTTCGTTGGTAACCAATGTGAACATTCCCCCTCATGTGCGACCCCTGACCCGCGCGTGGAGAGATAAACAACGATTCAAGACATACGACAACTATCAACCTTTAACGACAAACTAAGGCAAGGTTCTAAAAGACGCTAGTCAGACGGCTGCTGACTAGCGGTTTTGGGCCGACTAGTCGCCGACTTTTGTCCGACTAGTCGGGTTTTGATCAAGTCGAGGGACCTCCGACTAGCGACTAGGGGCCAACTAGTCAGCTGACTTGACCGATTTTTAGAACACTGAACTAAGGGGAACCAATCATCAACAACATAGTCTTGTCCAAAAGCCTCTGAAAAAGCCTAGCTCTGATACCACATTAAAGCATCCAACTCAAAACCAATTGGCAATGAGTGGAGAGGCAGCCCAAGCTCATATACTAGCTTTGGAGTTTATAATAATTCAATGTGGGACAAGCTCTAACACTCCTTTGCACGTGCGACCTTGAATCGCACGTGGTGAGGTAAACAAACGATTTGACACAAATGACAACTCTTAACCATCAACGGCAAACAAAGGGGGAACCAACCATCAAAACATAGAGTCTTGTCCATAAGCCTCCGAAAATCTAGCTCTGATAGCATGTTAAAGCACCCAACTCAAAATCAATTGGCAATGAGTGGAGAGGCCACCGAGGCTCATTTATTAGCTTCGGAGGTTATAATGAACAAATGTGCGACAAGCTCTATCACGAACAAACCGACGGATTCCAACCGACAATCCGATGGCACTATCCCGATCAAGTTTCAAGTGGATATCAGTCAACGACGGGTGAAGAACTTGGAAACCTGATAATTTTGGTTCGGCTGACGACAGTGTTCTAAAAGAAGGTCTGGAAGGCCGAGTACTCGCCGTTTAGGCGCTAGAAGGCCCTTCGCCGACTAGCTTGACTAGGCGCCGAGTACTCGACCCTGGAAGCTAGAAGGTGCCCGGCTGCCCTAGGAGTGCCTAGCGAGTTTTAGAACCTTGGGTGACAGGTCCAGGTCAAACCCGACCCTTGCACACCCCTACTTACAATGTGGAAATGAGAGACAATTCTTTCTCTCTCGATTTGCTTGGTTCATTCCCTTTGACCATTCTTTGTATGATTATATTATTAGTACTCAATTGAATGGAGATTCTTTATGTAACTGAATATGTCACCCGAAAATTGTCATGAAATACATCATTCTTTTGCTTTTATTTTTAGTTAACATGAATATCTTTGAGCCTTTATTTGATTGGAATCAAAATTGGTACTTTGGCATAAACGGCCCAAGTGGATAGTCTGATTTTCTGATCACTACAGGCCATATTGGAGATGCTATTTTCCTAATACTCAAGCCATAATCTATGTTGTCGATTCGAGTGACACTGACAGGCTGGTAATAGCTAAAGATGAGTTTCATGCAATTCTGGAGGTATACAATAGCTAGATGATTTGTGCTTTCGTTTGGCGATTTATTCATGAAGAAGATTTTAGAAAAATGTGGATACTGCTGTTATTTTTTTTTCTCTTACCATTTATACGAGTAATATTTCGCCTATTATTTTTCTCACTCAATCTGAACGTCGTCTTGAAGTATAAGAATCTTGGTATGGCGTTGTATTTCAGGAAGAAGAGTTGAAAGGTGCTGTTGTGCTCATTTATGCAAACAAGCAGGTGCATGTTGTTATCATTTTCCTCTTTTTGTCTTCACCGCAATGAGTCAAGAGTAAGGAAATTTGATGCTGAGTTGTACTTATGACATGGTCGTGAAAGTTGGCCATAAGGCTGCAGACCCTTATTTTTTGATATCTTTAATTTCTGTTAAAACCTCTTTACACCTGAAGTAACTTTTTTTTTGATAATTTGTTGGAATATTTGTCTTTATAGTGTTTCTGTTTTTGGTCTGCAGGATCTTCCTGGTGCACTTGATGATGCTGCAGTGACAGAGGCACTAGAGTTGCACAAGATAAAAAACCGCCAATGGTCTATTTTTAAAACTTCTGCAATAAAAGGAGAAGGTTTATTTGAGGGTTTAGACTGGTAAGCTTAAGGATTTAGATGATATTGATGTCAATCTGGTTCATAGTGTTGAATCTGTTGATGCTTCTGGTTTTAATAGCCCTACTTTCTTTAATCCAGAGTGACTACGAATACTGGATTGATATGTGTAGAATACTTAGATAGGTTATCAAGGTTGTATCTCACAAGACTCCCGCTTGAGTAGCAAAGGTATCAACTGTGTTAATTCACAGGTTTGCTTAAAAGCTTAAACTGTTCAAAAAATCACCCAACAATGAGTATCAAGCTAGGGCTGTTCATTCCATCCGTGACCCGACCATGATCCATGTATAAACCGTCTTGCTCACAGTGAAACTAAAAGCAAACAGCTATAATACCATTTTAAGTCATCAATTGTCCTGAAAAGCCTAATTTGGTAGTGATGTGCCTAACAATGTATACCACCCAACCCGACCATGATCCATGTATAAACCGTCTTGCTCACATCAATTGTCCTGAAAAGCCTAATTTGGTAGTGATGTGCCTAACAATGTATACCAAGATATTGCTGACACTGCACTTAGAGGACACAAACATGCTGACATTGTGATTGATGAAGAATGCATGAAGAGGGCGTCAGACGTTCAAATTTCATATAATATTATGTCATGTATGTATGTAACTAATATACGAGACAATTCTATTCATAGATAATGTAAAATGGAACATAATACTGGTTTACTGTTGAAATAACCATACACCATGAGCCATGACTTATACAGCCATATTGTGCCCATGACATCTGCATTCTGTCGAAAATTATCTCATAAACAATACATCATTGAAAGAAAAAAAATGTTTCACCAATCCATACATAGGTGACTTTCATCATCTGACCCATCATTCCTGATGTTAACAAGTCTAAAGGATGAGGGATAAACATGTATAGATCTTCATTGTTCTTATTTTGTATTGCATCTCAATTTATTACTTTGAATAATAATGGGGCTTCATGTACGTCTAAGTGATGGACATGTGAGCCTAAGTCTAAAGGATGAGGGATAAACAGGTATAGATCTTCATTGTTCTTATTTTGTATTGTATCTCAATTTATTACTTTGAATAATAATGGGGCTTCATGTACGAAGCATGTGAGCCCCAATATTATTCGAAGCATGGGGCTTCAATTTATCTCAAGTGATGGACATGTGAGCCCCAATATGTTCGAAGCATAATCGGTTCTAAATGTAATACTAAGACGTGTAGACAAATGTCAGTATTTGAGAGTGACTGACAATGTCAGTATTGGCAGCGTCCGTTACCAATAGAACATGCCACACCCTTAGAAGGGTGTGTGCTCATTAGATTTCCACTTACAGAAAGTTTCGAAGCATATTTAGGCAGCCTATATTTTTGTATCTTTGGTATATATCCGCATCCGTAATATATTTATCTACATGTATGCATACATAGAAATAAACCCATCCCGTATCTTATGGTGGATTGCTGCTATTAACAACACCTTATTACTTGTTTGTACAGGCTGAGTAACACACTAAAGTCTGGAGGCGGCTAATGGTTTTGGGAGAAGAGAGAGAAGCTAAGGTGCTCCACTGGGAAGCCAGAGCTAAAAGGGGAGTCACCCTTTAGTCGGTGTTGATCTGTGATAGAGTTTTTAAAATGGTTGTAGTATTTCTGTTTTTACTCACAAATTTGGTTGTACAAGTTAAAACTTCTTTTAGACATGATTCTTGGCTCGTTATACCATTTTCCCAATGTACTCCTTTTACGCTCTTCAGGTTATCCAAGTGTTGAAATTTGCATCCGATGGTATAGTATTTTTCTGGGTATACCTAGAACAACCTGCCTAGGGGAGAGCCACATTGGACCCACCTGGGATGGCATTTCTTTTTTTTTTTTTTTTTTTTCATGTGTGTTCGTGCAGAAGATTGTTTAAAGTTAGTG
This sequence comes from Vaccinium myrtillus, assembly GCA_016920895.1. NCBI lineage: Eukaryota > Viridiplantae > Streptophyta > Magnoliopsida > Ericales > Ericaceae > Vaccinium > Vaccinium myrtillus. Next base: position 35,130,857 of record CM029280.1, on the reverse strand, counting down.
TTTGGTTTGCTGGACTAATTTTGAAAAAAGTTAATTCTTTGGCCTAGTTTTTTCGGTGAATTAAACACTGCCTAGTTTCTTACTAGTTCTCCTGGTGCTCTGTTGTGGTATCACATTGACAAATTTCCGAAGCTGTGCACGCCAAGGTGCGAGTACAGGGCTGAACTTGATCTGGAAATTATGCTTTACAGTTTGGTTTCTACGCATTTTGATGAAGAAATTGGTTTTGATTTTGGACTCGAAGTGGTATTGTTGCGCATTTCAAACTAAACGTACCCCATGAGTACATTTGATCTGATTGTTACTCTGGTGATGTTTGCTCGTTGTCCTTGCTGTTTAAGTAGCTTTTGTGCGTTCATGTTTACGCGTATTCTGTCAAAGCTCGGTTTGGATAACTGGAATATGGTGGGAAAGGATTGTGTGAATTCTGGGTGAAGATGCTGGAACAAAAAAATTGATTTCAAGCTAGAATCACTTTTCGGAAGTCGAGTACTACAATTGATCATCAACTTTCAGGTTACAGACCACCATCCAGAGTCTCGGTTGGGAAAATTGATCAACTTTCAGGTTATCTATATGAGGTGGGTAGGTAAATGTCGGGGATATCACATTACTCACAAAAATATCCAAAAATCGATTTTCTCAACCAAACAAAAACGAAAACATAGACTCTTTTCGTAATATACCACTTGTGTAGTTGTGTTTGTTTGGGAGAAGAATATATGATGTTTTTCAACAAGTAAAAACGATGTCACGTTACTTTATTCCATTCTCGGGTTTCAATAATTGCTCAGTTTCTTTGAGAGAACTAATTTCAATGACGTACTTTTATTTGATGTTCAAATGAAAAAGATTACTCTATCCGTTCCAAATCATTGGTCCTTTTCATTTTTGGGTATCCGAAAACAAATGGCCAATTAAAAAAGGTTAACAAAGAGAAGTATATATTTCTTTCTTCTTATAGGTTTAAGTATGTACTTTTCATAAAAAAATTTAATTTCCAAAGTAGGACCAACATGGAGCACTACTTCTATTTACTCCTAATTGGCATGCTGCACGCTAGTAGTTGTTGAATATTTAAATTGGCATGGAGTACTACTTCTATTTAATCGGCATGCATACACGTGGATTTAGATTTGCAAATACTCAGGAAAGATTTTGGCTTATCCAATATCCAACACTCACAAAGTCTCTAATACTACTATTTTGGCTTATCCAATATTTTTTTCGTGTCTAATACTCCCTCCGTCCCTTTTTAAGTGTAGACATTTCCATTTTGGGTTGTCCCTAAATAAGTGTGTGGTTTGAAAAGTTAATGGATAGAAGTTTGTACAATTATCATTTTGCCCTTTTGAAAAGTTAGTGGGTAAAGAGTTAATGGGTAAAAGTGGAGGATAATTTTGGAAAGTAAAGGTAAAAGTTGATGTGAAAAGTATAAAGTGAAGGAAAAAGTTGATGTGAAAGGTATAATGATGATGTTTCTTTAATAAGTTGGATTTACGAAGTAACACATTTAAAAAGGGACGGAGGGAGTACTATTTTGGCTTATCCAATATTTTTTTCGTGTCTAATACTCCCTCCGTCCCTTTTTAAGTGCGTACTTTGGGAAACGTGTATTTTTGTGGACATTAAAAAATGTACTTTCGTATAATATTTTTAAATTTTTTTTGCACCAAATTAAAGTACTCAATGAGCACTTTAATTTGGTATAAAGAAAATTAAAAAATTATATAGGGAATTATGTTTTTTAGGGGTTTGAAATTGCACGTATTCCCAAGGTACGCACTTAAAAAGGGACGGAGAGAGTACTATTTTGGCTTATTTTCATCTCTAATACTGTACTTACTATTTTGGCTTATCCAATCTTTTTTTTTCCTTATGGTGAATAGTCCAAAACGACGTAGTTTCGGGTTATTGTGTAAATGTGTTGTGTTTTTTTTTTTATGTGTGTAGCATTTTTGTGTACACAATGATGCCACATCTTCCATTCGTTATCCACATGCATTTTCCGTCCAAGTGTTGATCGGTACAAAACACTAAAATACACGATCCGTTTTATTATCAGTAAAATATTGGCCGATACAAGACAACACGTGTCTGTAGATTCTCATGAATCACAGGAATTTATTGTGGCCCACTGTGACATTTGATATGTGGCACTCTCTTCCCTGACGTTACCTGTCTTCTCCGACGATCCACAAAATTTATTCAAAAAAATAGAATGCTGTTTTTTTTACCACCTACTCCTATATATTAGTTAGCCCATACAAAGCCAAAAATCTGATGGGATTAAGGTGGGCCATGGTTTAATTCCCACCAGTTGCATGAAATAAGCATGGGCCGTGCTTGAAAGATATGCTGTGCCAGCACGTGTATCTCGCATTAGATGCCAAAATCATGCGTTCCGCGAGCCCCAATTTTCAATTTCTCTGCGGTCTTTATTAGAGAAGTCTACCTCTAACATGGAAAAAACAATAATCAAAATAGTACTTGTATACCGGTGATGGAATCTAGTCCTAGTGTTTGTCGTTTAACTATTTTTGTTTTCATTTTCAATTTCTTCTTTTGTGATTTTGGTTGTTTGTGTCCTCGACTTGGCTATTTCAGCTTACAGTAGACTCCTTATGTTATTCTAGGTTGTTTATTAATGTAATTTCTATCTCTTTATCGAAAAACAATACTCGTCTACGGGTGAAATTATAAACAAGAGAACCGAAATGACAAAAATTCGGGGTTTGGTTGGTCTAGGATTAGTTCCGCTCAATTTCGATTTTTGAAGACATTTTAATTTTTGGTTTGGTCTCGGGTACTTGAAAATTCCCCCGAACCGAAATATACATACAGGACCAATTAAACCGATTAGGGTTTTGATATTTTAGTAGTCTTAGATAGGAATTTTGATAGTACTTTAGAAGTCTTGAAACTCAACCTGAAAAAACCCGACCTAACCAAAGCACCCCAAAATGATTGCGGTCAAAATATATACAGAGTAATTAATACTGGGAAAAATACAAAATGCCCCCCATACTTTACACTCAATTACATATCGCATCCCAAACTTTGACTTATTTCAATTTACCTCCTAAACTTAAACTCCGTTATTCAAAACAACTCCTTCCGTCCCAATCCGTTACCTCATTAACAGAAAATGATGAGGTGGCGGTTAATGGAGAGAAAAAATCGTTAGTGGGGGCACAAACACCCCAAAACGACGTAGTTTTGGGGTGGCCCAAAGAGGAAAAAAAAATATACCTAAAATCAGTCTCTCTCTCTCTCTCTTTTCTCTCCCTCCCTCCTCCCAAATCAGATTAGTAAACACATGAGAAGCCCAAATCCAAACCAAAAATGTTTTAGACTTCAATTCCAATTTTCCTTTCAAGCACATGCACAAGAATTGCCAACGACGGCCACATCCGTCGAAGTGTCCATATCACACCACGTGTTTTTGTTCATTTCGTGTTCGAGGATGAGGTGGAAGGGAGAAACGGCGGAGGCGCTGGCCGTGGATGGGAGATCAGACAGCTGGATTTGGAGGAGGGGAGGAGAGGTGGGCGGAGCGGAAAAAGAGAAGGCGAAAGTGGTGGGGTCGAAGTGGAGGGTGGAGCGGAGGATGGGGTGGGTAATTTGGAGCTCGTGGATGGCGGTTTGGAGGAGGGAGAAGTCTGGTGGTTTCGAGAGGAGGAGGGCTACGGTTGTGCCGGTGCCGATTGGGACGGCTTTGCACCAACTATGCTCGGTGGCGCCGACGGGGCGGGACTTGGGTTGCGGTGGGTCTGGGTTGTTGGTCTCAGAGAGAGAGAGAGAGAGACTGATAGATGATTTTTTTGAGTTTTTTTTTCCCTCTTTGGGCCATCCCAAAACTACGTCGTTTTGGGGTGTTTGTGCCCCCACTAACGATTTTTTCTCTCCATTAACCACCACCTCATCATTTTCTGTTAGTGAGGTAACGGATTGGGACGGAAGGAGTCATTTTGAATAACGGAGTTTGAGTTTAGGAGGTAAATTGAAATAAGTCGAAGTTTGGGATACGATATGTAATTGAGTGTAAAGTATGGGGGGCATTTTGTATTTTTCCCATTTAATACTCGATCTTCATCATTTCTAGGCCGGTCCTCCATGCCCGAAATTCCAAGGGAACCGAACCAAACCAAACCGAACATATTTCAACCTAGGACTTGATGTTAAAAAAACACACAAAAACTAACAAACAATACTTGTTTTTAATTTCCTGCTTGACTTTTTTTTTTCCACCGCCTACGTGTGGGGAGCCAATTAAAGCCGAAGTAAACGTCCCTAAAACGAGAAGTTTTTGGGTGCTAGGTGGGTACCACGTGGCGGTACCCACAACGCATCTTGGCCGTCCAAATTTGGATGGTCTGGATTTTAGAGAGAGAAAAAGGAGAGAGGAAGGGAGAATGTAGACCATCCAAATCACTTTTAGATGGCTAGGATGTACGCTCGGACACCCAAAATTTTTCCCCAAAAACAATAGAATAAAACTTTGGTTGATTTTTCAGTTCTCACGTCTACTTATAACGACTTTCTGCTATTCCGATGAACCAAAAAAAATAATAATAATAATAATAACGATTTTCCAATCTTGTCTTTTTCTCTAAATTTTGCTCCCAACTATGGTCCTTCGACAGTGACGCATAATATAGAATAGACCCAACATTGAAGGTAGGGGCCGTTATAAATGGTACGTAAGTAGTACTACTAACTTGTTTGAAGGTGTGCCCTTATAAATACTAGTACGTAAGCAGTACTCCCACCGTCCCAATTTAAGGCTTTTCGGATACATATTTGAACCAAACTTGTTTCTTTTTTTAAATTTGAAATGCCCACAGACCCAGGCCCCACCCTACCTCTTTCTCTCTCTTCCTCTGATTTTTGACAGCTTAAAACGGGGCCCACTGGCCCCCTCACTCCAAAACTTGCCCTCCCTCTCTCAAAACGTGATTGGCTAATTTTGTTTGACGTGGATTGCTGAGGCCTGGGGCCCACTGCACCAGAGTACCCCAGAGTGGTTGGTCTCCATTTTTTACCAATTTGAATGTCAGACAATGGGTGACGGTAGACCCCACAAAACTTGTTTGGAATCTGGCTGAGAAGCTATCCAAACATAGCCTAAATGTTTCCTACAGAAGACCGGACAAGTTTGACATTAAAAAATAAAATATTTTTGGAATTACTTTTTAAACTTTTTTGTTCCGTTCAAAAGATCTCAACGAGTACTTTTGAATGATGTAAAAAAATTTGGAAAAAAAATATCTAGAAATATGCTATCTTTTAAAGTCAAAATGACACGACTTTACGTAAGAAACATTTAAAATGGGAGAGAGGGAGTACTAACTTGTTTGAAGGACGAAGGTAGTGCCCTTATAAATAATAATGGAGTAATAATAATAACATGGAGGGGGCAATACTGAACATGAAAATGTGTGTTTTCTGGGTGATCAAAAAATTAACAAGGACCATAGCTGTTTTTTTTTTTTTTTTTTTTTTTAAATCCAACAAGGAGTTCCACAGTTTCGATATTTAAAGAGCAATGTTGAAAAAAATGTACTCCAATCCACACATCGAAAGAGAGCGTCGAAAATTCAAAATTGGTGAGCATTTCTCTCGCTTCAAATACGGTGATAATAAAATATTCCTTAAATGGTGGGTACCTCTACTATAATTAATTTGAATTTTAGCAATTCTCATGTTTCCGTGGTAAATTCTACCTACCCATTGAAAATTGTGGTTTATTTATTTTCAAACTCTTTCTAGCTCAGTTAGAGGGTGTTTGGCCCCCTCTTTTTCTACTTTTCACATTCTATTTTTCTCATTTTGGGTGTTTGGATGACAACCCCAAAACACATTCTTTCATAACTCATTCTTCATTTTGCAAATTTTCAAAAGGCAAAAAGAGCTTTTCCTTTTTGATTCTACATTTCTCATTTTCCCTTTCCCGGTGATAATAAACGTCATCCAAAATTTGAATTTTAGCAAAATGTTTCCGTGGTAAAAACCAAAAAGTCAAAAATCAAAAGTTAAATTTAGTTTTCAAACTCTATATTAATCTAATTTTCCACCTATATATTCTTATTATAAACATTTTTGTCTTTTCCATTCGACTATTCCTTTTTTTTTCCCCATCACGTCATGAATTCCTAAACCGACTGAGGGCCTGTTTGGCTGCTTGTTTTTCAGTTTTTCGATTTCTCTTTATCGTATTCTGGGTGTTTGGCCGACACACCCAGAAGCTGTTTTGCCCAAAACTGTTTTTCCATTTCTGAAGATGGAAGCCAGAAATCAAAAACACCCTCACCCCTACTTTTTGATTTCTACTTCTCCTTTTCCCTTTCCAAAACACATTCTGCACATTTCTCCCAAACACTCCTCCCACATCCAAAACTCATTCTGACCAAAAGCCAAAAAGTCAAAAATCAAAAGCTAAAAAGTAGGCTCCCAAACACCCTCTGACTATTGCAACTTTAAAAATGACTCCTCAAAATGCCACACACATGTCGACACGTGTACAAATTAGAAGAACGGGTTTTAGTTATTGCTCCTCAATCCTTGGGGGTCATACATGTCGGCTCTTGACTCTTCCATGCCAATTGACTACTCCCCAGTCCCTTTTTAAATATGTAGCCTCATAATTTCAATTTATTCTCTCTCACATCAATTTTTACATCTACTTACCACTACTTACCATTATCAATATAATAATACCAACTAACTTTTCAAAAAGAAATCTACTTTTAAGGGCAAAATAGAAAATGTACCTACTAACTTTTTAAAACACACATTTATTAAGGAACAACCCAAAATGAAAAGTTAAACACTATAAAATGGACGAAGAGTGTATATCAGAAGGCTTAGAACCCTACTTGCTTGGAGTATCTTCTCTCCATAGAAAGTCTTTCTCTATGTTCGCATTATGGAGTATGCATTTTGCATTTTGTGGTTTCCCATTTTGGCTGCTTCAGAGCTTAATTCTGGGAATGCATTCTCAAAACCACACAATGAATACACAATTTGTTGATCAGTCTTGGAGGTACTTTTGGATTCTCATTTTGCATTTTGGCTTTAATCTTTGAATGTAATGACCATATTACACCTGCCCTTATTCAATATTTTGATAATAATATTTTATTAATAATTGCAAAATCTATCCTAGATATTTTAATTAATAATATTGCAAACTGTACTTAATAGTAATATTTTAATTTACAAGATTGCAAACAATATTTTAATTAATAATTGCAAAATCTATATATTACAAAATATATTCTCAATATTTTAATTAATAATATTGCAAATGGTGTTTTAATGATATTTTAATCAATAATATTTTTATTACTAATATTGAAAACAATATATAATAAATAATTAATGATATTAAAAAGTTCATTCGAAATGAGATTTTAATTAATAATATTTAAAAATAATTATATTTAAGGGTAATTCATACACATATTAGGATACCATAATAAATAACCAAGGGTAACATGGTAAAAATATTAATTGATAATCTATTTTGAGCATTATGCTCTCAAACACTATTCTGTTGCAAAATCTAATATATACATTTTTTCCAAACACTCTACCAGATTCATAATCGATTTTATCCACAATTTAAATGTAAATTGCAAAAATAAATAAGCTCCCAAAGGACTCAAAGTACTAGTGTGTATTCACAAGAGAAATCATTAAAATCTCGAGCAAAGCGTCAATCTTTTTTTCTTTTTCTTTTTTTTTTTTTTTCTTTCCATTTTTACAAGTTTACGTTTTCTTTCTTTCTTTTTATTCCCTGATCACATGTGTTTCTTAATTTGTATTTTGATCGATCACTTTCTTGGACAACTAATGTTATGTCGGATGGTGATGGAGAAACTTAAATGGACAACTAATGTTAGAACCCATAATAAAATCCAATAAAAAATGATTGTGACACAAACTTTGTGCCACAACCAACCACAACCCCACTCACGACAACCCCAACATGGGGTGTGTGTCTCACATGGGCCCCACACCCCATGTGAGTAGGATTGTGGCACAAAATTTGTGTATGTATCATTATTCAAATCCAATAAATTGGGACAGTATTTGGGCTTCCGAGGTGGCCCTCGACAATGACGTACGGATGAATCACATGTTACGTGTTTTTCGTTTTTTTGGCGGCCAAGGGAGTTCACATGCATACTAAAGACAAATCATTCCCGTCAAGCACTCTGGATCCGTTGTCCCCCATTGGTGTCCTACCCTTCTATAGTCGTCATTCCTTCCAAACCCTCTTCTACTTTTTCGTTGTTCTGACTCAGATTAGTTTCGTCCACAAGTAGATGTTTCTGTATCGAAACTCTTCTTCCTTTTGTCTTCGTTTCGCCATTTCTGAATCTGCTTCGATGTAGTGCATTTTCTTTTTCGAGAAATGGAATTTTTCAGAATCTATTCCTTAGCAGTTAATTGAAGGGAATGATGACGGAAGGGCCGGCCCTGGGCATAAGCCCACCAAGCCGCCGCTTAGGGCCCCTCGTTTTTTGCCGAATAGCAGGGCCCCCAAATCCGAGACAATATTATATATTTAGTATTTCAACGCTTATGCAGACGTGGTTGCTGCGCCTCAGTGGTTAGGTCTCCGTGTTATATCCATCACGTCCGGCGTTCGAATCCTCGTGTCTTCAATTTTTACACCGTTATTATTGAAAATGTAAGGAAAAAAACAACTTCTACTGCCTGCGCCAAGATTGGAACTCGCGATATCAAGGAACGCAGTGATATCCCTGCCCATATCGCCACTGAACCAGAAGGGCATTTCTTGTCCTCATTTGGAACAGTTAATATATACTATAAATATACAATCTTAGAGAGGCCCCATTATTAAAACATGCTTAGGGCCCCGAAAATCTCAAGGCCGGGCCTGGATGACGGAGGTTCTAACGGAGAATGGGAAACGCAATTTGTTAGTCACTGGAATAGAGTTTTAGTCACTCAAAACGCATTTTTTTGAATTGCAATTTCGATTTTTTTAGTCACTGGAACAGAGCTTTGGAGGAAGGATAGGTTCCAAAGGAGGTTTTGACAGAGAATGGGAAACACAATTTTGAGTCTAGAAAGATCGAACTGAAATGGAGGTTCTAACGAAGAATGAGTTTTAACAGACAAAGGATTTAACGGACCAAGAGGGTTCTTTTAGTGTGCCACGTGGCAGCTGTGGAGGGGTAGGACACCAAAGCGGGACAGCGGATCCGTCAATACTAAAGAATTCATAAGAAATTATTTTATTGTGACTTAACACAAAGTATTGAACTCTGGTCAATTGCCATAGCTATTTGGTGCAATTTGACGGTATTATCTGTAAAGATGGAGCCAGAGGGGGACAAGTGGTGGCGGCCGCCACCACAAGGTTTTCAAAAACTGCAATTTTACATAGAAAATAAATTTTTATCTCCAAATTATATAGACTCGCCACCACTAGATTTTTTTTTCCCGTTGAGTGGATGAATAATCATAATGCAGTTTGTCTTTTTATTTTTTAAGTACATATTTTCTCCACCACAAAGATAAAATCCTGGCTCCGTCCCTGATTATCTGCATCACTTTGTGCCAAATAATCAAAACCATTCGAATTCCTTAATCGATCCAAGAAATAAATAAACTCAAACAAACCAGTATTAAACAAAAAAATTTATAGTAAATAGTGAAATTAATACTAACAAAAATCCAAATCGTCAAAAGGAAACGTGATTTCTCATACTGGCGTGACTCTAGCTTTTTAGGTGGAATGTCTCTTTACAACGTACGAAAGGTGAAAATAATACTAGTTGAATTGTGGTGCAAATAAATGTCACACGTCCACATCACACGAATTACAAACTGTACTTTTTTTGGAATTAACTAAACTCCAATAAATGTTTCGGTGTATCCATTTCCAGGTACGTATATCATTCCTCGGTACGAATACTTGGTTTTGGGTACGATACATAAGATTAAACTCAGGATATTACAAGTGCAAGTTTGGCAACCATATCAATCTGTGGTTAGAAATCAACAGGCAACGTTCGTGAGTTGGGTTTGTATGGTAGAACTCGCTTTCGATCAGTTTTATGAATGGTGCTTACTACCCAACTACGTGTTGTAAAAATGGTAGCATGAAGCGTAAGGCTAAGTTGTCGGTAGCCATCAAGGCTGGCCCAAACGTTTGGAGTACCCAAGACCTAGTCTAAAAATTGTGCCCTAATAGTACAACACTTAAATAATTTCTAGCAACAATCATAATACAAGAAAATCAAAACAATATGAAGTTCTAATAATCATTACATATCCTCTGTGAAATGTTTGAAAACGACTCTTAATCAAAAAGAAAAGTTGAGCGAACGGTGATCATGCACCCTTTCCTTGCTCAATTATCTCTGCTTCTATACAGGCAAATTGCTCTTCTATGCTTATTTCATCTAATTCTCATCTCTTTGATTGATCTCATCTTAATGAATGACACAGGAAACGGCACGTCAAGACATGATGATCAATAGTAACATTTCCCCAACCCAAGTCAATAAATGCTGCAAAATTTGTCACACATCAACAACGCCTCTTTGGAGAGTAGGTCCTCCTGGGCCAAAGGTAAATAATAAGATGAAATTTGCTTGCGCACTTGGATTGTATTTCAATATTATTCCCCAAGCGTAGGGTTTAGGCCGGCGGTAGCATGATAACCGGTAAGTCCGGGTCGATTCCACAGAGACCGAACGCACCCGGCGTGAGAGTTGACTTGCGAATGAAGTTTTTAGCCTTAAAGCGGCAAACTTGGCTTTTGTGATTTGTTGGTGGATTCACTTAACTTCGTAAATGACACGGAATACGAAAAGACTAAATTAACAAAGGTAAAGCCTAGGAGTTCATAACGATCACAACCAAAGCTAACCAAATACTCACGCTCGGTAACCGACTCGAGCCACCGTTAGGTGCACCCGAGCAAATGGTTTAAAACTAAACCATCGCCTAGAAAAATGTGTTCCACAAAGAATAGGATTCTTGTGTCATTTAGACAAACATTTGAGTCGCCCTATCCCTAAGCATCGCACGTACCAAGTGGTCAAGCCCCGGGCGACGTGCGATCAAAGGGGTTTACAGACCCTAATTTTGATTCGTAAAAGTGAATCCCGATTCATTGCTCGACAAAAGTTGAAAGCCTTTTTTAAATTGCGCGAGGAACTGGATTAACCTTGGTCATGGGGAGTCAATCACCCCATGACCCTACCTAATTGACTACTCACTCATTAGGCAAAGACTAATTAATTTAATTAAGGAAGTTATAAACATGACCAATAACTTTGAAAAGTGATTTTTAACGATGATAACAAACTTGCCAACAACTTTAAACCTTAGAGAAATAACAAACAACCAATAAAAACTAGAGTTTAAGAAGGATTTAGCTAGGAAATGAGGAACAAGATTTAACCGATAAAAACACAAATAAACTAGATTTATATAGAGAGAATGATTGTTGCTACAACAATAAACCTTGACAAATTAACTAGAAATGAAAACTTACTTGAGAAATCTGGAGAGATAAAGCTTCAAAATCCTCCAATGGAGGAGCTAAACTAAAACTAAAAATGAAAGAGTAAGTAGTGGGAGAAGGAGAGAGGAGAGAGCCCAATATAGTCTTCCCTTTCTCTCTCTACATAATATCTAATAAAGCACACACATTAAACAAAAGTTTCCATAAAAGGAAAGTGCAAAAAGAGCTCAAAAAATGATGGCCGGAGGTATTTGGATCGATCCACACCACATCTGGATCGATCCAGATTCGTCTGTTCGGGCAGATTTTTGAGCCAACTTCGCGGGCACGCCCCGGCTTCGTCCGAACTCGGAATGAGGCGATTCTTGAACCGTTGGAAAGCTCTATGAGTCTATTTGTATCTTGAGAGAAATGAGCATTTTTCTATCGGTTGGTCAGATTTTCTCAAGGCTCATCACTCTAGATTTCTTGTTCCTTTGTTCCGGGCCTTCCTTGAACCTTCCAAAGCTCCTTGAATCGACTTCTAAGCTTCGGCGATTGTCCTCCACGGCATTGCGGGACCTTAGGTACTTCCGGATACAACCGGGGATTATTTGGAGCTTAAGGATACGCTTTTTGCTCCATTTTACCTAAAACTTGGAAAACACACCAAACGCGCAATATCAAACAATTCAAAGTATTTTAAATGTGAAAGTGTGTGCAAAATGTGAGAGATAAACCCGGATATATACAACATTTGGGGCTTATCAAAATATTAAGTTCTTTTTTTCTTTTTCTTTTGGGGTCTCTGTTTACCTTATCTTACTCTGTATTTTTTTTTTGTTTTTCCAGTTGTTGTGTAATGCTTGTGGGATCAAATACAACAAAAGAGAACGTCGTCTCCAAAGAGGAAAAAAAAAACAGGAAGTTGAAGGCAGGAAGTTGAGAGGAGGCAAGTGCAGTAATAATAGTGAAGTGAGATAGTTAGGGATGGCAATGGATCGGTTTGGTCCGGATTTTGTGATTACTATACCTAAACCCAAAGTATTTATCTATACCCAAATCCAAACCAATATCCGACAAGTATAATTTTTAGTGCACCATAACCAAACGATATGGATTTGGATTTTATCCGAACCGCACCAAACCCGCAATATGTTCATTCCATTAATGAATACATGAAGGAAAAATATTACTACTATATATTTAAAAAAAAAAGTTAACATCAATGCCTCCATTGTTGTGGGATGAAGTCTACTACGATGTGGAGTCACCAATTTATCACTAGTGCTAAATGCCGACTCAAAAGCAACAGGAGACACGAAAACATATCCTATAAGTAATATTATATGGATTCGGTTTGGGTTTGGGTTTGGCCGAATACTTGCTAAGACCAAACCCAAATCCAAACCCGCCGGGTATCATGTTTTGAAAACCAAACCCGCCCCATAGGTAGGAAAAAATTAAAAAAACCTCTCCGATAGGGTCGGTTTGGTTTGGGGGTATCCATCAATTTTGGGTGAAATTGCCATCCCTAGAGATAGTCATTGAAGACAGGAAGTTGGGAAGCATTTGTTGTGTTCTAGTCCCACATTGAGCAGGAAGGAAAGAGGAGATAGAGACAGAGTGGTGTATAAAATAGAAAGCCCAAAATAATGATCTTTAGAGTTGATTGGGCTTTTTTTATTTTTATTTTTGGGCTAAAAAATATCCCTGCTCATGCCTACTACTAAAAATTATTTGAGTGCCCCTATTTTTGGGAGTTGTTTGAATGCCCTAGGTCCAGGCCTCTTGGGTTTGGGCTGACCTGACCCGACCCTGGATAGCATAATAACTCGGCAATCCGAGGTCGAGTTCACAGGGAGTCGGCTCTGGATAGCATAATAATTCGGAAGTCCGAGGTTGAATTCATATGGAGATACATGAACTAATTGGAGGATTGTTTTACAACGGGATTTTGGTGTTAGGACGGTCAACCTATGGTTTTGAATTTGGGTTTGAATTATCGATCCTAACTTAAACTGAGGGCTTTTTCTGCAGATAAAGGCAAGGTCTAGGGATTATCAACATCCATGACCTAGGTTAATCTACTCTTCTCAAAGATAAATCGATTGATATTGTGAAATTTTAATGTACTCTCAAGTTCACAAATCAAATAGAATAGTATTGCGAGTACGAGGTCGAACCCACAGGGACTTGTGTTGTTTAATAGGAAACCTAAATAATCTAAAGTTGATTGAACCCTAACCTAGTTAACAAAATTTGTGATTGATTTTCAAACTAAAAATTAAATAAGCAACAGTGAAAATAAGGAATTTTGGAGTATTTGAGTGCATGAGAGAGATTGTTAGCAAAAATCAATCACACACAATAAAGGAATAAGAACAGTAAAGAAATCAACAACAAGATTAACGTGGTTTCCCAAAATCGGGTACCTTCACGGGAGCAAGAATGAGTCTATTATTTTATAAGCCCTACTCTATTCCAACCCTAATAATTCCGTACCGTACCGCGAGGGGCAGGGGTCTTGCCTCCCGCACCCCCCAAATCTTTGGGCCTACGGCCTAGCCCAAACAGTTGAATCCACGATGGGCCATATGCTTTGCTCCGCTTCGCATCTAGCCTTTACTAGCTTGGTACCTTTCCATATGAGCCACAAGTTTCAACGGAGATAATTTATGAGGATTTAGGACTGATTGAGGTAGGTTTATGGACAGGAGGCTTGGTAAAAGGATGATTTTTCTAAAGACCCATATGATTTAGGGCCTAGAAAGGAAGTTTTAAGGTATTTTAGAACTTGATGATTGTGGAGGATGATGGCTAGAGAGAGAGAGAGAGAGAGAGAGAGAGAGAGAGAGAGAGAGAGAGAGAGAGAGAGAGAGAGAGAGAGAGAGAGAGAGAGAGAGTACTTGAAGCTATGGAGTGTGTTGGAGTGTAACTTAGATAATGGGTGTGTATAGGGGTATATATAAATGGATGTTAGAGAGGGAAAATGGATTTTAAAATTTAAATGGAGGGTTAGGGGTTGTCTAGAGGTCATTAGAGGGTGTTAGGGGATAGATTTAGAAGGATTCACTATGTCAAAATGGGGCATTCCCGGCATTTTTATTCGCGGCATTTTAATTGATGCCGGAAAAAGCCACTATTACCGGCACATTTCAAGAAATGCCGGAAAAAATTATAACTTCTACATTAAAGCCTATTGCGGCATTTTCACATATGCCGTTAAAGCCTATTGCGTTAAAAACAAAAAAAAACCACATAGCGCTTGTGCGCCATCCAATCCACAATGTAGTGTAATAAACGCATAGTGTTTGTAGGATCCGGAGATGCTGTGCACCACTTAGCCGTCCGATCATGTTTTAGATTACCCAGATGCTTTCGGCAATTTTAATTTAATTTTGATTTATTTTTACCAGTAAAAGATCAAAGCACATCCGAGCCGTTCAAAACACAATCGGACGGTCGAGGGGTGCACAGCAAACCCCTCGTGTTTGTAGTACCCCTCTAGTTTACGTACATAATGATAGGAACAAATCCCTTTTATTTTTTGAAACGGACAACAATTTAGTATGCACCAATTTTGGAATTAACTGTAAAGTAATGAGAGAACAATAAATATTTTCTTTACTGTCCATTAGAATTTTCCAACAATACTCTCGTTTCAAAAAAAAAAAAGGACTTTAAATTCTTTCTGCTAGCATTGGATCGAAACCATGGATTTTTTGCCATCGCCATTGTGGGCCCCCGTGCTTTTATTGTAGTAATATGAATTCTCCATCTTGTGCCTCCAACATTTTCTAACAATACGCAAAAATTAGTTTGATTAGATATTGATGTGTATATCAAAATTTTAAATTTTAAATTTTAAATTTATAAAATAGACAGTTATAGATAGTTCAACTTTAAAATTATTGAATTTTCAAAAAAAAAAAAACTTTAAAATTATTGACAGAATCATACCGTCCATTTTATAACCAAAACTCAATTCTTGGTATACCAATCGATGTATAATCAAACTAATTTTTTGTGTGTATGTACTCCTCTGCAAGTCCTATAAGATGAACAGTTCAGACTATGACGATAACCATTTATATGATGAGCCCATCATGACGGTAGTGGAAACCCCACTCTTTCTTGCACCGGCCGATCGATCGATTGAGTTTCAAATCACATCTTTTGTTCACTGTGCTGAATGGAATAACGAATCATGTGGGCAACGTTGTTCAACTTAAGTTTTTACGTTAACAATGTGTTCCTACTATACAATCTGTTGTGCAATTCTAGGTCACGTATGTACTCAAACACACACAAGAAATCTGAGAAAAATTCCGTCGTATATATATTCAAATACATACACATGAAAAACCTCTCCGGGGAGCAATAACCGGCTCCCACTCCGGCGGGGGGAGGCCACAACTGGCTCCCCCTCTCACACTCTCAGTCTGTCCCGCTCACTTTGTGCTACCACACTCACTAAAAAAGAGAGACAACAAGAGTTATTTATAACCCTAGGGTAATTCTAAGGAAACCCTAGCACACCTCGGGCCTAAGCCCATCCGACCCACACGGGATGGATCCCAACAATCACCCCCTCCAACCCGAGTGGGTAAATGTTGTCCCAGTAGCACCCCCATGTTGTCATCTCCAATCAGCTACCTCTAGCAAGCGTCTGTGTCATTAGCCAGTCGAGCATCCATGCACCATCAAACAGAGTACAAAAACACGAAAGAGTGTATCCATGCAAAACTAGAATCCGCAACCAATCAGAAAATTCGAGTACCGCACCCTCTCAACAAAATGCCTCCACTCGCACACCTCCTGCCAAGGTGTATGCGCTCCATAACCGGCGCCTGCACCCTCTCACCGAGTGCCCGCAACTTCATCTAGCCGTGCTCCGCCACTCTAGCATCCTGTCATGTCAAGAGAATGCAACTACCCTCTGCCCCCACCAAAGGCTCACTTCTCCAAATAATCTCACACACTATCTGCGAAGAGGCTGACTCCTTCTCTGACATCGCATCCCCCATCGAGTTCCTCCGCACCCCCAAATTGGGATACACCTCTCGTGAAACAGGGATGTGAACAAATCCTGCTAGATCTCTGTGGCAAATCAGAATCCTGCACCCCCTAACCAGACTACCCGCATCCAAATCCGGATGCTCATACCCAATCACAGGACATAATCCGTGACTCCATCTCTCCACACCATGCGGCCGCATATCCCGGAGAGGATTCAGTCACAAAATCACAGAAGAAAGAGAATATCCTGATGCATCATCTGATTTCCATCTCAGTCCCTCTGTTTGGAGCTCCCGTGAACAACCCACAACAACCAGTTACGTCACCATTGCTGGACATCATCCCGCACACTCCTGATTCGACTCCTAGAGCATCTAGTACCATTTGGTCATGCCTCATCGGGACAATCCCGCGTCTATCCTGTGTGCATCCGCAACTGTCGCCTCTCCTGCTCACCTCACAAAACACTCATACTGCTTGACCATGCCTGACATCAGCTCCATCTGCCACTGCACTCCCACAAGCCTGTATGGTGGCCCATCATCTAATCCAATGCAGCTCGAATCACAACTGCAAATCCTGATGATATGTCTTCAAATCCGATTGAACTAGATTGCCTCCGATCACTACTAACCAACTCTGATTTGTCACTCTAGTAAGCGCCTGTACCATTAACCAATCAAGTGTATCCGCACCCACCAAAAAGAGATGCAACACTCGAAAGAATGTATCCTTGCTCACTAGCTTCTCCGACTGATCACCACGGCTCAAACGCCGCGAATCTGCAATCAATCACCTAATTGCTCCGGTCAACCTCCGATCTCTGCAAAGTCTGTCCAATACTCTTGGTGTGTAGCTCTCCAACTTCGCTCGCTTCTTTCGTCACCTATCCGGTGACCAAAACTGACCTCGAGCACTCCGTTGGACTCCTGTCGATGAGACGAACAAAACCCCGTGAGCAAAACTTCCGTGTGACTTCAAAAAAAAATTTCGTTCTTGAATCCGTGAGTTTCAAGCGCGAATCCGGTGACCTCTCGCTCCACCCGAGCTCTGATACCAGTTTGTTGTGCAATTTCGGGTCACGCACACACTCAAACACACACAAGAAATTTGAGAAAAACTCCATCGTATATATATTCAACATATACATGAAAAACCTCTCCGGGGAGCAATAACCGGCTCCTCCTCTCACACTGTCAGCCTGTCCCGCTCACATTGTGTTACCACACTCACTAAAAAAGAGAGACAACAAAAGTTATTTATAACCCTAGGGTTATTCTAAGGAAACCCTAGCACACCTCGGGCCTAAGCCCATCTGGCCCACACGGGATGGATCCCAACACAATCAGTGAAGCATTCAAATAATACCTCTCCAGTGAAATTTCCTACTTGAGAGAAGCCATGAATTCTGTTAAGGAATACAAATATTTCACATTACCTTAGTATGAAATAGGTGATCACCTGTAAAGTGTTGGAACATCCAC
This sequence comes from Vaccinium myrtillus, assembly GCA_016920895.1. NCBI lineage: Eukaryota > Viridiplantae > Streptophyta > Magnoliopsida > Ericales > Ericaceae > Vaccinium > Vaccinium myrtillus. The sequence goes on along the minus strand of CM029280.1, from coordinate 35,112,857 downwards.
ATATTAGCTTAAGCTTTTCGAATGGATACAAAGTTTTCACACGGTATCCGAAGGGGTTCATTCCACGCCACATTTTAAAAATTTACAATTTTCATCCCATGATGACAGATCCAACAAAAAAGTAGCACGATGATAGACTCCCAAAATAGGATACATACATATAAGAGACCTCAAATGCTGCTGCAGTTAAGGGTGAGATGTTAAGAAATTCAATTTAACATTGCTTATGTATGAAATGAGTGATCAATTAGTCTAATGTTGGACATTTTCACCTAATAGCTTTAGTTTTTGGGGTTCATATAAAGTTTGCACAACGGGGTATATTTGTAATACCCCAATTTAATTTATAAAAATACACGTATCTTTTATGTGTATATATGATATGTTTTTATTAGGATTTTGTCTTACATATAAGATGGAGATAAGAACCTAAAAAGGAACAGGTGGCTAAGGTTGTACGTGGGTGACTGCATGTGAGTCTCTTGAGGGTTAAGTGATATGTTTGTGTGCATATTTATGAGAAGACAAAAATAAGTTGGACATATAATGGACATGTGAACATATAATGGACATGTGACCATTCTAGGTGTATTACAGTGGTATCAAAGAAGAATTGTTACCAATTAGTAGATATATAGAAAAGGAAGAGGAGAAGCTAAGCACAGAAAGCAACCGAGTATGGGGTCAATTAGTCGACCAATTAACAGCGAGATGGTGTCCGATACAAATGAGATTTCAGTATGTTGTACGCGGTGGCGAGGTCTACATATTTAACGGTGACGATCGACAAGTAAAGAGAAATGTAAACGGAAAATTATGTAAGTTTGGAAGGAAGTGGGATTGGTTATTTGATTAATTTTATGCTATTTTCATGGTGCTTGTGGATTCGGGTCGTTACAGTTGGTATCAGAGCTTAGGTTTATGATTCAGTAGACTATCTCTAAGCTTGAAGTTGAGATGATTTGTTCGTGGGTAAGTAATTTTGGTACCTTTTATTTACATCCATTTCTGTATATTGAAATGTCTTTAAAGTAAAGATATCGTGGATTGATTTATTTTGAGACTTTTCAGTTCTTAAGGCATACACAGGTGGTTGCCTTGAATAAGTGGGATTTGTTGGTATTTGATACAAGATAGAGGTGTTTGAGTATCTAGCATAAAAAAAAAAATGGATTGATAGAAGATTAAAAAAAAAAGAAGGTTAAAATCAAAGACGAATAGGTAAAAAAAAAATTTGCAAAATGAAAGAATTTTGAACATAGTTTAAGAGAGAGGAAGAAGTTGCATGGGTGTCCGTAGATGTCATGTATGGCGATTAGATCATGTGTGGTAATGCAAGGTACTCTTGGATGAAATTCAAAACTTAAGTATTTGATATCTGATGTAGGAGTATTTATTGGTGAACATGGTTGATGATAGTATGAGGTTTGGCTCGTCGGTATGGAGATATGTGTTTATTATGGCTCGAGATGCCTAAATGCAAAAGGGTTTCGGTATGAGGTGTCTGATATGTGGATGAGTGGGGGCCAAGGTGCCCAATGAATTTAATACAAACTCATTTTACATGCACAGATGTTTAGCTCGTTTCCTGTTGTACTGAGATTGTTGATATTTTGTTGTAAGGCAAAATAAATGTCTGGTTAACAGTGCTAATAGAGTTTCTTTCTATGGCTTAAAACATGAAATAACTAATAAGTTATGTTGGGATGTGGCCTTTGTGGCATGGTGTATGGCCTCTGTGGCATGAATAATTGCCTTCGTGGCGTGAATAATTAATTGCCTTCGTGGCAGAGCCTTCGTGGCGTGAATAAATTGCTTTCGGGGTATGGATATATAAATTGCCTCTGTGGCGTAGCCTTTCATGACGTGAATCAATTGCCTGTTAGTGGAGTATGTGACTAAAATTTGTGTTGCTTAAATATATTGACTTATAAATGTTGGTTACGCTTTGTTTGAAAAGGTTTTATGAGATTTTACTAATAATTTTTTAGGTTTTAGAGGGTGGGTGGACTGTAATACTCTTTTCAAAGAATTGGAATGAGTTTATTAAAAGAAAATGCGTGAAGACCTGCTGAAAAAAAGTGTGGAGTGCGCAGCGGAAGCGTGGAATTTATGTACTTATATTTTGATCGGTAAATTTCGGGGACGAAATTTCTAAATGAGGAGATGGTGTAATACCCCAATTTAATTTATAAAAATACACGTCTCTTTTATGTGTATATATGGTATGTTTTATTAGGATTTTGTCTTACATATAAGATGGAAACTAAAAAAGAACAGGTGGCTAAGGTTGTACGTGGGTGATTGCATGTGAGTCTCTTGGGGGTTAAGTGATGTTTGTGTGCATATTTATGAGAAGACAAAAATAAGTTGGACATATGTCCATTCTAGGTGTATTATAGTGGTATAAAAGAAGAATTGTTACCAATTAGTAGATATATAGAAACGGAAGAGGAGAAGCTATATAAGCACGGAAAGCAGCCGAGTATGGGGTCAATTAGTCGACCGATTAACGGTGAGATGGTGTCCGATACAAATGAGATTTCAGTATGTTGTACGCGGTGGCGAGGTCTACATATTTAACGGTGATGATCGACAAGTAAAGAGAAATGCATACGGAAAATTATGTAAGTTTGGAAGGAAGTGGGATTGGTTATTTAATTAATTATTTCATGCATTTAAGTAACACACTGATGTGGACCCATGCACTTAGTATGATGAACTATGAAGTTTGTGTGTCGGTGAAAATGTGGAGGCCCTAGAACACCAAATAATCCAAAAAACTTGATGAAAGATTTAAAAATGCGGAAAAAATTTAAATAAAGACAAAATGTAAAAATAAAAAAGACGGTTGGTGTAGAACACCACCTGAATAAGTTACACGAAGAAATTGTAATGAAGAGAGTAAAAGCATGACTATAATGACTTTCTTTTTAGACTCTTTAGTTGACTAACGAATATCAAAAGAAAATAAAAGGCCGTCAAATTCGAAATTCAGTGGTTATCCAAAAGATCAATGTGCCTCTTGACCCGTTTGGTTCTGCGGAATTCGGAAGTGTTGTGTGGCACCGTGCCGTGTATTGTGTTGTGCATATCCTGGCCGTCTATTGCTTGGATGGACGGTCTATATTTCATTTCAACTCTTTTGCATCCGAGCTATTCATTGCCGCGCATGATGAGATGAAATCTGGACAGTCCATTTGAGCAATGGACGGTCGGGATGTGCACAACACGGTTTGCACAACAACCCCTTTTCTTCTTCAAATTAAAATAATGATTTCAACATATTAAATGGTCATTCCAAATTTGGTGCCCAAATCGACTTTTCCTCTAGAGTCGCGAATTTCAGCGAGAATAGCACACCCAATTTGAATAGTCCAACAAGAGAATTGAAAAGTACATAGGGGCGAAATTGGAAATTAAAAATCTGGCAATGCAATAACGAGTATTTCTTAAATAGTTGGATTTGCGAAAAGGGACTCTTAAAAAGGAGTGACTTGTAAGGAGAAGTTTGAAATTCGAGTCTATAGAAAGATGTTGAACTCTCTTAGTCGTTCATCTACTAATTTTCGTCTAATCTCACTAATACAAGCAATTATTTAAAATAGTCAATTAAAAAGGCCGTGACCCAACTTCTTCGTCGATGTACTGTTTGATTACAATATTTTAAACGTATGCAAAATAATTTGGTCTATAAAAAGCACCCAATCGCCAACACTTCCTCCCACAGAAACCACTTCTCTGCTTCTACCTGCTTAGAGAATTCTTCATCACTAGAAAGACACTTTCGCTTCTAAGTACTCCTCGGTTGCTGGAGAGAGAGAGAGAGAGAGAGAGAATGGCTTCTTCTGTAGCTCTCAGAAGCAATTTCCTCCCATTGTTCTCTCCTCTAGATGGGTACTGTTCTTCAAATCCTTCCAACGCAACCATAAGTAAATCTCTGATTCCCAACAAAAAGCAGAAGGTATATATTCAAAACCTTTACTCTCTCTCCTCTCTCTCTCTCTGTGATGCTAAAAATATGTAACATAATGTGTTGCTAATTTGACCCGAAAAAGGAAGACAAAATGGTATATAGATCCTTAGCATCTGATATATAGAGGAGTTATCTAGCCCGGGACTCATAGTTCTGGATCAAATTTTCATGATCCAAACAGTCTAATGTGTTTAAAACGTGTTTTTGAGGGTCTTCGCGAGATAATCATCAAGAAAAAAATACCGAAAATGGCTTGATTCAAGCAATTTTTCATAAAACTATATATGTAAAGTTTTTGTGAAAAATGTTCGGATCAAGCCTTTCCCGATCGTTTTTCCAACACATTAAAAATATGTTTTAAACACATTGGACGGATCGGATTATGTAAAAACATATTTTAAATCCTTAAAAATACCCGTTTTTCTTCAATCTGAGATCCTTGACTGGACCCGGGCATTGATATACATCTGTCAATTATGAAGGTGCTCGGTCCATCTCACATGGATCAAGTTTTTGTCGGATCTATTCTCTCATTACAAGTAGTTCAATTTTGTTTGTGAGGGGAGCATTAACACCTTGTTCGGTTTGGATCTCAAAACTCACCCTGCACGGTTCGCAATAAAATTTTCTTTATATCTCTCTCTAATCATTACCCCCTAAACCCTCTCTCAAAACCCAAATCGAACAAAGCAAGAGTAGTCCTGCATCGCTCGTTTAAACCAATATTTGTGACTTTTTCAAAGAAAAGTTCTTTTTTGTCAGAATTCAGTAAACAGAAGAGTGATCTTATTGTAGTAAGAGCGAGGAGAATTGAACGGCTAGTTTATCGATCGGTACTTGTCAATTAGTAATACGTTGGAACACTGATCTGGCTAAGAAATCTCACAACCAATACAGCTAATACTCGGCGTGTGTTCTAATTTCATCTCTCTTGTTTCTACAGTTTTGTCAGGCGACAGCAAGTTGGGATCACAACAATTATGCAAATGGCAACAACATCCTTAAAAATGACTTCCACCAAACAGTAGAGAATGGAACATCCGTAAAAAACCTGAATTTCTCCGGAGAGAAGCCCTTCACTCCAATCTTAGACACCATCAATTACCCAATTCACATGAAGAATCTTTCCGTTCAGGTAAAATCAAAATTTTATTACCATGCACGCTGTTCTTTTAACGAAGTCTTATCCAGTAATGAAATTTTCTCAAACATCGTCAACGAATCACGCATATTTTGTTGATGATTTTTGTTTCAGGAGCTTGAGAAATTGGCAGATGAACTCCGGGAAGACATAGTTTACACGGTGTCGAAGACGGGAGGTCACCTGAGTTCCAGCCTGGGAGTAGCCGAGCTAACTGTTGCCCTACACCATGTGTTCAACACACCTGAAGATAAAATCATTTGGGATGTTGGACATCAGGTGCTTTATCGAATTTAGGATACTTCCATTCACAACTAACAAGGAATACATGGTTCACATGTTTTTTATGATTAAAGGTTAATTTTGTGTTTGGGTTTTAATTTGCAGACATACCCACATAAGATATTGACTGGTAGGAGATCAAGAATGCACACCATACGACAAACATGTGGGCTAGCTGGTTTCCCAAAGAGAGACGAGAGTGTACATGATGCTTTTGGAGCTGGACATAGTTCTACTAGCATTTCTGCTGGCTTAGGTATTACCATTAATTATTTTTGTTACTGTCAAAATTTTAGTCTCTACGGACCCACGGTTTTAAATGCTGGCCGTTATGCAACGTATCGTAACGGTTTTGAGCTCTTCGATACCGTTACACCCTAGTATAGCGGCAAGAAGAAAAATCGCATGCGTAACGTATGGGTTCGTATTCGATTCACAGATCGGTTCATGGCCGCTACTCATCCATTATGGGTTATTTAAGCAATTTGATTTTACTTTTTGTCGAAAAATAATTTTTAAAAATTCACGACCGCTACATCCGATTTCTGTTACGTAAAGTTTTTATATATATATATACACACTACCGAAACTGTTACACTCAAAGTGTTACCTTTACATATTGCAAAATCGTTATTTAAAAACTTGCATCTATTGAATAGTAAGCTTTATTGTTGTAATTCCCACATGGGAATTTCAGAGTCAACTCAGTCAAGTGTGGAGGCTGTCAAAGAAAAGTAAAAGTCAAGTTTAGCCAAAGAAGAGTAGTGTGTGTTTGTATTTATATGAAAGATTAATAAAATTGTGTTGAGTTTCGTTTGTGTGAATTCTCTTTATTTTCCATCAGCATGTACCTAGACATGTTACAAATATTTTATTCCTTCGTCCCTTTTTAAGTGTGTAGTTTCATAATTTTAACTAATTTTCTCTCACATTAACTTTTACATCTATTTTTATTACTTACCCTTATCAATATAATAATACTTACTAATTTTTCAAAAAGAAATCTACTTTTAAGAGCAAAATAGAAAATGTACCCACTAACTTTTCAAAACACACTTATTAAGGAACAACCCAAAATGAAAAGTTAAACACTATAAAAGGGACGGAAGGAGTATGTATTAATATAAATTTTGGCATTACTAAAAATCAATTTTGACATTATACCATTTGCCACATATTAATATACTTCTTCAGTCGTAGAATTATGTCCACTGTACAAAAAGATTTGCAATTTTGAATATAAAAACATAGTGGAGTACTGTAGTGCGACACCGCACTACAAAATCTTCGGATCGGAGTATTTTTCGTTCATAATTTTTTAAATTTCTTTATACTACTAATGTTCTGTATCATCGTTCTAACTAAGAATTGGTATCGAAATTCTTAAGGTATCATCATTTGAAATCCTTTTAAGATACTCCCTCCATCAATTTTTAAATGTGTTGCTTAGTAAATTCAATTTATTAAAGAAATATCATTATTACATTTTTACTCATTTAACTCTCTATCAAATAATTTTCAAAAGACAAAATGATAATTGTATAAATTTTTACCCATTATTTTTTTCAAAACATACATTTATTAAGGGACCATCCAAAATTAAAAATGTTGACGCTAAAAAAGAGAGGGAGGGAGTACTAATTTAGTTTTACATCTCTCAGGGATGGCGGTGGGAAGGGACTTGCTAGGGAAGAACAACCATGTAATATCGGTGATAGGCGACGGAGCCATGACGGCCGGACAAGCATACGAGGCCATGAACAACGCAGGATATCTTGAAAGCAACCTCATCATCATATTGAACGATAACGGTCAGGTTTCTCTGCCCACAGCCACCGTTGACGGCCCCGCTCCTCCGGTTGGAGCCCTGAGCAAATCCCTCACCAAACTTCAGTCAAGTCGAAAGCTCCGTCAACTACGTGAAGCAGCTAAAGTAATTTCTCCTCCCCTTCTAGGGCGAACCATATTAGGAAAACAATCCAACTCTTCCTAGGGACGGAGCTAAGATTTATGTAGAGGGTAGGCCGAAACATAGATCTTAGAATTCCACATATTCACATAGTTGTTGAATTTTTAAGCTTTTCTTACATATAATTTGAAATTCGAGCATGAAATTGATGGGAAATAAGATAAAATTCACACACAAGTACACAACCCGAGTACATTTATTCAACTTTTCATAAAAATACCAACATAACTCTCACATATTTCACACACTTACATGCACACACTACAGTTTCTCTCTGCCTCTTCTCTTTTCTTTTTCTCTTCACTTCCCACACAACAATACTGTTAGGAATTTTCTCTAGGAATTAAAATAAAATAGCATACGAATAAGAAACAATAAAATAAAGATAAGAGGAAAATAGAAAAGCTGGCATGCGAGATTGTGAGGCGTGTTGTCACTGTCCTAAAGTCATTGTTGCCTCCCCACGTGAAGGTTTTTGCGGACATCAACGACTCTAGGATCCAACCCAATGCTCGCAGTCGTCCTCATCCAGAGTTCACGTCCTCCGGGAGGTAATAAACCATCCCGGTCGTAGTTGCCCATAAACACAATATAAATGTAAAGTAACATATAAAAAACTACTCTACACTAGTATATCTTGTGGCATCTCCATTCATCTCTCGTACTTTTCCGCCAATGCCATATAGGCTCTATATATGGATCTTGAGGAATATAACTCTCTTATAATATAATTATCACAATAATTATATTTAGTAAATAGCCATTAACATTATGCAACGGATATGAATAATAAAATGGCTATTAAAGTCAATAATCATGAGGATTCATAAATATGTATAACCTCCAAATTATTATGAACAATAAACTCAATGATTTAATATAATATAAAATCAAGTTTTGGAACTTTTTTAATATAATATTCCAACAAATACAACTCATAAACAATACATTTGGACACAAATTCAACTCAGCCATACCAATCAATGGTACTGCCCAATTAATTCCCCATTTAAGTTCCGAATTAATACTTGGCTTTGGACCCATCTCTTTTCAATGCCATCTTTCTTATCTTCTTCTTTGTCCCTCACCAGTCACCACTCGCACACAAATGGCCCACTACACATGCAAGTTTATCCTAACAACAGAAATCTAAAGAATATTTGCAAAATATAAATTCATCGTGAAGCACTTTGTGGGGTTTGTCATTCTGGGTTGTGAATTGTCAATTTTTAATATGTGGAGATGGAAACTTTATATTCAACCCAAAATCAATTGGAATTACTACAAATTATGCGGTGCTTACTGCTGAGTGCAAGACTCTTGTGTCTATGTCAACTACCCTATACGCATATCTATTAAATTTGTTGAAATTTTTTGGCCACCCCTACTACGAGTCTATGACTACGTACCCTGGTGACGAGTGAGTAATTATTCTATGACCGCCACATAGTGCCCAATACCATGGAATAATTGGTCTCCCCGGCGACACCTCTAGCAACTACCAACCTCCCTCAGTTGAACCATGTGGCGCGGCCTTGCTTTGGTTTGGCTGGTGAGATGGATTGGGCGATGGGTCATAGGAACAATGACTCAGTCTCCAGCCACGTGTACAAGCTATGTATGGCGGCTGCTAGTATAATATTTGGAGGGAACGTAATAGGAGACATTTTCAAGGTATCAATATGCTTGCCCCCACTTTGGGTGCTCTGATTGTGGAGGAGGTCCGTGCTTGCTTGAGCTCTTGGAGGTATTTGAAGAACTGTGCCGATTCTAGGCTTGTAGTTCGCACCTGGAATCTAAGTTCTAGGGTGTTTCGCCCTTTGTAGATGTTTGGGTCCTGATGTTTCGATTTGTTTTGTTTTGATCTCCTAGTTTGTTAGGAGTTTGCTTTGTATTGTTGGGCTGGATGTTCTCTATGTTCCGAGTTTGTTTGCTTCAATATACTGGTTAATTGACCACAAAAAAAAAAAAACCAACCTCCCATCAACAAACTTTCAACAACTTTTCCACCATTGTGTTCTTATAATTAAACCGCCTTCTGCTACAAGAAACTAACCTATCGATCTCCGATCATTTGGCAGGGCGTCACAAAGCAAATGGGAAGCCAGACACATAAAATCGCAGCTAAAGTCGATTCATTTGTGCGAGGGGCGATTTCTGGATCAGACAGCTGCTTATTTGAGGAACTTGGATTGTACTATATTGGCCCTGTGGATGGCCACAACATGGAAGACCTAGTTCATATCTTGACGAAGGTCAAGGCCTTGCCTGCACCCGGTCCAGTTCTTATCCACATTATTACGGAGAAAGGAAAAGGCTATGCTCCAGCTGAAGTTGCAGCTGATAAAATGCATGGTGCGTATCTATCTATAAATATGTACATATATATGATTGTATTAATTGGATAACCATTGCATAGGGATATTACACAATAACTTGATATCGTTCTCGTAGACAAAAATGAAGTCAAATTCAGTGGGATATATTTGAGAGGATTATGTGCTAGTTTTAGAATTATGCTTTAGTCAAGAATTGTTCTAATTGTGTTCTACTGCCACTTCTTGTACTTTAGTGGGATATATTCATTTTGGACCTTTTGGCTTAGTGGATTGTTTTTGTTTTCTGTAGGAGTGGTGAAGTTTGATCCAAAGTCAGGGAAGCAGTTCAAGACCAAACCAAAGACCCTTTCCTATACTCAGTACTTTGCAGAGTCCTTAATAGCAGAGGCAGAGGGAGATGAGAAGGTTATAGCCATTCATGCTGCAATGGGTGGAGGAACTGGGCTAAATCTGTTCCAGAAGCGTTTCCCTGAAAGATGTTTTGATGTTGGAATTGCGGAACAACATGCTGTGACCTTTGCTGCTGGTCTAGCCACTGAAGGTCTCAAGCCCTTCTGTGCCATCTACTCTTCTTTTCTTCAAAGAGGTTATGATCAGGTGAACATCACTATTATTAGATTTGACGATTCAGTTAATTTGTACTCTCGATGAATCCACTTAATTCCGTTTATTACAACGCACTTATTTTTGCACATCTTTTGCGCTACTTCACCCCAAAGAAAATGAAATATGTTAGAACAATAGAGATGTCCCTGAACATCAGGCATTTCAATCCTTTTCCATTTCCAGCATTTTTTGTGGTTATTGCTTCAGAACTTGAAGTAGTTGCTGATGACCGTGGGATTGTTGATGGTGGTGCAGGTAGTTCATGATGTGGATCTTCAAAAGCTTCCTGTGAGATTCGCAATGGACAGGGCCGGCCTTGTTGGTGCAGATGGTCCTACCCATTGTGGAGCATTTGACACCACTTTCATGGCCTGTTTACCAAACATGGTGGTAATGGCTCCTTCTTGTGAGGCTGAACTCATGCACATGGTGGCCACAGCTGCAGCCATTGATGATAGGCCTAGCTGCTTTAGGTACCCTAGAGGCAACGGCATCGGCTCCATTCTTCCACCGAACAGCAAAGGCATCCCTTTGGAGGTACATTTATTATAGCTTAATTTATGGACAACTATAAACGAACCTCTCTTAAGGCGTTTTTGTTGAAGCTTGTCATCCTTTTTTCGCTTTGGCCATCCTATCAGTGTCACAATGCGGTTCTTTGTCAGAAAACTTACAGGAATTACCAACTAGACTAGACCGGTAGACAAAACTATAGAAGTACAAGGCCAACATTAGTGAAATGTTAACGTTTCAGGAGCAACATGAGAATTTCTGTTTTCTTTCCGCATGTAAAGCGCAGTTAACCTTTAGATGTCTTGGTACATATATACTTGCATGTTTACAATTATACAGATCTAGAGATGTATGGACAAACTCTTATTTACATTAAACACAATCGAGGAATCCATATTTGTAGTTTAGTTTTGCTAACTGTGATTTGTTTAAAAAAGGTTGGAAGGGGAAGAGTGTTAAGAGAGGGAAGCAGGGTGGCCATTTTGGGTTACGGAACAATAGTCCAAGACTGTCTAGCAGCAGCGCAGCTGCTTCAAACGCTTGACATTTCAATAACAGTGGCCGATGCAAGATTTTGCAAGCCTCTTGATGGGAATTTGATAAGACAACTAGCTCAAGAGCATGAGGTTCTTATCACTGTGGAAGAAGGATCCATTGGAGGTTTCAGCTCTCATGTTTCCCATTACTTGGGTTTGAATGGATTACTTGATGGAAATCTCAAGGTAATAATCCTTCTCTCTTTTTTTTTTTGAAAAGATCCTTCTCTTGTTAGATCACCTCATTCACTATTCCCTTTTTTACCCCTCGACAAATCACCCAATCCAAATGGGCACGTATAAACATGAAATAACTGATAGATGGGATTGTTTGGATGGTGCATGCAGTGGAGAGCTATGGTTCTTCCAGACAGATACATAGACCATGGAGCACATGGAGACCAGATGGAAGAGGTTGGACTCACTTCCAAACACATCGCTGCCACTGTTTTGTCACTCGTAGGCAACAAGGAGAGCCTTCATCTTCTCAACTTATATTGAGATTCCGCAAAGGGAAAAAGAAAGGGAAAAAAACTCAAACGAAGAACTTTTTCAATTTCTTTCTGAATAAACTAGGGAGTGAGTAGTTCTCATTTTCCCTTATTTCGTAAATAGATGAAAGGGAACTTGGTGGTGTCGGTTGAGAAGGCCGTGATTTGTACAAATCGTATATGACGAAGTTGATGTTTACCAACCTTGTTTTTGCATTATCAATAGAATAAATACCAAATTTGCTGTTCAATGTACTTCAGGAAAAGGTTTTAACTATCGTCGTTACATATCAGCTTTTGATCTCTAGCAAGGAAAATGCTTGCTTATGCCCCACATTGTGTATTCTGGTGCTAGGCACCCCAACGTGCCCTTAACGCTCTGATAAAAAATAAAAGGTGCCCGCAGGTAGTCATGAGGCTATGACCCTCTGGAATTAGTTTAATATGCAAAACCATAATCCGCGACAAGTGGTTTGAAATTCGAATCCAATAACACAATGTTTGCCTTTACGTATCTGTGGATGATATGGAACGTCACCACGTGGTGCAAATACCTAGCTATACAATAATACAACCATCACCAGAAAACAAATACTAACCTATAGGGCCTTCAAAGCAAATCAGGTTATGTCTAGAAGACACCAGAAATATTGCTCGAGTGATGATCATTGTTGGACTGTGATCCATAGTTGTCGAAAGGTAATGATACTACACCATTCAAGCATAATGTGCACCACAATCGTCGGCTTCTTCATTTTCACTGGCATATACACCAGTTTTGTTGGCATAGCCCTAGCTAAAAGTGAGCAGAGACGACTGTGCTTAATGTTTCAAACTTCATCGGTGGCGGTACTGAGATTTCTCTCTTAAAATCAAAAGGTCCTACTAATACTGTGGAAGTGTATTCTCTGTCTGCCGCATATCTCTCTCCCTCTGTTTTTAGTGTGTGTGGTTCTGTTTTACTACCTACGACTACTACTATTTTTAAAGGAATGACAATCACTTTGTTAGAATTATTTCATACCGAGTGAGGAGAAATAACTCAATAGATTTAGATAGAAGCGAATGAGTCGTGTGAGGAGAAATCCAATAGATTTACTAGCGAATTATGTCATTTGCACGCAATTCAATCCGTAATTATTGAAAAACTTAGTTACCAAATGCTTTGAGAATTTTGCAAAAAATGACATGTAATCGATTTCCTTGTGACGTTATTAGCTCCTACCAGATTGGTAGGCTCCGGGTTACTGGCAAATCGTCTCCCAAGATAAAATGAAACTCAGCCTTAGGCTATCTATTAATCTGCTTCCGCACAAAAGGAGATTAAACCCAAATGCTTTTTGATATGCAATTTTTTTTTTTTGGTAACCGGACGTCCGGGCTTTGATATGAAATTGAGATTTCTAATCTATCCATAGACTAGTTCGAGACCCTGCCCCAAAGTCACAAGCCTTCAATCTGTCTCTAACAATAACAAAAAAACTATTCCAACAGTCATAAGTTGTTTCTATTGCGACTAACTTGTGCTTTTGGGACATTTTTGTTCCCCAATATATAATACTATTGGTTAGAGGTGACGCAACTTCACACAAATGGGGTTAATTGAGTATCAAAATGAGGTGCATCGAGAGTCAGAATCTAATCAAATCAAGATTTGAATTGGGGGGAATAACACTCCAACGACGTCATATCCAAGGCATCTAAGCTAGGTTTGGATAAAGATAGAATTAATGCCCATATATACTCAAAAGTGAAGATATCAAAGGATAACCCGAACCCAAGTGAGCATGAGAAAGAAATAAGTGTTTGCCTTTTATGAGGTCATAAGTTTGAGTCCCACGGAAGTCAAATATTTCAAACCTTGAGGCCACTCGGGGGTTTACTTGGTCGGCGGTTGTTAACTTTAGGGGTCGGAAATTAGTCGAAGGGCGTTCAAGTTGGCCAGGACTTCCCGTTATATAAATAACTAAAAGAAGAAGAAGAAGAAGATGGCGTATAAAGGATGCTCTAGTAAAGGAAAGATGTTCCGATTCTAGGATTGTATTTGATTCATAGAATAAGTAGTACCATTAAACCTGTAATGAGGAAATTACGAACATATACCACATCTGTAATGTAATCATCAAAATTTTCTGAAAATTAGTTGTCCAAATCCAATGAATATGCAATTCATGTAATAACTGTTGTTTACACATTCCGGATACATATTACTCGATAATTCCTTTTGCACCGACGGAAATGCACCGACCGCGTATCGACGGCGTTGCCGACGCCGTTGTGGATCCCAACCGATCGATCCGAGCCGTTCATCCTTCTCAAAATCGAATTCCGAGTGGGTCTACGCGGGAATCAAGGCAATCGGACGGCTGTATGATCTCGGTCTTGGGGCACCGCACGTGGTGGTGTCCGAACACTCTTCTCAACTTACACATTTTTGTGGGACTCAATACCAAGTGTGTAGAACTCATATAAATATATAGTGAATAAAGTGTTAGGACACCGCGTGACGTGTCGGAAGACCCACTGAATATTACTCGTGAACTGTGAACAAAACTGCATAATTCCAGAAGCATTCAATATCTCCAACACAACAGAGATCTAGCTGTCATACGTTTCGAGTTGCGGCATATGGGACTCATAACCCATGCCATTTGTAGACATTAATTTACTCCATTTTAGAAACAATACATTATGTATTATAGTCACACTTTGGGGTCATTCTGCTCATATGTTATGCAATTTTGTTTACGAATCAATTTATTTTTTCAAAATAGATAATACGAGAGGAGAATTACTAAAAAAATATGCAAAAAGACAGCTCAACTCTTCCATTTCTATCATCTCCAAAAAGATATTCACATTTTCCTATATTTCAAAAAAGAAAAAGAACCAGCATGATCCATGGGGACAATCCTGATTCTCTTTCACCTTGTAACCCGAACTAGTCTGCCTAATCAAGAACAACAGCCAAACAAATCAAAGGACCTGATCCTCGGCCTCATGGCTTTCCATGTTCCTTAGCCCCACCTGATCTCCACTCCCCTGTTTCCTCTTCTCCGTCGGATCACAACCGTCCGATACATCATCAACCTTTTCACCACCTGAGTGAACACTACTCCCAAAAGAGGAGTTTCTACTCGACACGGGTGTGGCCAAGAACGTGGGATTCACTTGTCCGGCCATAATCACCAAAATTTTCTCTTCAAACACGGGGGGCAGTTTGGTCTTCTCGTTCGTATCGGCTCGGCCGAGCTCGATGTCTCTTTCGGAAGAGTTGTTGTTGTCGTCGTCGTCACTGAGGTGGCCGGAGAGCTTCCAGTAAGAACAAGCGAGGATTAAGAGTGCGAACGCGATGAGACCCAGCATCGCTGCCAGACCGCCGAAGAGGTACGGTACCGGTGAGTGCCACGGCGACCGTTGCACCACAGCCGGGGTTGGTGCCAGAGGAGCGTCTCCGACTCCGTTCATCATTTTCTGCTGAAGTAGTTTTAGAGGAAAAATGTTATGGCTTTCAAAAGACCAGTAGTGGTGTGTGTAGACTAGAGGGAGAGGAATGGAGTGGATTGGGAAGGTAAAGATGGGATTTTATAGCAAGAGTTCGCTTCGGGGGCAGTTTGCTGCGTATGTATTTAAATTTTTTAGGGGGTGTTCCACTAAGTTGGTTTTTTTGAAAAAATTAATTTTTCACGGTTTTTTATGTGATGTATTGTGAGAGAATGATCTGTCTCATTTTTAAAAAAAACAGTTTTTGTTAGTGAAACACCCCCTTAATTAATTTAGGAATCAATAGTCAACTTTAAAATTTGATTCATTATTGATTGGTCCCACAAAATTTCAAAAATATACACAATTATGCAACCATAACTTATCACATACACGTGGGCCCACCTCATAATTGTATGTGGGCCCCATGCGTATGTGAAAAATTATGAATTGAGTTGTGATGGTTGTGTATGTAATATATCTCTTGTGAGTTTTAGAACATGAAAACTACGAAAAAGCAAACACCTAGGCCCAGTTTTTCAAAAGATTTTAGCACCCAGTTACTAAAATCACCATATTTCAAATCAAAAAATGAAGTGGTTTCATGTATCGTTTTTCGATTTTTTTCGCACCAAATTAAAGTACTTGAGGAGTTCTTTAATTTGGTGCGAAAAAAATTGAAAAACGATACACGGAACCACTTCATTTTTTGATTTGAAATATGGCGATTTTAGCAACTGGGTGCTAAAATCTTTTGAAAAACTTAGCTCACGGTCCCGATAAGTTTTTTTATATTAAAGTTCGGTGGTTGTCTTGTTCTTAATATGTGAAAATAACTACTCTATTTAATTTTTAATTAATGTTTTCTTGCAAACTTTTCTCTATAATTTTGTAAATTGTGAGGAAAGAACATGAAAGTGGAGTGTACGCCGCGTGAAAATGATATTGGGAAAAAGGATAGAAATTTTGCGGGTCCAATTTTTTATTTTTCCATAATTTTGAGAAGATTACAAAAATTGTAGGAACACAGCCATCCGGACACAACTACAAACACAACTCCTTACATACATGCAAGTTTCACACACATTTAATACGCGGGACCCACGTGTATGTGAGAGGTTGTGTGCCCTGATGATTGTGGTCCTAGTATTGTTGGGAGAATTAAGTGTATGATGTCATAACATGTAGTGAAATTATTCAATAGTCAAAACTGCCACATGGTGCTCCAGAACACTCAACACCCAGACATTTCCGTGGAGTTCATTACTAAGTGTATTAACTCATATAAATGTGTACTTCTGGAGTGATTCGGAGTCTCTGAATACTAAAAAAATTGGCCAAACATTTGAGGAATATCACTTTTGTTTTCCCATGAAACATCAAAAGTTTAGGGTTTAGGGTTTAGGGTTTAAGTAGTAATGATTTTTTTTTTTTTTTTTGGGTGATTGATGGTTTCCTATGCATAATTTAGCTTTATTCTTTCATAGAAAGAATACACTAAATTCAACATGGAAAGTAAAGTGGGTTTAATGGTGGAATCATTTAATCCAGAGCTGAGACAGTTGGAATCATTTAAATGGTGGGTTGGCTGCCAAACAAGGCATTAGCATATCTGAGGTACAATACAATACATTTGCCCACAGTACAACTACGGAACAAGATTCATACAATTTGATGAAGAGACATTTCGCCTAACACATGGTTGTCTTGTTCTTTATATGTCTAAATTTAATTTTTAATTAGTACTTTCTTGCAAACTCCCTCATAAATAAAGTATAGTTTTGTAAATTTTGAGGAAAGAACATGAACGTGGAGTGTATGGTGTGTGAAAATGATCTCGACAAAAGGATAAAAAATTTGCAAACTCCCTCATAAATAATAATGTTTATTGTTCCATAAATACTAAGTTTAATTTTTTGTTAATATACCTTTTTTCTTATTTTTTGTTAATAATACCTATTTTCTTGCAAACTTTCTCATAAATGAACTACTATAATTTTGCAAAATTGTGGAAACACATGCATGGAAGTGAAGCGTATGGTCAGTGAAAATGATATTGGGAAGAAGATAGAAAATTTTGAGGGTTGGAAATGTTGTTTTTCCATAATTTTTAGAGGATTAAGGCCTCGTTTGATTCGGGGATTAGCTAGGCGGCTGGGATAAGATAACTTGTTTGTAATTTTTAGGATAATTTTTTTTTTTTTCTGGACAAGAACTTTTGGGAATGAAGAATCAAAGCAACGCACAAAATGATTCAATTTATATATGGTTTCAAGAACTTGTTTGCAATGAGTTGTTTTTTTACGTTGCCTTTGTGAGAGATAGGAGGGGAGAGAAAGGGAAATAGTCCTGAAAGTAATCTCAGAATTTAATGATAGAACCAAACATGCATGGGATAAGCCAAATCAGGGGATATCCTTATATTAATCATGCACGAATCAAACACGAGATTGCGTAGGATTCAGGACTAAATTAGTCCGAGGACAAATAGTCCAGGACTATCAATCCGAGGACTAGTCCGCCAATCAAACGAAGCCTACAAGAATTTGTGCATTTTCAAACCCCAAAAAAATATGTTTCTCTTTATAATTTTTTTATATTCTTTCGAGCACTTTAATTTGGTGCGGAAAAATTGTATGGAAATATATTTTTTTATGTCCAAGAAAATACATATTTCCCTAAAGGGACACTTAAATTGAGACGGAGGGAGCATGTTTTCTGGCCATAATTAAAAGAAATGCAAAAAGTAAGAAATTTAAGTATGGAATAAATTAGTAAGAAATTTAAGTATGGAATAAATTAATGACATCACAAACCCACATTGCTTTCCATGTTGAGTTTAGATCACTACAAAAAAATTGATCTTTAGTGACAAAGATTTTGTCATTAGGTTGTCACTAAAAATGTGTTGTTAAAGGGAATTCAGTGACAATTTTTTAGTGTGTTGTCACTAATTAATGACAACTTAGTACAAAAAATTGTTACTGAATAGCCTTTCGCAACACACTTTTAGTGATACGTTGTTGTCACTAGGTTGTCACTAGAGCTCAATTTTTTTGTAGTTATTCTTTTTTTTAGTGTATTCGTTTGATGGAAAGAATAAAACTTTTATGCATGGGACACCATCCATCAATCACCAAAAATCCAAAATCCTTAGGGTGTGTTTGGAACTTGAGGAAAATGCAGGAAAAGTAAGGAAAATTACACTTTTTCCCTCCTCTTACTTGGTTTGGAGAGAAAGAAGAGAAAAAATAAGAAATCTAAGTATTGTGAATGAATTGGGGGATGGTGTTGTCCCTAAAAGGGATAGCATTCATGTTGTCCCAATCTGGGTCGTCCATGCTCGGCAATGGAAGACTCGGATTTGTTTGGTAACGGACGGTTTAGATTTGTTTGAATAAGATGTAATCTGAGCACTGACGGCCCAGATCGGACAACATTCATGTTGTCCCTTTGGGGACAGCAACCCTTACTATTTGCATGAAATATAAAAGATGAAAAACTAGCACTGATCCCGACGCAAAGATGACATGCACGTGATAAAAGAGGTGAAAACTCATGGGATACTCGAATGATCATATGAAGGAAGGGGCTGTTGGTTCCACTTGTTGAATGTTGAGTCTAGCTCAAGATGATATATAGTTGTAATCAAAATAAGGCCGTGGCCATATTATTTTGACAGATAATGATTTGCAAATTGCAATTTTAGGAATGGTAAATAAACAAAAAAAAAAAAAAATGTATTGCTTGTCACGTGATGTTACATACATGGGAAAACAGAAGAGTCATGCTACAATGTACACCCTTCCATATGAGATTTTGTGGCTCAAATATGAGATTTTGTGGCACCCAATATGAGATAATATGAGATTTTGTGGTACCAAATATGAGATTTTGTGGCTAAATATATGAAATGGCATATGGTATGCACCCCACACGGATGGACGGCTGAGATTGCGCCACATATGATGTGTGGGGATTTGTGTCACCTTTGACCATTGACTATATGAGATAGTGTGTATATCGATATGAGATTTTATGGACTCCAATATTTATTATTGTGATGACCGATATGAGATTTTGTGGCTCTAAATATGAGATTTTGTGTTCCAATATGAGATTTTGTGGCTCTAAATATGAGATTTTGTGGCTCTAAATATGAGGTCCGCACAAGTCCGCACGGTCCGCACCAAGTCTGCATGGATCCAATATGAGATTGTGTGGCTCCAAATATGAGATTTTGTGGAAATATATGAGATTTTGTGACTATTCATATGAGTGTGCATAACTGCATACCATATGCATTTCGTATCTCTAGCCACAAAATTTCATATTTAGAGCCACAAAATCTCATATTTTGAGTCACAAAATCTCATATTGAGTATTTTTTAGAGGGTGTACATTGTAGCATGACCCAAAACAGAAATGTTATCCCTCAAATGTTCTGATAGAAAGTATGTTTCAAAACAAGCTAAATATATTAAAATATACATATTTATTACGTAATGATGGGTCCTATTCTTTTTTTTTTTTCACTCTGCCCCTTTCTCTCTCTCCTCTCACCGACTCCCGATGTGTGCTAAGTGGTTCTCTAAACTTGACACGCTATAAGAAGCTCCTAAATTATCACACTCTAGAAAATAAGATTACTCTCCCATTGAAACTTCTAAAACACTTATCAATTTGGTAATTGTTAACGCACACCGCTAACTAATACACTAGTTGGAGATGTTTTAAGTTTTGGTCAGACCACTATTAAACTCTTTTAACATTGATATAGAATTCGTAACTTGGTCACATAAGTTCAAAATCACCATTCACCACATACAAATGTGTAGCTCCCGCTTAAGTATATGGTGACCCCGTTAAAGCACAATGTGACGGTACTCCAAAAACATTGAATGATCATTACCTCACACAGATAAACTTCCACTAATTTATGCCTTGCCTGCCAACGCAAATCACACTTGCCCATTTTCTACATTAACCATTTCAGTTTTTGCAACTGCAACTTTATGCAATGCTGAGCTTGCAACCATATCTCCCCCTCTCTCTCTCCTCTCATTAATTTACTTGGAATAAATACTTTCTGTTGCTTCTCACGGGGTTCGTGAGGGTGAGAGTGAGGTGGGGTCTACATGTAACTTCCACTATGATGTCTGATTATTCAGTACGGTTTC
Source organism: Vaccinium myrtillus (assembly GCA_016920895.1). Classification (NCBI taxonomy): domain Eukaryota; kingdom Viridiplantae; phylum Streptophyta; class Magnoliopsida; order Ericales; family Ericaceae; genus Vaccinium; species Vaccinium myrtillus. Next base: position 35,092,341 of record CM029280.1, on the reverse strand, counting down.
TAGAACACAGCCACGTGTGCAAAGGGTTATATAGAGATTAATCGGAGTTGTATACAAGCTAGTCCGATACACCTAGGGATGGCAATCTCGGCCGCCCCGCCCCTATCCAACCCGTCCCCTACCTATTTGGGGAGGGGATTCGGGGATTTTTTTGGGGATCGGGTAGGGGATGGGGATTATTTTAAAAAAAATTCGGGGATCGGGTAGGGGATGGTATTGTCAGTCCCCTACCCGATCCCCTCCCCTCCCGCATCCCCGTTCACACACACACATATAGTATATATAATATTTACAACAAAGTTTGTTTTGATATTTGATTGTGCACTCCATTTGTTCATATTAATTTGTGATCTCACATGGTAAACTCTTCTAGTGGATTGCATGTGATGTGATGGAAGTGTTAACTCTTCAGTAGCACGTGATGGAAGTGCTGGATGTACATTATTGGGCAAAGTTCCAAACAACTCGAGCTTTTGGGACAGTAGCAAGCTGATTCATTTTAAAGTGTAAAGTGTAAGACTATTAAAAAAAACCCTACACATTAAAGAGCAACCATTTTTGGATCCCCGATTCCCCGTGGGGATCCCCGTTCCCCGCATCGGGGCGGGGGTGGAGGTTAAAATAAAATCCCCGGTGGGGATCGGGGAGGGGATGGGAATTGATATAGGTTCGGGGATCGGGGATGGAGGTAGTGGTATCCACCCCCTACCCTCCCCATTGCCATCCCTACCATGTATTATCACACCGTCCACACACAGGAAAAAAAAAAAAGCATGCACATTAATTTCAACTAGCTTTATCTCGTGAGGTGTGAAATCTATACTAATCACGACATTAATTAACATAAATATCAAAAATGCCAGTATGTAATCATCCGGACACATCTCCGAACACAACCCCTTGCATACATATTTATTGCGCAAGACAAGTGTATGTGAGCGGTTGTGTTCGGAGTTGTGTCTCAGTAATTGCGTTCCTAACATGTCCGAATATATATATACGTAAAACGTATACCATATGAGGAATCGGGATGTTATAAATTCGAATCAAATACTACTACACTACAGATAACCTTAAGAATAACTTTGTTTGCGTATCCAATAATTAACTTCACAATGAGAATTAGTTAGTGGCTACTTTTCCGGATTGAGATTACCACCACGTCTATTGTCCTTTTTGGATGCTTAACGAATTAATTGATCGATTGTGAAGTGGGTTACCACCAAACCATGATTGCTTTTGGGTGCTCGATCGATCTCATTTCTCAAGATGCTTTTTCTTTTCTTGTTAATTATGGAGTATATGTTTTCATAGAGCATTAGAAAGCGTCGGTTCTCATAGCTGCTTAACTGCTTTTTGCTCGTAAAAAAAAAAAAAGAATGTTTTAAAGTAAGACGCAAAGTCTGATGACAGAACAGTGATCAATAGAACAACATGCAAATTGTTGTTATTGTAACGAAATGAAGCGAATCGAATTAAACAAGAAATACATATTGCAATCAAATCCGGTTCCCTCATTGCACATTAGAGGAATACAAACACTTGAGTGGGATGGTTCTTGAGATGGTAGCCTGGTAGGGACTATGTTTTGTAATTAACTTGACTTTATTCCAATTATTCCTATAAAATAACTATAAATTAATATAAGGAAAAGATTAGGGCCCGCCAACTAACTAATCCATTGATCGAGTGGGATAATGTTGGAATCTATTGTCACAACAGAAAATATTCTTTAAAAAACAAAAAAGAAATATTAGGAAAGGATAATTATAAATGTTCCCTCGATCATGCCAAATATAAAGATGATCACAGATAGCTTTTTGTTATTATATGCAAAAAAAAAAATTATCAAAACGAAAACAGGATTATATTATTACTCAACAAAGAGATACATCAAGAGGAATACCCAACCCTAGATAAGGGATCAAACAACCACACGAGAGGAACTCAGTCCACCGACTATACCCCATCCCAGCTAAACTTTTTCCAACCAACAAATGCGCTACCAAATTAAAAGATTGACGAGAAAAACTTAAAATGACCCTAACTTCTTGATTGACCTCCACTTGAACATTAACGGCCCGATTGGATGCCGGATTAGTTTTAGGGGTATTAAATATGGAGGGGGTATAAGATAGTATGGAGTAATATATATGAAGGGTGGTCCCCCAGTGATGTGACATTTATGGAGGGGGGGATTAAGTAGTACTTGGTTTGGGTGATTTTGCAAGAAGGGGATTAAATTTGGGTGGATGATGTAAAAAGCTGTCAAAAGACTTTTTTGCCCTTGTGTGAATATTCGTATTAGTTATGTGTTTTTTTGATTAGATAAATCTAATAATTAATTTGTTTATTATTGAAACTCAATAACTAATTAAGCTATAATATTTAATTTTAATTAATTTTTATATTAATTTTTTTATTATAAAAATGAATTTAGATGTTTACTTTTTATTATAAAAATTATTGAATCGGATCATCTTTTAGGAGTTTCCAAAAAGTATGTCAAAAAAACTAACAAGATTTTTGGGTAAATAATGTATACTAACGAGATTTTTGGGTAAATAATTGTTTTATTATAAAAACTAATTAATTTTTTTTATTATTTTTGGGTAAATAATACTCCTAATTTTTTAGTACTTTTTCAAATAATAAAAAAGAAAACACAGCACATGCCAATGTCTTGGGAGGGGGTATTAAAAGGGGTACAATGGTCATTTTCCAGGGGGTATTAGGGGGTCATAATTATGGACACCCCCTAGGGTGTCCATAAATAACACCCCTGCACTTATTTTTGGCAAACTATTCCATAGCCGTGGGCCCGGGCATAAATAAGACTCTCCATATTTATGCCCCCACTAAGACCCCATCCAATCGGGTCGTAAGCATATTAATCAGCGACTGAGAATTACTCTCATACTGGATACAATCCTAACTGCAACCCCAATTGCATCCCTCGTGTATTGCCAAAGCTTCAGTGATATCTGAGCTAGCACACCTCAAAGATGGCGCATTATTATTACTCCTTCTGTCTCAAATTTTTGGTCTTGTTCGGATTCCAATGAAATTTTTAAATTGTTTATATCTTTCAATTCAATACAATTAGTTTTGTTGTTAAAAAACGTATGACAGACATAATGTAGTTTGAAAAGATAATATAAAAAAATATCAAATAAGACAATTATCAGGTGCATGAGATGATGGCATGGATATGAAAAAGAGCTTTTGCTTTAGTTTGTTGGATTGCATAAAAAGCATAACTACTAAAGGAGTTAATTGGTTATTTCACAAGTGAATTAATACTAACTATTGGCTAGTGCCTATTAATAAAATTTAATTAGGTACATATCACAATCACATTTCCCATTCCACCAAAAAATAGTTTGGTACATAAAGCTCTCTATCCCATCCATAGAGAGCGCTAAATAAAGACCGAACCACGACTTTATGCAAAAGGAAACCCAAAAAAATAAACAAAGTGTTAAATACAAATATTATTACAATCAAATTTATCACAGCGTAGATCTAGGCATGAAAGAGGCAGTAGACAGTGAAATAGGAGTATTTATATGTTTCGTGTAATAGCCGAGCACTCAGGTTGGGGCTGAAAGGCTCGACCTAGTTCCCCTTCGAAACATAAATAGACCAGGAAACCTCCAGGGCGCCTTGCCAATAGGTGACACTGGAGACGGAGGGACCGGTCGGCAACCTTAGATTTACTACATATCTCTGTGAGAAAATGTCCGAAGATCTTAGACAAACAGATCACAACAATTGGTGAACCATTATTTTCATAAATAATTAATCCTAGAATCAGCAAATAACCACACCTCGAATGAAATAGATAAACTTAATGAAATCAAAATGCAGCACCACACCCACAGTATCAAATCCACATTTCCCACATCACTTTAAGCATAGAAGGAAAATCCGCACGAATGGAAGAGATCACCCCACTACACCATGGCAAGCAACAAATTTCACCCAGCACAAAAACATCGAACTGATATAGGAAAACAATCAAAATCCCTAAACTAAGCCAAATAGTCTCGATGAAAGTGAAATTATACAACATCATGCAGAAATAGATCTAAATCTAAATGGAAAAAAGATCAAATCACAAGCCATATCCATGTGTACACGTTTACACACACACATTATATAATGAACAAATATGTAGATATATGGATAGGAATTCATATATCGGGGGAAAGGGGGGAAATCTCTTTAAAAAAATGGCAATCCTACAATCCATACAAACGCAAAAATTTTGCACAGCATGAAGCGTGAAATATTTCAGTTGCACAGCATGAAGCGTGAAATATTTCAGTTGCAAATAGTTTTATGCTATTTATTCCTTGCTCCTAGCAAGGATGTTTGAGACAAGTCAAAATAATGTTTTCTTGACTTGCTTCAAATGGGGATGCGTTAACACACTCAACAAGAAAGGGAGTGCACCACAATCGATTACATACTGAATTTGAAAGTTTGTCCCCGATGCAATATTCCCAATATAGTCCATATAATCCATTCAGATTCAGATCTATTTCTGCATGATGATGTATAATTTCGCTTTCATCAAGACTATTTGGGACTATTGGGAATATTGCATCCGGGACAAACTTTCAAATTCAGTATGTAATCGATTGTAGTGCATTCCCTTTCTTGTTGAGTTTGTTAACCATCCCCATTTGAAGCAAGTGAAGAAAATAATAGTTTGGCCCATCTCAAACATCCTTGCTGGGAGCAAGGAACAAATAGCATAAAACTATTTGCAACTGAAATATTTCACACTTCATGTAGTGCATAATTTTTGCAGTTGTATGGATTGCAAAATTACCATTTCTTTAAAGAGATCTCCCCCCTTTCCCCCGATATATGAATTCTTATCCGTATATCTTCATATTTGTTCATTATACAATGTGTGTGTGTGTGTGTAAACGTATACACATGGATATGGCTTGTGATTCGATCTTTTTTCCATTTAGATTTAGATCTATTTCTGCATGATGTTGTATAATGTTCACCATTAAGGTCATGTAAGGGATTTACCAAGAGAAAGGAAACAAAGGCTAAATTACTTCACTCGAATAATTGCCCTGTATTAATACCCGCACAAATGAATGATTTCCAAACGAGCCTTAGATCACTAATGTGAGAACCACTTCCTGCGAATAAAGCTTCTAATTATAATAGAGTACTTTTTTGATGATCTTGATCCATTCATACACAAACACATGCGTGGACACACACAAAGATGAATCTGAAACAAGAAGTTGCCAAATATAAGAAGAATCCCAAGCACTAAAACAACAAAATGGGTCCTAAACAGCTATAAACCATACCTTTTTGGTGCTCCTGTCACAGACATGCAGTGCTTGTATCTATGATATGAGAAGAGAGCATGACTTTCTCAACAAGAACATTGCCATTAGAATCAATTCTGTAGGACACATCCAGGCCTTCCAAGGTTAGGTGATAAACTATGTCACTAGATGAAAGAGAAATCCCTTCACCTTTGCTGTCGAAAGTTGTATCATCTAAGTAGTCAACCAAATTTACAGTATCTGGATCATCAACTCTATTGCCATTTTCTATCTTTACTAAGCGATTATGAGGCCGACTTCGTTGAGACAGAGATCGTATATCCCATGAAAGAACTTGCTTGATCAAGCTCTGAAATTCGTCAGGGGATGCATAAAGAGACTTCTTTTCCTGATACCCACAAAATGGGAGGTCAGACGAATTATATGCAAGACAGAACAATCACAGTCAATAAGTTGATTACAAAATGCACTAAACATCTCCACTTTATATTTCGTTTTGATAACAATTAATTCTCACCAGTTTCGTCCAACAGTCAGCAAGATCAATGGAGAAGCCCTCAGAGAAGTTAACCGAAACAACAGCTAATAGATTTTCCTCCTGTACAACATAGCAAAAGTTATCCAGGGAGCCTATAATGTTCACATTAAGGCTGCATTTGAATCACGGATTATTCTTTAGTACATTATCTTATTCTATTTTCCTTTATGTTTCCTTCACCACTAGAAATCCCTCACAAATGCATGATCCAAACACAGCCTAAAAGAATATTGATAGAAACCAAAGGGGAGAGAAACAAACCAAGGCATTATTACTAAAATACTGAATGTATATTTCTGAATATATAAACCTACATTATTACAAGTGTTTAAATAGGAGATGACAAATACGGAAATAACAAAACAAGGAAACCCTAAGATTCTACTAAATCATAAAACAAGGAAACCCTAAGATTTTGCTAATCATTCCTTATTCTTCACAAATATAACAAACTAAATCTAAATTACCAGGAAAAATGATATAAGCATAGGAACAAAAATATAACGTTTAGTCCATTTGGAAACAGTGCTACCTTTCTAAGCATAGTCTTCACTTGCTATCAAAACAATGGATGTACCAACATATAATAATTCCGCTCACATACGTTCGAGGAAATGGTTATTAAATAGTTAACCAATGCAAAGGCAAAGGCAAAGGCACCTAAATTCTCAACAAATATGGAAAGCAGACACACCCAGTGTTTTCAAATCAGGATAGGTATAGTGTATTGTTTTTTTCAGGGACGGAGCCAAGAATTTCACTACGCTGGGGCGAAATTTTTTTTCAAAATACTTTGCAAGGTCGAGCCTATATATAATTCAAATGAAAATTTTCTTTTTCTATATAATACTAAAGGTTTTTTTTTTATCTTGCAAGGGCGACCGCCCCTATTGCCCCCCCCCCTTTGGCTCCATCCTTGGGTTTTTTCATTGTGTAAATTGTATCGGAGTACGTATCGCTTGTCTTAAGATATGTTTGTTGGAAGAGGAGTTTCTAATGTTTAGTTGGACAATATTTTGGAAGAGGGAGAAATATTAAAACAAGAGTGAGGAAGGAGAGTATTTGTATTAGTGAACCCTTCCTTATTTATACTACTCCATGGAAGACCCTAGTACAAAGGTAATTTCAAACAAGATAAACTTTAAGATAGATTGTAGAATTACACAAGGATATTTTAAAGCTTTTAGAAGCTAAATATTCTAGAACTTCTAGAAACTAGATATTTATATAATAATCTTTTTTTCATGTCTGCATTTTGTCAATTGGGCTTGATTGGACTATACTTTCTTGTGCCAAAAATACTACATCTAGTTTATGCTTAAACAACGTTAACCATAATTAATATACAATTAAAAATCAGTTATAGTTAATAACAACAACAAAACATGCTTACATTTTTTAAAAAGTTTTAAAGATGCAAAATTCAAAGTCTCTCAATTGGGGTCTATCACGTTAAGGCTTTCTGTTGCCCTAGCTATGGGAAAAAAAAAAAAAAGAGCTCATATATGATTCAGGCAAAATACGATCGAAGTATGGTTCTTTCTTCTTTTCAAGCCCTACATTTTAGTTGAGTTTCTATCAAATGGTTTGAATATTGCCATAATTAGATCAAACGGCTTAGATTAATACGTTTGGGGTTTCATTTCTTAAAATAAGGTCCGAACTTTTTTCAATAAGTAATCACAGGATACTACCGAATTAGGATACGCGAATATATCGTAGGTAGGATATGCAATTGTACCGTAGGATTTCTATACAAAAAGGATATGGGGTGGAATACGTAATTTTTTCCCGAAGGAGACTATACGAAACGTAGGATACATATCATGTATCGTAGGTTTTTAACAACTATGGACATACCCACCAGCTATACAGCAGCACAATAATGTATAATTGGTGCCAAGTCCCACGATATAAACTTAAGTTGGTAAGGTCCCATCAATTTTTTCCTATCCCAAGCTCCTGTTAATCATGAATTTTATCTTAAGAGGTTTTGTATGATTATTTCTAGCCATTTTCAGAAAAATTCACCCATCAAGACCCCATGTTGGAGAAGAAATTATGCAAAAAAATTGACAAGAGTATCCTAGTATGTTATGAATCGATCTGCCAGAGATAAGACAGCCATCATTAACCCACCATGACGTCATACAGTAGTCTGCATAAATCCAGAATCTAGTAACAGTAATCATGACAACTTAGCAAAACTTCACTCCATAATACAATAACTGGAGTAAAGGACAAACTTGTCAATTATGAGGATACCCGTTAAAGTCTGACAGCAACCATTAGGTGCAAACAATGCCTAGGTCTACCCCTAGAGCCGTCTAGCACCAATGGACCAGCCCTAGGCAATGACCTTCTAGTACATTGTGCTAATTAGCCACATTGAAAGACAAATATTACAAGATTTTGAATGGTAATACAAAAATGTACCACACAAGATAGTCAAGATTATGAGTAGCTACTGAATGATGGAGATAGTGTATTCACACACTTACCATTGTTGCAAACGGAAGATAACTAGCCACAAAAGAAATACAAATAAATGGTAAAGATGGGAATAGTACCTTTACCCAGGTGGGAACCGTTGCTCCATTGATGCTGTCACTGTATGGCAGATAAGGTTTGACATCCAGGACAGGCTGTTGAATAAAACTGAAACATGAAAGTGCCAAAAAGAAACCAAAGAGTTTCCACTTAGTCGACCAATAAATGGAGCACTAGAAAACTTACAGTTCCATCAACCAGATCCACGCCAGAAACTAGAACTGTATGTCCTTGTACTGCCTCAACCTAAATTTGAAAAAGAGTATGGACACCCATTAGAGATCAAAGAGGTTGAGAAATGCATTTTCTAACCTGCCAAAATATGGTACCCCGTCACCTCAGGTAGTTGCTTAATTTAAAATATAAATATACCATGGAATGGAAAGAGAGCCTTATATTGCCTGCATATGTGGCGTCTAAACTATGGCATGAGAATGCTCCTACTATCTGGATGACAATGGGAACAAGTTTCTCAAAAGATCCACTAAGAGCATTTGGGGTGGGAATATTATGAAAATCAGGGGCTTTAATATTTTCAAGTTATTACCAGCAAATAAAAAACTCAGAAGAGTCCTGCTCCTTGTTTTGAAACAAACACAGGCATACTTCCGTTGACCAGAAAGGGTGGATTCATGACCTTACAAAATACAATGTTACCTTTGCCACTGTAAGCCCAATGGGGCAAGGACGATGTGGCGTTCTTGTAGCAAAAACTCCAATCTTTCCACCATTCAACCTTGGTACTCTAACCTATACATCCACCAATCATTTCATAAAAATTATATGGAGAAAAATATATTTTGACCAAATCAGATCAAAAAATCCATAAAGAGTAGAACCACATACCTTTGCCTTAAACTTTGAATTAGATGGATGCTTCCAAAGCTTTTCAAGATTCGTATTCAAATGAAACACATATATAATCCAACAATGAGAATATTCTTCCAAACCCTCCAGAGATGCTGGAGGAACTCGAGCTGGATCAAACAGCAGCCGCGCCCTAGCAAGCGGTACAAGTAAAGGTTGCCTAGGTGTCCCATTCCTAACACATCAAGAAAAATTACTTCAAGGGACATCACTGAAGCATTTGTTTGCTCATTTGAACGACATTTGCATGCATATGAACATACGCAAACAAAAAGGTTAGAGCACATGTGAACATAACAAGCTCCTTGTCTTCAACAGTCTTTTCCTTTTTTAACAAATACAACTAATGCAATTGCAGGCATCTAATCTTTAGTTCAATAAGGGTATGAGGGAGGGTGTTACTCCAAGAGAATGAAAAGGCATGGACGGCCAGCACAAATCCATTTGTAGGATGTTAGTAAGGTACATCTGTCAGATTACTACTGGTGGGCTGCATAAGCTCGAATCCCAAACCTCAAATCTATGTGCCAAATCTGAATCCTTCCTCTCTTTTTTAATTAAAGCCGAATCATCCAAAATGGAACAAAAAAATTATTCTGTCGGATCACAATATATTTTCCAAAATAATATGAGATTAATATGTACATACACCACAAATTACCTGGTCGAGAAGCATGACCTGATGATGGCAATAGGTGCCATTGGATACGAAGTTGCCTCCAAATTCTCTAACTTAGGTTGGGCTAGTGCTTTCCTCAAAGCCTACAACATTAGGGAAAAAACAATGTTAAAGGGCTTCTGTTGGTAGAACACCCAATGCAAATTTTTAATTCCCAAATACTTTTTTTGCAAATTTTCACAGGAAAGCTGCATGTTTGTATAACATAACCTTCGCTCAAAGGATTTTATCCTGGAGAATATGCTCCGAAAAAAAACAAAAACAGAGCTCCAAGTTGAAGGTTTATTAATATGTCTAAACTAAGAAAACAGCTGTAGTCTACCCATGTTTAATTTGATTTCCGAGGGTGTCTTGGTGATCTGGCCAACAACAATGCAATTGAATGCAATGGTAATCCTAGAACTACTACAACAATGAGAAGTATGATAAAATAAACACGAAGAACACTAACAGACATAGTTGTTAGAAAATAGTCCCACATTGCTTGGTTACAGAATGGAAGACCACTTAACAACATGAGGGACCTCTCCACTCATTTTTTTTTTGGGGTAAATACCTCTCCACTCATTGTTAATTGGTTTTGACTTGAATATAAAGTTTCCACAATATTAACTCCAGAAAATAAAGTTCATAACCACTATACACATTCTTTATAAGGCATCTTTGTTACGCACCTCTGAACTAAGCCAGAGTTGACCACAACTATTATCCAGAATACAGTTGCATTTAGCACCAGACTATGCACAAGCCCAAATATTGAGCATCATCTTCGGACAACTAATCGAGTAGTTTTGAAGCTAGGTTCAATCAAACAAGGCCTCAAGCAACCATATGAACCCCTTGGCCTGGTCTGGTTACACATCATAACAAACTCAATTTCCCAAAGTACTAACAATTACGCAAAAGCGCATAAGATCAAATACCTGCTGAGCCCTAATTCGGCCTTGCCTCTCAGCGGCGCAGTTCTCTAACGACGACTTGAGAGATACCTCAAGCTCTTTAATCCTCGCATTCACGCCTCTAGGTTTTCTTCTCCAAAAATAAACTAACCACCAAAGGAAACCAAAATTATTACCACTGCATTTTAGAGAGAAGAAAGAAAACAGTTAGAGAGAGAGAGAGAGAGGTACCGGAGACGGCTGCGGATGCAGAGATGGTCGCAAAGGCCAGCGCAACGGAGAGAGAAATCCATTCCGATTTTCCGTTCGAGGCGGCCATCAACTGATAGTCGTCGGACTTCCATAGGTCGTTATTTTTAAGGCTTCATATAGCCCAAGATGTCTGTTTGGAACATAGGGCAAAAAAAGGGTGCAAAATAAAGGGCAAAAAGATACTCGTATACTATTATTCTATTATCGGAAATTCTACAAAACAGAAACTGCAGAAGAAGAAATGGGAGGGAAAGTAACTGATTTTAGAATTTGACGGAGGAAGGCAAATGATAGACTTCTAAAAATACTAGAAAGCAATCTACTTTCTTCACAACTTCCCTGTTATTATTTATTTTTCTTTTTCTGCGAGTTCCAAACAAACCCTTACGCTTTGCTTAAATTGTGAAGATTTGTCAACCAAAGTGTCTGGTCGTGTGGGTACTGAATGAATACTGATGAAGAAGCGTATATTGGATCAAACACATATACTTATCTGATTGAACTGGTATTTTGATACCAAACTCGTAAAATTATTTTAAAATTACTAAACGACTCGAATTTCTTATGTGAGATCCCCAATTGGACCTCACGGACTCATCTGTGCACCATTAGAGCATACCTCTAGTTTTTTTGTTTTTTTTTTTTAACAGGATTCGATACCTCTAGTTTTTTTTTTTTTGATCAATTATTCGATACCTCTAGTTGGACCGTACTAAATTTTGCATTCAAGTTTTGCTCTTTAACAAGGCCCGTGGTTTGCCGAGGCCCATCACATTTATTTCAGGATCAGGCCGGATTGGGCCACCTTATAGATGACATTGTACTGTTAACTGTATTGGGCCTACTTTGGCAAAAAAACTTAAACCAGATTATTGGTTTTTTGATTTTTTCTCAAATAATCCAAAAAACCGGTTTGGCTAATAATCCAGATTATGAATTATTGGATTATTCGTTTGTCCTTATTCAAATTTTTTTTGCATTCGTTAGTTTTGCATCAAGATTTTGTACTTGTTAGATTCGTCTCGTCGAGAGGAATCCAGAAACCACAAAATCTTGATGCAAAACTAACGAACGCAAAAAAAATTTGAATAAAGACAAACAAATAATCTGGATTATTGGATTATTACCCAAAGCACTCTGATTTTTTGGATTAAGTTTTTTACCCAAAGCACCCTGGTTTTTTGTATCCCAAAAAACCAATAATCTGGTTGGGGTTTTGAGATTGTAGGTGTACACCAATAATCTGGTTGTAGGTGTACACCAAAAAACCAATAAGTTTTTTTGCCAAAGGAGGCCGGAAGATTGTAGGTGTAAAGAGCACGACCCGTGATTTGCCGACGCCCAACAAATTTGTTTCAGGATCAGGCCCGATTTGGGCCACTTATCGATAACAATGTGTTAAGGTTGTAGGTGTAATTGGTGCAAGCTGGCCCATTTACCATATGGGCTTGCCCAACAACGTTTGTGAACGTCTTTTGGGTCGTAGGTGATCCATAGATTGTTAGTAGATCAAATTATAGAGCTTCTCCCATGTTGTTGTTTCTTCATCACATACAAACTTAATTCATTCCAATGACCCAAATAAAGTATACAAACTTATACAAAGAATTTTTACATTCCTTACATTTCATTATTAATTCTAGAAAAAAAATTAAAGAACAATTCATCCCCCAATTGTCTCAACAGAAATAACGGCAGGCAACTACAATTATGCGCCCCTTCCAGGGTAAATTTGCATGGAATTGGACACGCACACTTTGTTTTTACATAACCATGTGTCTGAGTAAGCTTACGCACACCTTGTCTAATTTTGAAATTGGACACACGTTGTTTTTACATTAAGAGTTTAAGGGGCGTTTTTGAATGCCTATTTTTTCCATTTAAATTGTGAAATTGCTTGGATGGAGTCACCCATAATAAATTCCTATAATGCATTTTCGGTTTTTGAGTTTAGATAACGAAAGTCGAATAAATAGAGGGATTTGAGCTTTTTGACTTCTCATTCTTCACATTTTACATTTTTGTTAACATAAAAAGCATGCATAATGTATATTGCACATATCTCGCAAACACTACTCTTCTAGCGAAATACATTTTGCAGATATCTCTCAAACACTCTACAAGTTTATAATTAAATTCTGGCTATTCAAGAAGGCAAAAATATTAAAAATGAAATGCAACAAATAAAAAATGAGTCTCCTAAACACCTCCAATTTCTATAAGAGTTAGTGTGGAAGAAAAAGTTCCACTGTGTCTGTGTCTCTGCAGCATGTTTCTACTCTTTATATGATCTCTTTGCAAAAGTGACTTTGCATATTAGTATTCTCTCTCTGTAAAGCTGTTCAAAAGATGTTTCTCAACCTACACGTGCCATGTTTTCACTTTCTTTTACCACCTTATTTTTTTATTCGAGGGTCAAGATGTTCGGGTGCTTACACGCTCCTCGACTAATTCTTATCCAAGTCTTGTTCTAAAACATGACATCCACGTCAACACTAAAAGATGTTCACAAGAAATTATGATCAATTGTCTGGATAGCAAAGTCACCAACCAATCGGACTAATTCTTCGGAGGGGTTTTTTTTTTTTTTTTTTGTCTATATGAAAATGCAGCCCCTTACTTTGAAATGTATATGTGCACCTAATTGTAAGATAAATTGAATGTTGAAGATAAGAATTGATGACACGAGGTGCATTCATTGATATTAGTTGAATCTGGGTACTAGTCCTATTGCAATGATACGCATTTTCAATTACAAATAGATCTTCATAATTAAGATTCGTGGTGATGATATGGTTCCAAGCATTTTGCCATAAAACAATGTCTAGTCTAGATATTAAAAGGTACAAACCCCACAATTCTCTCCCTTCCCAATTGCTTTCCCGAAGATTAGATTGAATCAACCACAATATATGATTCACAATATAGAGGGAAAAGTTACAATACACACCTCTATTTGGATGTGTATCATATGCACGTATTATCTCCTCGTTCATAGTGAATTTTCTCTCGCTCTTCGCCCGTGGAGTACGTTCCTGCTTTGTGCTAGAAGGGAACCATATAAATCTTTATATTTTGTTTTTTATCGCTTGTTGGTTGTCTAATTTTTTAACACAAGAAAATAAATGAAAGAGATACAAGCTACCTAGCACAAAAATAACCATTTCCTTCTAGCATGACAAATACATGGATAATTAGGGGTTCCTTACTTCTTACCCCAAAACTCTGTTTATTTAGTACTATGCATTTTTTGAACAGGCAAAAAGTTTATTAGTGAAAACTTAACGAAGGGTAAATCAAGTTGGGGGAGAAGGGAGGGGACTCCAACCAAGATTGAAGAAATTAAAACACTAGTTGGGTCAAAACACAAAAACACTCAGAAGGCCAAGCCCAAAATACCTAAAGGCCTAGCCCAAAAAGGGCATACCCAATACAACAAATGGAGCCCAAAACACACAAACCAATGGGCATGCTTTATAATTTTAAAAAATGAAAAAAAAAAGTAATAATTGTCAGCTTAACAATATAAACTAATGTAGAAATAGGCATATAAATTAAAGATATTACAGGGCTATGCTAAAACTTTAGATTACCCTATATTAATTATTTAATTTTGGTCCTAAAAGTTGCTAGGGGAGATGGGATGCTAAAGATTTGTCTTAACTTTTAAAAACACATTTTTAAACCCCAACTTTATGAGTTAATTGGCCCCTATCTTCACATGATCAGTCCAATAATGTAAGCTTTATTAAGGGAAGGGACTCGCGTAGGAATTGTCTTCCTTTTGCAGATGTATCCAAAAGGGTTATAAGTGATTCTCAAAAATCTTTTTGGAAAGTAATTTCTCTCAGAAAAGTTGAATGCTTGTGTGTAAAGTATAGGTGATTAGTGTGAATAAAAACTACAGTAAGTTTTCAAAAAGTAGCTTTTTTGCAACGTCTCTTTCGTTTGCCATTTTCCAGTGTAGTTTCTCCTGAGGATTCCAAGAACTTAAAAAGATAAGAGGAAAGGTGGAGCCATGTTCTTTCAAAATATGCTTTTTCAGGCGGGGAATATTGGCCATCTTCATTTGTCCTTTAACAAAGAAAAAAGAGACGATAAATGATTTTGGAACTATATTTTTTTGTAATTTTACTCTAAATTTTGTCAAGTTCAGCCTAGTATTACAAATTCGAAAGCACAACTAGAGTTTTACAATCTACTTCAAAATACAAGAGCAAGGGAGAAGCCCTACGGATGAATCATTTTCTGCTCGACAAGATCACACCCTAATTCGGCTGCCAGATACAAAAACCAAGAAATTCATTACAAATCCACCTTCAAATCCACCCTCATTACAAATCCACCCAAAATCATCTCCGGTCGCCAGACGGGGCGATAGGGTGAATCCTAAGGTATTTATAGAATAAAAGAAGTTGTATTTAAGTTCATGAGGAAAGAGGGACATAATAAATGCAGTATAGGATCAAACACTAATCAACTGAGGAATGTGACAACACGATGCACAGTAGGCTAGTAGCCTGCCAATATTTGGCAGGATCCCTTTAGAAGGGGTAAAAGAAATAAATAGCACCTAGTCGGGCGCTTGAACGGGAATTCCCTCTCGACAAGATACTCAGCGGCCACGACATAAACCAAGGAAAATCGCCAGCTGACAGAGTAGTAACCAAATGGGGTTCTGACTAGACCGTCGGAGGGTACTTTCCACTTTCCAATCAAACCCCCTCCTCCTTGACTGGAGTACCTCTAACGGGTTTACTTAGTTGATGTGTGTAGAAAAGAAAGAAAGATCTCTAGTCAAAGTCTGCTATCCGCTAGACAGAAGTTCAAGGTGAAGCTCCAAACAAAAAGGGATAAGTCTCACAAGATTTTGGCCCTCACATAAGCTAATTTTAGCATTCAAGTCCCGTTAGGTGGATTGTTGGGCTTTTTGACTTTTTATATTTTACGAGACAGATCTTTCTCTTAACATGCATCAATCAAAAAAGTCAACAAACTAAAATGCCAAAAGTTTAGTCAGAACCACTCCCAGCCACTCTCTCACATGGGGACCACACCCCAAGTGAGAGAGGGTGTGGCTGGGAGTGGCTCTCAGGGAGTGTATGTATCGCCGTTCAAAGTTTAGTGGGGTGGCCCCTAAGTTTTTTGAAACTGATATAAATGACTCATCTCTAGAATTATTGGTGCTAAAATTTATATGAAAGCACTAAACTTTATCCCTAGTTTCTTCTAAGAAATGCTGATAAAGCATACTTATAAAAGGGGAAAACCAACGGTCATCTTTTGCTTGATTGGTGGTTCTATTGTATCCTCAAAAAGCAAGGCTACTTTCCTGTTTTAATTCTAGAGGGAGGGAAGGATCAAAAGCAGCACTAGCTAGGTTGGTTTCAAAGAATACTTGCCTTGGGTGCAAGAAGCTACCAAAACCTTTTAGGGCTGGTGGCTCCCAAATCCAATCACCCCTCCCCTCCAGCTGTAACGAATCTGTTTTTATTTGCTTGTTCAAAAGCTTATCGTTTTTTATTTATTTTAATAATCAGGTATCCATTTTAGTCTGCGCTCATCTCGATTAATTTTGGGAGACTTATCCTTCCGTCTATTAGTAGGGGCCCATTTCAAAGCTAGAGCAAAGTTCTGTATAAGCCGACCCCAAAAAAATTGATAGTATCTAAGAGCATCTCCACTCTTGGAGCAAATCCTTCACCAAATTTAAATTTGAGTAAAAATGACCAAAAAACCCACTCCACCCCTTCACCAAATCCATCACCAAATTTGCTCAACACCAAATTTGCTCAAATTTTTCACCAAATTTGATCAACACCAAATCTTTCACCAAATATTCAAACAGCTCTATTTGTTCCAAATAAGCAACGGCTCAACACCAAATTTGCAGAGGGCAACGGATGAAAAGGAATTGACAAAATGAAAAAAAAAACGAAAAAAAAAACTGTTTTTGACAAAATGGCGGGAAAGTTTTGGGGCCAAAATGAACAAAAAAACAGTTTTTGACAAAATTTTAACTAGAATTTGGTTTAAAAGGTGGTTTTCCATTGGAAGGGGTGTTATCAAATCAAGTTTTTGACCAAATTTTTACTCAAATTTGAGTAAAAATTTGGTGGAGTGGAGATGCTCTAAGAGGTTTCAAAAAGCTTGACGTTGATGACATGATGATCTCTATCTCAAGATTGTCAACAAACTACTCGGGTTTTTGAGAAATAGTATCAGACTAACAGAGTAATTAAGGGCAGCGATGTAACGATATAAGAGCCCGTTTGGATGGGGGAGATGTTGCCCGGATTAGCTTGGGCTCAGATTAGGAATCCTGGGCCCATTGTCGTGCCTTGGTTTGGGAGGAAAATGTTGGCCCGAATTAAATAAGCCTCGGAATAATTTTAGACCCTCAGCCCCTCTTAATTATGGACAGGGTCGACCCCGGCCCTATCCATGGATCTCTATTAGTAGTCCATTTTTTTTTTTTTTTTGAAAGGAGTAGTCCATGTTCATTCAACGTAAAACATGGCTTGTTGGTTTTGCAATTTTCTTTAGATAAAAAAATATAGTACTTCCACGCATTATTGTTATTATTATTTTTTGCACCAAATTAAACTACTAATAGAGATTTTTATTTCGATGCAAAAAAATTTGAAAAATTGTCGTCCGAAAATGCTCATTTTTTTAGATGTTTACGTTTTACAGCACTAGTACTCCTTTTGTTCTTAATTTAGGTGATAAATAAATAAAAATGTTCTTAATTTAGGAGTGAGAATATGTATCTCCATTTTATTCATTTTGTGTTGTAGGTGGTAATTTTTTTAAAAACAATTTAAATAAAACTAATATAAAAATTAACTACAAATAAATCTTATAGCTTAATTAATTGTTGAATTTACATAATGAATTAATTAATTATTAGATTTATCAAATCCCAAAAAATGCATAACTAATATGGATATGTACAAGAGCAAATAAGTCTTTTGACAACTTCTTACATCATCCACTCATACTTAATCCCCCTCTTACAAACCAAGTACTCCATCCGTCCAGATTTGTTGGTCCAATTGTGAGTTTGTACCACTTTTCAAATGTTTATTTCTTATATAATTTGTAATATGAAAATATTGTCTTATAGAACTAATCGAGATCTATCAAATAAATCCATATTGGACATATAATTACTTACCAATTTAAAGATATCACTAATTTTTTATCCAGTTACAATAGAACAAGGGACAAACAAATCGGGATGGAGGGAGTACTAATTTATCCCCCCCTTCAGAAACATCACATTATTGTAGGTCTACCCTCCATAACTAATGGAGTACCTCTCTTTATCCACCCTCATTATTTAATCCACCTAAAACTAATCTGACATCCAATCGGACTGTAAGAGTAGTGTCAATTAATTAAAATGATTTTTTTGGCAAAAAGAAAGCGAAACAGAGCTTTAATTATGAAAGTAGAATCCAGTCGAATTGATCAAGAATCAAGATTGAATCCGTATGATCAATTAATTAATTGGTATATGAGAGGGTAAGTATTTCGAAAACCAGTACATTTGTTCATACAGAGACGGAACTATTGAGGGGCCCTGTGGCACGGGTCATTCCCGTGTCCCAATACATGTACTGTATTATGTATGATTAATTCCCGAACACGTTTCCGTTGGACCAAAAAAAAAATATATATATATATATATTCCCGAACACGTGTGCTTTTTAGGTACTAAATACTCCTTCATTTCAAAACGAAGTGTGCGGAGAGTGTGCTGTGGGACCTACCCGGGTCCCATTGTTTGATCCGAACTTTTATTTTGTGTGTCTCGGCGAGTATGTATACCACATAAAAATTTAAGATTATCGGACATAGGTAATTATATATTCTGCATTTTTATAGAAACGAAACAATTAAAGAAACTTGGGTAGGTGATTTTTTTTAATAAAATTGTAAGTTAAACGGTAACCGATCAAATAGTTACGAACATCCAATCAACCTTAATTTTTACTTAGTATACATACGTGGCAAGATGGACAAAATAAACGGTTCTGATCAAGCAATGGGACCCGGGGGGCCCACATGCACGTGTGTTTTGCACCCCGTACATCACACACAGGACGCCCCAAAAAATAAATGCATTTTTGTTCAAAGAATTTCTTACCTTTCTCTAATAAGATGCTAAATATCTACAAGTTCTTTTAATTTTTTTTTAAAGTTTGAATTTGTTCAAATCAAAACATATCATTCATCTCATCTTGGTTTGACGGATCAATTTTTTTTTTTGGGAAGATAGCAATATTTGTTTATTTTGAGTGCCACCTCCTAATATAAATCCTTGTTTCGCTACTTCCGCCACTGCGTTCATGTGTAGGTGGTTTTCAGAATCACTAGATTGTCGATGGATGCATGAGAGCTAAATTCTAGTTGCTTATTGTAAACAAGAATCGGAACCATAATCAAGGGGTGAGAAGAGTCCAGAGAGAGAGAGTGAGTGAGTGAGTGAGAAGAGAAAAGAAGAGTATGGGAGAAGCTTTACTCCTTTGGCCACCGCACCTCTCCTCCCCCTTCCGCATTTTTCCACTTGTTTTCTCCTCTCCTCTGCCCTTCGGATCGCCGGCAACTCTCCATGGACGACCGATCTTCTCTCCGCTCTCTATGGGTGGCCGGAATCCCGATTTTTGGACAAGGGGGAGCCAAATCTGGGGTTTCCAGATCTGGGCTCCGATATCGACGGCAGCGGCGGTGGCTGCTCCAGCTTGACAGTGGCGACGACATGCTCCGGCGGTTTATTTTTTCCTTTTCTTTTTTGTTTTATTTTCTGTTTTTGATATTGGCACTCCCCATTTTGATATTGGCACTCCCTTTTTTTGTCTCTATTAGGTGAAGTTCCTAAACTAGCCTTGTACTTTATAATTACATTTATCCTTTGCTATCAAAATGACTGAAATAACACTTTTATTTTACTAATGAGAGAACTCCACTAATCAAATAACTTAACACAAATCAAACAGCTTGACACAAATTTGATGTCTGCATATTCCATGTTCATACATACAGCAGCAGATGAGACCATTCACATAAAACACCATATCCGGGGTGCTGGAAATCAGCCCCAGAAAATCACCTTGAAAATCACCAAAACGACGTCATTTTGGACGCCAAAAGTGCAACAAAAAAATCACTCAACAAGAAACCAAATATACTGGTTATATTTGAAGTATATTTAATTGTAAATGATTAGGAAAAGTCTGGATTAATTTTTTTGATCAATTAAACGGCGTACAACATAAATTTTTTAGTTATTTGATCAAGCATAACCAGCAACTATGAGTTTTTTTTTTCTTTTCGAGTTCATGGTTTTTCAGTGAATTTATGTAGTTTCAAGTACCAGTTATGAACATGTAATTTGTGAATTTATGTAGCTACAAGGACTCAAAACGGCGTAGTTTTTGAGTGATTTTTTTTGTTGCCCTTTTGGCGCCCAAAGTGACGTCATTTTGGGCGATTTTCAAGGTGATTTCTAGGGTCTAATTTCCAGTACCCCGGACCACCCAAGTTAAACACTAAATCTGCAAATTCCAAGGAAACTTGTGACTGGTAGTAGATGAATCGAAAGGCCAGTAGAAAATGAAGAAACTCTTGTTTTCTCTCTCTCTTCTCTCTCTCTCTCTCTCTGTCAAGGCAAAAGAACAGAACGTCCTGGAATGAAGTTTTCTTTTTCTTTTTTTCCTTTTCTGTCCGTTGCATAAATAAAAGGGTTAATCTGGTCATTTTGATAGCAAAAGATAAATGCAATTATAAATTGCAAGGGTAGTTTAGAAACTTCACCTAAAATGGAGTGCCAATATCAAAATGGGGAGTGCCAATATCAATTTTCTTTTTCTTTTTTTCCTTTTTCTCTTTATTATTAGTGCTTGCATTTGTTTGATTAATTATTTAATGCATGTTTCTCTCTTCTGGGCCAAAAAAAAAAAAAACAAGAATCTAAAAGAGTTATGGGCCTTAATGTTTAATATTCGAATAGGCTAGATCGAATAATTTGTTAACTCTTGATCATCAACACATTGATGACAATTTGAACGTTGTGGGTGTAAGTGGGCCCTTTCGGTGTTGTGATAGGTCAGAATGTGTTAAGAAATTCCGGCAAACCAACAAATGTACGGCGGCTATTCATCATTCCTAATCTATTACATGAGGGAGGGGGAATGGGATGCACGGCCTCATTCGTCATTCCTAATCTATTACATAAGGGAGGGGGAAATGTGACTCAATCCCGAGATGCAGTGTAGGGCATCCAAGAGCTCTACCACCTGAGCTAGCCACCACTTGATCATCAAAAACTGAAATCAAGAACGCAAAGACATACAGAATTTATATGTGATTCACCAATAGAATTAGGTACATCCATGGCTCACTCCGAATTCCCAGCAAAGCGCAAATAGAATCGAATTAGGCTTCACAACTCCAAGAGAATGCACCTTAAACAAAGAAGGCGGCGAACAAATTGCACAGCGCGCAAAGATCATCAAGAACTGAAATCAATGATGCAAAGACACACAGAATTTACGTGATCCACCAATAGAATATTAGGTACATTCATGGCTCGCCCCAAACCCCTAACAAAGCGCGAATATAATCGAATTAGGTTTCATAACCCCGGGAGAATACCCCTTAAACAAAGAAGAAGGAGACTTTGAATAGAAATCTTCACCACTGGTGTCAATGGATGGATCCATAGAAATCTTCAAGTGGGGAGAAAAGGACCTTTTTGAATCATTGTTCCTCTATTATTGTTGGGGTAGGGTGATATGTCAAAAAGGCTTGGGGTGTAGTGGAGAAAACTTTTCCCTAACGAAGGAACCAACCCCAAAAGTAATGCAAGTAATTTATGAAAGAATTCATCATATGAAAGCCTTTCTGAAAAGCTAACCTTTTTGTAACTTCTTTTATTTTTGTCAAGTTCAAAGGAAAGTTGATAATATGTAAAGATGAATATGACGGAGGAAAATGGTCAACTATTTAGCTTTTTCTGTAAATTTTCGCAAATATCTCTCTTTTGTACATTATCAATTTCTCTATTTTTTTTAACGGCTCTCAATTTCTGTAGTTAAGAAGATCCAAAAACAATTTTCAGAAATAAAAAGACAAAACATTTACCAAAAATGAAACCAAAAAAGATTTGCAAAAAGTGTGAGGAAGGAGCGAGGTAACCTGAATTGGACTAAAAGCATCTCAAATCCATTTCTATTTATCTAAATAGAGAACGGTTCCTTCAAAAGAAATTATTGCAATCTTACCTATCTCCATTTTGATTCTCCAAAATAGAGATTTGGATTTGCGTCTCCAATTTTGAAGACCCATGGAACATTTGGAGACTCAATTCTCCAAAAATGGAACCTTGAAAAATTCCCACTTGTCCCCTTTTGTCTTTTAATTTTAATTTTCAATGTCAGCCATGTTATTTACAGTTTTTGATTTATTTGATGATTTTAATAATTCTTCAAATTTACACCATTGGCAACATCTTGGCAAGATCTTCTCAATGAGACCATTGTATTATTGACCATGTTTAATGAAAATCTAGAATATAAATAATTGGAGGAATGTTTTTGTTGGAGAATTTTATGAATGAAATCGGGGCACTCAGAGAGTCTCCCGAGGCAACCGAGACCACACACGGATTCAAAATGCGTACGGATTAATGCTGGGTAACTCCCCTCATGAATATGAAGATTATGGCAGATTCAATTCCTATTCATTTTCGGATTCAAGGCTGGGGTTACATATTCTGAAATGAATTGCAGAATTCATTGGGAGATTCAATTTCGTCATTGAATTGGGAGGCTCCTCATTAATCCCGTATTGATGATTCAGCTCCTCCAAACAGCTATTTAAACTCAGCTTTGGGTCATTGTTTCATCATCAGAAATTCGAGCAACACATTACAGTCCAGAAAACGTTCTTGTGAGAGAGAGGTAGACGTTAGTTACAGTTCGCCAAGGCTTCCAGCGGCGGTGTTCCGGTGGTTGTGGTTCTAGCCGTTGTATCCTGGGACGAAGACGTCGGTTCAACCTACAACACCCACGGTAGGCGGCGCATCTTTGTTAAGGAGAGTGTGTTACACACGACTCGGCCTTTTCAATCCACTGTTTGTATCTCGATTTCAATTCTGTTTTTCCATATTTAGTTTCTGTCAAGTTTATTTATGTTCATGTATTTCTGTTTCGTTGTAAACTGTTCATGTATGATTATATCGAATGAATTTGTTATTTGGAATTCGGAATTGCCATTGTGATTTTTCCAACAGTTTTGAAGATGAAAATGGAGAATGCTCGATTAAGTACAATAATTGGTGGAGTTGATGTGAATTGTGAAATTCTCTACACTTGTTTTTTGGATATAACAATATCACTTCTATTCTCCAATATAGACAATTTGTGAAAGAAGGGTTGGTGATGCTCGATTAAGGAGAAAAAGGACCGAACAATAATAATGTTGATGATTAGGGATGGCAACGGGGCGGAGTGGGGGTGGATATCACTATCTCCATCTCCGATCTCTAAACCACATCAATCCCCATTTCCGCCACATGGGGTAATTTTCTTTAACCTCCATCCAGCCCCAAAATGGGGAAATTAACAGGTTCGCGAAGGGAATCGGAGATCCATAGTTTAGCAAATAGCACAAAGAAAATATATACCACAAAAATACCTCAAATCACACAGCTGAAATAGGCAATCAAAGAGTTTTCAGATTAAAAATTTGGAACATAAACTAGAACAACTCAATGATGTCGAACCACAAGAAGCATCACCACTGATTGATACTTAAAAAAAGTTTTACTACTAATCGGAAATGAAGTTTTAAGTCCTCTGAAATCATAACTTATATATATATATGCGCATTTACATATATATATATAGTCCAAACCCTCCCATTAATAAGAAAAAAATGATTTTTTTGTGTTGCAAATTATTTTTGGAAAATCCGAGCCGTCCAATGTGTTCAGAAGGTGTTTTCAAGAGTTCACGCGGGAAATCTTCAAAAAAAAATACCGGGAAGGGCTTGATCCAAACATTTTTCGCAAAAACTGTAAATATATATTTTTTGCGAAAACTGCTTGGATCAAGCCCTTCCCGGTATTTTTTTTTGAAGATTTTCCGCGGGGACCCTTGAAAACACCTTCTGAACACATTGGACGGATCGGATCGTCAAAAAAATGCTCGGATCACGGAGGTCCGGAAGTCCGGAGTCCGGACTAGAAGTGGAACCTATATATATATATATATATATATATATATCACTCCTTATCTAGTCCGGGAGTCCCGGATCCGGGACTCTACCTTCCCGATATTTTTTTGACGATCGAGCCGTCCAATGTGTTCAAAGGTGTTTTCCAAGGTCCACGCGGAAATCTTCAAAAAAAAATACCGGGAAGGGCTTGATCGGCAGTTTTCGCAAAACGCTGTAAATATGCGGTTTTTTGCGAAACACCGCTGATCAAGCCCTTCCGGTATTTTTTTGAAGATTTCAGCGTGGACCTTGGAAAACACCTTTTGAACACATTGACGGCTCGGATTTCCCAAAAACAATCGTTAAAAGCATCAAAACACCGAAAAAAGCTCCCATCCGGGATTTCGGGATCCTTGAGGATCGCGGTGTATATATATATATATATATATATAGAAGTTCTAGGGAGTCCCGGATCGGGACTCCACTTCGATATATTTTTGACGATCCGATCCGTCCAATGTGTTGAGAAGGTGTTTTCCAAGGTCCACGCGGAAAATCTTCAAAAAAATACCGGGAAGGGCTTGAGAGCCAGCAAAAACTTTATATTTACGTTTTTGCAAAAACTACTTGGATCAAGCCCTTCCCGGTATTTTTTTGAAGATTTCGTGGACCTTGGAAAACACCTTTTGAAGACATTGACGGCTGATTTCCCAAAAACAATTTTTAAAAGCATCAAAACACCAAAAAACCCTTCAATCGGGAAATCGGGATCCTTGTGAGATCGCGGTGTATATATATATATATATATCCCTATAAAAGCGATCTTCATGATCCCGGATTTCCCGGACAAGCGTTTAATGCTTTTCCCAATTGTTTTTGGGAAATAGAGAAGAGGGAAGGAGAAAGGTGTTTAAAAGTGCAGCAGCTGGAAATCTTCAAAAAAAATACGGGAATCTTGATAGCGGTTTTGAACATATATTTTAAAACCGCTTGGATCAAGCCCTTGTATTTTTTTGAAGATTTAGCGTGGGCCTTGGAAAACACCTTTTTTTGAATAATCAAAAAAATATCGGGAAGGTGGAGTCCCGGATCCGGGACTCCCGGACTAGATAAGGAGTATATATATATATATATATATATATATAACGCGATCTGTCAAGGATCCTTTTTTCCCAGACAAAGGCATTTTGGTGTTTTGATGCTTTTTACAAATTGTTTTTGGGAAATTGAAAGCCGTCAATGTGTTCAAAAGGTGTTTTCCAAGGTCCACGCTGAAATCTTCAAAAAAATATGGGAAGGGCTTGATCAAGTAGTTTTCGCAAAAGCGTAAATATAAATAAAATGAGATCAAGCCAAAAAGACGCGTGGAAAAAGGAACACATTGACGGATCGGAAAAAAAAAAATATCGGGAAGTGGAGTCCCGGATCCGGGACTCCCGGTGAAATATATATGATTGGTAAGTCCGGGAACCCGGATCCGGGACTTACCTTCCCGATTTTTGCGATCGGGCGTGCGTTACCAATGTGTTCAAAGGTTTTTTCCAAGGTGAAGACCGGGAAATCTTCAAAAAAAATAGGGAAGGGCTTGATCCAAGCGGTTTCGCAAAATCAAAAATAAAATGCGCGTTTTTTGCGAAAAACCGCTGGATCAAGCCCTTCCGGTATTTTTTTGAAGATTTCCCGCGTGGACCTTGGAAAACACCTTTTGAACACATTGGACGGCTCGGATTTCCCAAAAACAATCGTTAAAAGCATCAAAACACCGAAAAAAGCTCCCATCCGGGATTTCCGGCATCCTTGACAGGATCGCCGGTGTATATATATATATATATATATAACGGGGATTCGGGTGGGATATATTCAGAGCACAGACAAACTCAAACCGTCCCTACTAATGATTTCCTATCGGAATATCCTATTCGATTTCCCAAAAAATCTCTGATTTCCCCACCCGTTCAACGCGGGGTAAGATCGGAACGAACACAACATCCCTACTAAAAGCATCAACAGCAGCTACGCAAAACCCATTTTTGGGCAAAATAGAGAAGAGGGAAGGAGAAAAGGGAAGTGCAGCAGCTACTCCAAAACACTGTTCACCATCCATATTTGAACAATGCCTAGGTATATTTGTTTTTTTAAAAAAGAAAAAACAATATTTTAATAAAAAAGATAGGTAAAATGAGTAGGATTATTGGAGTGTTGATAGTGACAGAGTAACTATATGCACTGTACACCATGTTTTTTGCCAAAATTTTGGCTTAGCTGATGCTGATGCTGATACTCTAATGATCAGAATATAAATGAGAAAACAAAAAAGACAAAAAAGGCAAAAAGACAAAAAAAAAAAAAAAAAAAAGGGTGTAGCGGTGAAAAGTTGATTGGTAAACTCGGAAAAGGCGAAAAACGCGTAAAAGGCAAGCAAGCGAGAGGGCGTGCGTTACCAAAAGTAGTACGATCATGATTTTAATTATGAAGACCTACTCCAAAAGTAGAGAAGAAAGAATGACTTGAATAAAAAGTCATAAGAATCCCAAAAAGGTGTCTTTAAACTTTTTTTTTTTGTCCAGTTAAAAAAAAAACAAAAAAAAATATTTTGTCAGTTTAGACTAATCATTTGACTAGGGGGAGTCTAGGGTTTCTCCTTTTTATTTTTTGTTAATTGAGTCTGGGACAATTTGCGCGAACATCGATTAATTTTAAAAGACAAATCTCATCGTCAATTAATGGTGATCCCATTTAAAGTCAGAAAAAAGCTCCGTAAGACTGATCTCAAAAAGAATTGATAGCGCTTACATTTCACACCCATAAATTTCATTTTTTTCATTGTTAATTATTCTCATATTTTGGCAAGAATATTGACATTTTACCCACAAAAAAAAAAAACAAGAGAGCCACACTCATGTACTTCATTTTGACGTTATCATTCTCATTTTTCTCTCTCTCTCTCAATCTCAAATGGCAGCTTTGCATATATTTTGCCATATTTATATGACGAAGAATTGAAATTTGCCAAATTTTAGAGAATTTTGGCATTGTGTATATCAAGGGCTGTAAACGAGCCGAATCGAGCCGAGCTTTAGAATGTTCAGGTTCGTTCATTAAGTTTTTAAACGAACTCGAGCCGAGCTCGAACTCAATGAAAATTTGACGAGCCAAACTCGAGCCGAGCTTGCCAAGGTTTGGATCGAACTCGAACTTGTTCACGAGTCTTAACGAATGAAAAATATAAGATATATATGCTCTCATACAAGTCTAGAACTTCAAATAAATTTTTTATTTGTTCATAAAGAAGTCTATACATATAGAAAATTATAAACACATGTTAAAATTTAAGTTTAATTTATAATACATTTTTAAAATTCATATATGTACAAATTATAAAATTTTCATTATGTATTTGAAAGTTTATACATGTTCAAGGTTATATATGAAATTCTTATGAGATATTCATATATATTCCAAGTTCGCGAGCCTAATCGAGCTGAATATTGTCAAGTTCAAGTTCGGCTCGTTTATTAAACGAGCCTAAAATTGAGGTTCAGGTTCAGTTCGTTTAGTATTCGAACCTAACTCGAACGAGCCTTTACCGAGTCGAGTCTCGAATAGTTTGCGAATGGCTCAATTCATTTACAGCCTTATATGGCATCGATTTTGTCATTTTTTAGAAATGGAAATGAATTCTTCCAAAAATACCTGCCGAGGTGATGCTCTAAGAGGTTTTGAACTTGGACTTCTCTTATTTGGTACTCTCTCGTCTCATTAAAATCTAACAACTCATTCGTCGGACAAAACCATCAATTAATTTTTTTATTTTTTTTCCCTGCCACGCTCTCTAGTGTAATATATGAAGTTCCTGCTTGGGATGGGATACTGGACGCCCCTGTCTGGGAAATCTCCGGATACTTCTCATATCCATTTTGATAATCGGAACCGTTGATATTTTATACTCCACCTTACTGATTACATTAGGCAAGACAAAATTCATGTTAATCCAATATCGTTTAATGTGTTCTCGGAACACATTTAAATCTAAAAATGGGTTTAAAAAATATAGCAACACTGGATAAAATTCCCATTTTCTATTATAGATAAATGTCTTTCGACAACACATTCAACAAAAATCCGATTAACGTGAATTTTAGTATGCCTAACCTTCTCAACGACCTCTAAAATATTATCCCGATCATAAAAAATGACGAGGAAAGATCCCAGGAACGGTCAGTCTCTTTAACGCCCCGTTTGGCGACCGGAGATGATTTTGGGTGGATTTGTAATGAGGGTGGATTTGAAGGTGGATTTGTAATGAAGGTGGATTTGTAAAGATGGTGGATTTGTAATGAGGGTGGCCCCACCTCATAAGAAGGGTGGATTTGTTAGTGAGGTGTTTGGATGGTGTGGATTTGTAATGAGGGTGGATTCGTAATGAGGGTGGCCCCACCTCATAAGAAGGGTGGATTTGTTAATGAGGTGTTTGGATGGTATTTTGAGAAAGGGGATTTGGAAGGTGGATAAGAGGACAAATGACTAAATTGCCCCCAATTTATTAGTAATTTAATTGATAACATGGTTTAATTTCATTATAATTAAAAATAAATACATAATACTTAGAATAAATAAAAAATAATTACATAAATATATTAAAAATAATAATTATGAAAAAAATTTAAAAAAATCAGAAAGTGAAATTTTTAAAATTAAAAGACAATTTAAATTTGTATTATAAATCTCGGGGGTAATAAGTAGTAAATATGGGGTAAATGTGTAGTATCAAAAATTAGGAGGTCTTAAATGTATTATATATGTATATATATATAAACTCAACAGTCATCTTCCTCCCCATTTTCGACAAGAACAAAGCAACAACAGTTGCTCCGGCGACGGGTGTTGTTGCTCCGGCGACGGGTGTTGTTGCTCCGGCGACGGGTGTTGTTGCTCCGGCGACGGCTTTGGGCCGACCTCACGTCTCCTCTGGCAAGCCACCACCACCACTTCCACCTACCCTCATCGTTGCTTCGACGATGGTTTCGCCCCTCCCATGCCAGAAAAATTTCTAGATCTTAACCTATGGTTGCTCCGACGATGAAGATGGTTGCTCTGACGACGACGATGGTTGCTCCGACGTCGTAATTTCTTCTGTTATAGTATTTTTTTTTTTGTTCAAATCCCTCCAAATAACCCGGATTTGGAGGGGTAAAATGGGTAGAAAACCCCCAAATCCACCCTTGTTAGCCAACGACAGGGTCAGGGCTGTCGTTGGCAAATCCAAGTGAAGCCGGATTTGCACTCCAAACAGTGAAAATAGTTCGGGTGGAGTTGGGGACGAAAATTTTGTGCCAAACACCGGCTGGTAGTGGGCCCTGGATTACAAATCCGGGGCGGCGGCAAATCATGGTGCTAACGACGTCGCCAAACAGGGCGTAAGGGAGAGGATCTGTGTCCTTCTTGGAAAAAGAAAAGGAAGCGTATTGAAGCTTTCGTTCTCTTCTTTCTTGTCACTCCGTAATTTGTAGTTTTGTACTTTCAGGTTTTTTTTAATCACTATTTAATACATTGTTTTTAATGTAGAAAAGATTAGTAAAAAGGAAAATGTCAATAACAACGAATTGTCAAATGGACCCGACTACGTGTACAGGCGGGAGTGTCCAGAAAATGTATCGATCGTGTTCGGGGACCCACTTTTGGGTCCCACACGAGTGATCCGAACCGTTCACTATTCTTAAAACATTTTTCCGAGGGGCCACACAAAATTTCAGCTTAATCGGACAGTTAGAAGTTCTCAAACCAAAGTCCCACCGTTTCAATCAAAATGGTACATTTTCTAGACACTCTCGGCTGTACCCATATGTTTACCGATTGTCAAATAAGGCAGGCAGAAGAAAAAAGACGCAATTATTAAGGTCAGTGGCGACTCCAGGATTTCGGAAGTGGGGGTCATTATAAACATCAAATACCTTTACCAACCATAAATAAAAGAAAATATCATAGTAATGGCAACTAAAATTTTTGTTCGAACAAAAATCACATTTAAAGCTCAACCTAATGAACAAAAGATATCATCAAAAAGCATAAAACAGTTTTCTCTGTTTATAGTTATCACCACATACAAAAAAAATAATAAATTACACTAGCTTCTACAATTGCATTCGACGTGGTCTCGACATACTATCAAATAATCCCTCCATCCCAAATTGTTGCTTCTGCTTCACTTTTTGAACCATTCAAACAATTATCTATATTTTATAATCTATAATTTTTCTATGATTTTAAAATATTTGTTTGATAAAATTAATTGAGATCCATCAAACAAGATCCATATTAGATATATAAATCATTAAAAATCTGACGATATAAACAATTTTTTTAATAACTAGGAACAACAATTTGGGATGGTAGGGGTACTTCCTTACCAAGACAGATCAACCTCTTCATATCAAAAGATCAAAACGAGTAACTAGGATTAAAACAAGCCACACAAAGAGGGAGGATGAAAGTTGGGGAATTATCCAGTGGTGTCAACCCTAAATTTATGGGGGTTCATCTATGAATTTCCTAAAAAAATTTAACAAATTAGTAGTACTTTTTTTCCCGCCGTGGGGTCGGCTGACCCCCCAACCTCCAATGTGGCGTCGCTAGGGGTGAAAGGGCAAACCGAACAAACCGGACCGAACCGGCCTTATTCGGTCCCATCTTTTCACACCTGGTTCGGTCCCGGTTTGGGAATTGGTAAAACCGAGAGAACCGGTTCGGTTTGCAGTTTAGAGCTCCCAGTAACCGGACCGGACCGTTTTCTTTAATACATAGAAAAAATGGTAGGCGTGGGAGTCGAACCCAAGCCTAACCTGTGGATGCAAAGCACCTTACCACTTGGCTGTCAATCACCTCTGTTTGTTAAGTGAGGAAATATAATATTTAACCTCATTTATTGATTCACTACTTATATAAACTAGCATCCCAGATTCCCAGGTGACACACCCACACCCCACCGACCTCACACTTCTCTGACCCTCTCACTCTCTCTCTAGTCTCTACCTCTGTACTCTTTCTCTCTACGACTCTACCTCCACCGCTCCATGGCTCGTCGGCTCCACTCACCGATTCACCGTCGGACGTCGGTACGTCTACATCTCCACTCTCTCTCTCTCTCTCTCTCCGTCCAATACTCCGATTCTCTCTCTCTTTCTGTCTCACGAACAAATCATGATGGATTGATCATTGATGGCTATTTTTTCAGTACGAAGAAATCAGATGGAGCCACCGGCCACGACCACCACCATACGCGACTGATCCAAGCAACAAAGGCAGGTGTGACACAGCTTACGCCTCTCTCTCTCTCTCTCGCGGTCCAGATCTGTGTGTGACTGTGCGTGACCTAGTAGCCCAAACCGATAAACCGGCCACCGGACCGAAACCGGCCAAACCGAATGAAACCGAACCGGGACTAATTGGTCTGGTTTCGGTTTCAAACTTTTCCAAACCGAATTACCGGTCCGGTCCCAAAAAATGCCCTAAACCGGACCGAACCGGCCCGTTTTCACCCCTAGGCGTCGCCCCTGATTAAGGTGCCTTAAAAGGTTTTACAAGGGCATGAAATCTGTGTTTTTTTTTTTCCCTAGTCTTATTAACAACACATTTAATTACTCCATTAAAGAAGGCATAAAAATGAGGAGTACTATCCAAACTAAGGCCCCGATTGGATGCGGGATAAGTGTTGGTGGGATTAAATAGTAATAAGGGGGATAAGATAGTAAGAGGTATTATTTAGTAAGGGTGGACCCACAGTGATGTGACATTTATGAAGGTGGATTAAATAGTATGTGGTTTGGATGAATTTATGATAAAGGGGGATAAAGTTGGGTGGATGATGTAAAAACTTGACAAATGACTTATTTGCCCTTGTACAGTCATATTAGATTTTATGATAAAATAAATACATGAACACAATACTAATTAAATTAATTATACTTTTCAATAAATAATTCCTTTTATTAGTTATATCTAAAATTAAAATATTTAGTTATTATTTTTATTTTTATTTTTCTTTCTTTCTAATTATACGTTTTTAATAATAACTAATTAGTAATTTTTATGTTATTCCCCAACAATGTCAAATTCTAAAGTATAAATTTTTTAGTATCAAATTAAAGATCTCAATTTGTAGTTTAATTTGGTGCAAAAAAAAGTAAAAAATTTAATGTGAAAATACTTTTATTTTTTTATCCAAATGATATTGCAAAGCAAGCCAACAATGTCAAATTCTAAAGTATAAAAAAATTTAGATTTTTTTGTATCAAATTAAATATCTCAATTTGTAGTTTAATTTGGTGCAAAAAAAAGTAAACAATTTAATCTGAAAATACTTTATTTTTTGATCCAAAGGATATTGCAAAACAAGCCAACAATGTCAAATTCTAAAGTATTAAAAATTTTAAATTTTTTGTATCAAATTAAAGATCTCAATTTGTAGTTTAATGTGGTGGAAAAAAATTAAAAAATTATGCACAAAAGTACTTCATTTTTTTATCCGAAGAAAATGGCAAGAGTTCGTAAAATATTTACAGTGCAATTCGGTTTGTCGTACAGTAACAAGAGGGAGGGAGGGGTAAGGCAGGGGTATAACGGGGTTATATTGGTAAATTGGCAGAGGGTATAAGGGGGATAAATTAATAACTGGGGGGGTGTTATTATTTAGTGAGGGGAAGGGGGATTATTTGGGTAGGGGTATAATTTTATCCGGGTTCTCTTTTGGTTCCCAAACCATGGTTAAGGACGTGGGACCGGAATAAAAATAAGGGGTATAACGTATACCCCTCTTAACCTCTAACCAATCGGGGCCTAAATGCATAGATTTCATCACGCATTTATTTCTAAACCCTACAACCAATGCTGTTGGGACACTGCTCCAGTAGTCCAAAATTTATTCTAGTTGCCATTTATGATGGTAAGAGTTCCAATGATACTTGTTCACTTTTCTTTTCGCATAATCGAATTGAATTGCACTTAAGCGTGACTTCGGAGTTCGGACTAATTTCATCTCTTGCAGAAAGCTCAAATGTCAAATTTCAAAAAACTTGAAGAATCAGGCAGATGATTTTAAAAGATTTTTCGAATACCAAATAATTTGAGAACTCTTCAAATTTAGAGAACAACCCTCAAATCCCAAAATGTTATTAATTTATTACTTCTTTGTACCATTTAGGTTGGGTTTTCCATTTGCTAAAAACCAAATTTTTAGCACCTCAAATTATCATTTGACAAAAGCAATGAAGACGCTTCTAGCAACTTAGGTCAACTTTTAGCACTTTTATGCAAAAACCCACTTTAGCATTTGGTTCTAAATAAAACAAAAAAGGCAAACTTTTAGCACCTCAAGTTCTCATTTGCTAAAAGCAATTAAGGTGCTTTTAGCAACTTAGCTCAGTTTTTAGCAATTTATGCAATAATTCATTTTAGCATTTCGAACTTGTTTCAGAAACTGACTTAAGTTAGAAATTGGCCTAAGTCAGTTTTTTGGGTTGATGTATTGTGAAATATTGACTTGTCTCGTAAAGCTCAATAAGTTAGCTTTGCAGAACAAAAAATGAAAAACTCACCCTTAATTACATAGATGTTTCTCTTTTTTTATTTTTACCATTCTAGCTAGCTTCTGCTTCTTGTTACAAAGCTAAATGGAGTTCATTATAAATGTTTTATGGAAAATGCTAACCTCAGCCCCAATGGTGGATGATAACAAGTAGAAAGTGTATAGATATCCGAGAGAAATGTATTAATATCCCTGAAAAGTATATTAATATCCGTGAAATGTGCATTGATATCCGAACTAGTTTATCATTATATATACATATTATCATCCACCTACTGGGTGGAGGTCAGCAAGACCCATGTTTTATTTGACAACAAAAAAAATTCATGTTTAACAACATTGTCTATGACTTTGTAAAACAAGTCCTTTTTTAATAGTATATGCAATCAATATGAGCAACAAAAAAAAAAATTATTCCACCCAACTTTTCCTATAAATATATAAACTCATTTCACATGTTTTACAACAAAACACAATCTCATATCTTGTCTTTTTCTTTTATCAATCTGAAATATTTATGTTGAAGATACGAAATTTAAAAATTATCGTATATCACCCGATGATATTAAATTTAATATTCTTAAAAGATTATAAATAAAGTAATTGTTCAATAAAGTAGAGTGACCAAAATATTTTTTGAATATAAGAGATGTATCATTTTACGTTAAGTTTTATAGAACTATAATAAAATATAGTGATCCTTTAAATGTTAGCAAAATACAATTTTGAAGTTAAAATTTGAAGTATCGGGAAAAGATGCTCTTATTAATTTAGAAAAGTTTTCTTTTAATTACAAGACAAAGTGTTTGTGTTAAATTTAATGTCTTTGAATTAGAAACAAGGTTTTGGATAAAGACTCTTAACTAACAAAAAACCTCGAAGGGTTAATTTCCTTTGCTATGTAGCAAGACCAATCCACCGAGATAGAAAGTTATAGAGAGAGAGAGAGAGAGGGGAGAGAGAGTAATCTTCTCATGAATCTCTTGCCTTCTCGTCGTTCTTAAAAGGCGCACCATCTTTATCTGTATTATCTCTAATAGCAGTATTAAACTACTGCAAATTTGAATAAAAGATGATACCAAAAGTAGATCACATTGCTCTGCCCCCAACCCAAGTTAGCTAAATTCACACATTTTGATTTCAAAATTGACAATCTCATATATGTGGATTCCCTAGTTCCTATACTCAGTGAGCTTGTTCCCGATCCAGATTTTTGAAAGTTAGTGGATTGTTTTTCACAACCGATAGCTCCAGTTAGGGATAAGGTTGCAAATGAACCGAGCCATTTGAAGCTTGGCTCGAGCTCGAGTTCCTTAAAAACCTTAACAAAAAAGCCTGAACACGGCAAGACTCGTCTCGTTTACTTTTTAGACGAATAAAATAATATAACTTATTCCAATTTGATATCTTAATGCACTATCTTTTTAAAAACTTGTTAAACTTCACTAATTATTTTGAAATTGAGACTATTTTCCTGTACATCATATAAATATAAAGCGCACACACACACATATATATATATAGAAGGCGGTTCTAGTCCGGGATCCGGACTTCCGGACCTCCATGATCCGAACATTTTTTTGACGATCCGAGCCGTCCAATGTGTTCAGAAGGTGTTTTCAAGGGTTCACGCGGGAAATCTTCAAAAAAAAATACCGGGAAGGGCTTGATCCAAGCAATTTTTCGCAAAACTGAAAACACCTTTTGAACACATTGGACGGCTCGGATTTTCCCAAAACAATTTGCAACACAAAAAAATTCCCATTTTGTTCCAGTCAGGGATCCCTGACTGGAACCGTGGGGTATATATATATATATGTAAAACTTTTTTTTGTTGTCATAAGCCTATGGGAGTGTGTATGTACATATATATATATATATATATATATATATATATATATAGAGTCCTTATCTAGTCCGGGATCCTGGATCCGGGATTCATAGTTCCGGATCAAATTTTCACGATCCGAACCGTCCAATGTGTTCAAAAGGTGTTTTCCAAGGTCCACGCGGGAAATCTTCAAAAAAAAATACCGGAAAGGGCTTGATCCAAGTGTTTTTTCACAAAAACTGTATATACCTTTTGAACACATTGGACGGATCGGATTTTGCAAAAACAATTTTTAAAAGCCTCAAAACACCGAAAAAGCTTCAATCCGGGATCCTTGACAGGATCACCGGTGTATATATATTTATATATATATATTAGTCAGGATCCTATCAGGACTCCCTGACATAGTCTTACGTTCACACCTCCCATCTCCCGGCCATTTGGTCGGGATCCAATCCGTTGGATGTGTTTAAAATGTATTTTAAGGGTCTACGCGAGGATTTGTCCAAAAAAAAAAAAAATTACCCGAAAGGGCTTGATTCGAGCAGTTTTTGATAAAACTGCAATATATGTATTTATGTGCAATTTTATCAAAAATTGCTCGGATCAAGCCCTTTTGGGTAAATTTTTTTTTTACGAATCCTCGCGTAAACCCTTAAAAACACGTTTTAAACACGTTGGACAGTTCAGATCATCACAACATGGTCGGGAAAGGGGAGGTGTGGACGTAAGCTATGTCATGGAGTCCTGGCTGGATCCTGACTGTATATATATATATAGGTAAATTTTCTAGTAAGGACCTCCCGTAAATAAGAAAAAATGTAATTTTTTCACGTTAAAAGTTTTTTTGGGGAAATCCGAACCGTCCAATGTGTTCAAAAGGTGTTTTCAAGGGTCCGCGCGGGAAATCTTCAAAAAAAAAAATACCGGGAGGGCTTGATCTAAGCAGTTTTTTGTAAAAATAAAAACACATTTTGAACACATTGGACGGTTTGAATACAGTAAAGTTCGGCTCGGCTCGTTTGCAGCCCTAGTTAGGGGGTTATAACTCTTTGTGGGCAGATTTTGAGTTTTTAAAAGAAAGAAAGTGTGGATGGTTTACTTTTAACTAGATCGGAGGGAATTAAGTGAAGTGAGTTCAAGTTTACCAGTACACCTAACCTTGAAAAATTTGCTCATGCCTTGAAAGCATTTTACGGAAATTCTTAGGGCATCGACATTGTACTCTCTAAAATTGGTTCCTAATATGACTCCTAAAGTAGACACATAAGCAAAAGTGGGGTCCAATTTTATGTGTTAAAGATTTGCTAATTTAGGAGTGTGAGAGTACACCAATGAAATCTCTAAAATTGGCACATAGACTATGTCCTAAAATTTATTTATGCACGCAAAAATGTAAGTGAATCCCCCAT
This sequence comes from Vaccinium myrtillus, assembly GCA_016920895.1. Taxonomy (NCBI): domain Eukaryota; kingdom Viridiplantae; phylum Streptophyta; class Magnoliopsida; order Ericales; family Ericaceae; genus Vaccinium; species Vaccinium myrtillus. The sequence continues at coordinate 35,055,179 of CM029280.1, read as the reverse complement.
TTCCCCCCTCCCTATTTCTCTATCTTCTTTTCACTTTCAACTCCTCTCCCTAAACTTGACTAATATGTGTGGTGTTGTATACCGACCGGGTACCGCCAAGTAGTACCTGTCGGCGCATCCGAGCCGTTCAAAACATGTTTTACATGGCCCAAATTTAAGGGTGTCATTTTTGGGAGCAAATTTACCCCAACAAATCTAAACCGTCGAGAACTTGTTTGGACGACTCGGATGAGTCGAGGGATGCTCACGGGTACCACCTGGCGGTATCCATTCGGCATACAAATTTTTCTCAATATATGTGGTAAGAGTCATGCTAAGGAGTCATCCTTGCGAGTTTATACAAGGAACCCATTGAAAATCACAATTGAGCAAATGAGTTGTTAATTATCAAGAGTCTTATCTAAGAGCTATGTTAAAAGATCATTGTGGACCACCTTTAGGGCATCCACAGTGGGCTTTTAAAATGGCTCCTAAGTGAGGGCATCCACAGTGGGCTAGCAATATGGCTCCTAAGCTTGGCTCCTAACATTTACCTAGCCATGTCCTCAAATATTGCCTTCAATGGGCTCCCCAAACAAGCTCCTAAGGGTGGCTCCTAAAATTGGCTCCTAGCACAATAGCTAAATTTAGGTAGCCTTCTAGCTAACTCTAAGTGGGGCCAAAGTCTTTAATTCTTTAATTTACCCAAAAAAAGGTCTTTAATTCTTTTTTTAATATAAAATATTTGAAAAAGTTGCCATTGGAAAAATCTCTCAAAAATCATGCAACTGAAGGTAAGATCTTTGATGTGGTTGTTTATCACTAGTTCCTTTATGACAATTTTTTTTTTTTTTTGTGAAGTGAAATGGAACAAAAGAATAGAGGAGAAACATTTTTATTTCACAAGAGACATTACAATGACAGCTTCAAATTGCACTATTTAGTTAGCAAAAATACTATGTTTTGCATTAGAATATCATGTTTCGCCTTAGAGAAATAGTAACAAACGAATATTAATCAAAGTAATGAGAAATTCAAAACGGTAACAAGTCCATATTGTAGACGTTAGGATTATCAATGTATGGGTCCCACATTTTTAATTTTTTTTTTTATACAAATAGAGAAGGATATTGCTAGCCCATTGAGTGCACACATCCTCTCCAAATTTAACAAACTCTAGGAGTGAAAAGTGGACCCCAATTATGCTTATGTGTACACCTTAGGATACAAGTTAGGAGCCATTTTTTGCTAGCCCACTGTGGATGCCCTGAGTCTCCTAACATTACCTAGCTATGTGCTCAAGTATTACCTTCAATGGGCTCCCCATACAAACTCCTAAGGGTGGCTCCCTAAGTTTGACTCCTTGCACAATAGTTAAATTTAGGTAGCCTTCTAGCTAGCTCCAAGTGGGGCCAAAGTCTTTAAATTTTTTTAATATGAAATCTTTGAAAAAGTTGCCGTTGGAAAGAGTTGCTCCTAATTTTTTTCACAAAATAGAGAATGCTATTGTTAGCCCATTGAGTGCACACATCCTATCTAAATTTAACAAGCTCTAGGAGTGAAAAGTGGACCCTAATTATGCTTATGTGTACACCTTAAGATACAACTTAGGAGCAATTTTTAGGGACTTAGGGGGGGTGTTGTGCATGGGATGCACAACACCGTGCTGTGCAGCCATGACGCGGCTGCGCTGCCACCTTTTCGACCTCGTCGAGTACTATAAGTGTTAAAGAAAAAATCAACTTGATCGGATATCTTTAAGTACGTCATCGGAACACAAATACTTTGAAAACAAATGGAACACAAAAGGACACAAACACTGGATCAAAACCACTTTTCCATGTTATTTGTGTGCGATGAGGCACTTAAAGACATCCGACCGAGTTAATTTTTAGCACACTTGTAGTATTCGACGAGATCTACGCAGTGAACGTCTCCGATCGCCATAAAAATGCCGGCGCGGCCTCGCCGTGGGGCTGCACAGCACGGTGTTGTGCATTGAGATGCACAACACCCCCATGTTCCAATTTTTAGAGAGCTCACTGTGGATTTACAACTGAGATCTGAAAGTATTTCCACTCTCTCCATTTTCCATAAATTCTCTTTCCCCTGTTCTCTCTCTCTCTCTCTCGTATATTCTCTCTCCAGAGTAAAAACAAGGGACTCTGCCGCAATCTCTCGCGTATATTACCATACTTGGCTTTATATGGATCATCAGCTTTAGTAGTAATCATGTCTGTTTTGTCTATGAAAAACGCTAAAATAAGTCTGGTGGGTTTATTTTAAAATTTAAAATGTATGTTAAAATGTATAAAAGATATATAAAAATAGGTACAAATGTATTAAAAAGCGTAAAAAGTACAATGAAATACATGCTTGCTTTGTTTTTTTCTTTATTTACCCTTTGTTTATTGCACAATCTTAACCTAAAACAATTTCCACTGGGATAGTTTTCATGGCTCCTTGAATGAGAGAGGTGTATGTTCTACTTCTAGTAGAGTCTACAACATCGATTTCATTTCAATGGTCCCTTAGGAAAATAAATAATTCAGTTTATTCTTTTTATTTGATTTTTTTCGCATTTGTTAATTTTGGATCAATTGATAGATTATTGATTCGTCTTGAAGCTTGACGAAATGAATCTAAAAAGTAAAAATTATTAATGAAGCTAAAACTTTTGTGAATAAAGTTTTAAATTATTTTTGTGAATAAGCTAAATTTTGTTAGATTATTTTTGTCTTTAGTTAACTTTGTAAAACTTTTAATCATAATTATTTATTTTAGATTTCTCTCGTCGAGACAAACTAAGAGTCCGAAAAAAAAAATTGATGCAAAAGTAACAAAGACGAACAATTTTTTAATAAAGACAAAAAAATAAACTGAATAATTTATTTTGCCAAAGACTCTAGTTCACATTTCTAAAACTTTAGTCATAATATCATCTCATGCCTTATTCATGTATTACTAGTAAAATTGAATATTCAATAATATAAGATTCACTGATCAAAAAAAAAAAAAAATTCTTTCATCTAATATTTTTATACCACGTAAAAATTACAAAATGAGATGCACAGATATAGATTTGTACTAGTCCTTTGTGTTTTAACCTAAAAAGTTAGCTGACTTATTTTTTCCTCTTTATGTAATTTTTTTTCGTGTTTTTTAGTTTTGCATCAAATTTTTGTGTATTATTGGTTCGTCTCGGTGAAAGGAATAAAAAAGTAAAAAATTATGATCGAAGCATAATTTTTTTTGAATAAAGACAAAAATAAATAAAAACGATAGCTTTTTACACTTTTTTCGATCTCATTCAAAAATTGAGAGTTCTACTCATAATATTTTACCTTTTTGGATTCCTTTCGCCGAGACGATCCAATAATACTAAAAAAATCGATGCCAAACTAACAAACGCAAAAACAAAAAATCAAATAAAGACAAAAATGTGCTAGACTGGTAAATTACACAGGTTTTGTCCAGGTTTTGTCCGTCCATATTCTTTGAATCTACGAGGACTGATGATATCAATGAAAAGGTAAGAGGACTGATGATATCAATGAAAAGGCCAAAGACATTTTGTGAAGAAAAAAATACGTAAAGAATAGAGTGGGCAAATTACCATTCTAAAACATGACTTATATATTCTCAAACTGATTACGCTTGATGGATCCCAGTTACACGTTTGAGATGAGTTTGGGAGGAGTGTATGTATCATTGTTTTGTGAAAAAGAATTTCCATACGTAAAGAATAGAGTGGGCAAATAAGTTATTCTAAAAATGACTTATATATTCTCAAACTGATTACGCTTTAAGATGCAAGTTATTATTTTTTTTATGATTTACGAAAGTCATTCTGGCCTCCTTTGGCTAAAAAAAAAAAAATTTTTTTTTATGTTTTTTAATTTGTCTCTATTCAAATTTTTTTCATTTTTGTTAGTTTTCGTCAAATTTTTAGAATTTTATGACTTTATGGATTAAATCGAATCGTCGGAGCATTTAATCAAAAAAATATAAAATTAAACAAAAACTAATTTTTTTAATACATCCAAAATTAAACTAATAAACTGATATATTTTTGTTTATTTTTGAGGCCTTTATTAAAAAAACTTAAGTTAGTTTACGAGGAGCGCCAAATTTTATTTTCTTATTTTAATCCATAAACTACTAAAATTTGACGCAAAACTAACAAATGTAATTTTTTTTAATAAAGACAAAATGAAAAAAACCAAAAAATCATTTTTTTTTTTTAGCCAAAGAGGCCTCTATCATCACAATATAAAAGCAAACTTAAGTTAGTTTACGGAGGAGCGCCAAATTATTATTTCTCATATTTTAAGATACCTACTCGAGGGAGGGAGAGAGAGAGAGAGAGAGAGAGAGAGAGAGAGAGAGAGAGAGAGAGATTTGGACGGGGGTTCGTGAAGGACCTGGTCCTAGCTTCCGATCTATCGTTTTCACGTTGAATTCCGATACGGCTTCTGTGTGACTCACAACAAACAAAGAGATGCAAAGGGGGAAAAAGGTGGATTAGATCCTTATTGAAAACCAAGCATACCCAACAGTGATACTCCTCTAATCCCTCCCTTTTCAGATACTAGATTACTAGTCCTAATATTAAAAGGTGAAACTTTTTTCAACACACCCTTTTCATGTATTTGGCCGGTTTGAATCATCTGCTACGAAAATTCGATGATTCCTTGACTTACGGTGATTTCAGATAAGTAGAGAAAGAAACCCAGATTATTGATTGAAGAGACAGAGAGAGAGAGAGAGAGATGAGAGCAGGGCTGAGTACGATCCAGCAAACCTTGACACCTGAGGCGGCGAGTGTTTTATCCCTCTCCATAGCCGAGGCTGGTCGCCGCAGCCACGGCCAAACGACGCCACTCCACGTGGCGGCCACCCTCTTGTCCTCCCCATCCGGTTTCCTCCGCCAAGCCTGCATCCGCTCGCACCCGAACTCTTCTCACCCACTTCAGTGCAGAGCCCTCGAGCTCTGTTTCAGCGTCGCACTCGAACGCCTCCCTACAACCACCACCGCCCAAGCCACAGACAACGCAGACCCACCAGTTTCCAATGCCCTCATGGCGGCCCTCAAACGGGCCCAGGCCCACCAGCGGCGTGGCTGCCCTGAGCAACAGCAGCAGCCCTTGTTGGCCGTCAAAGTCGAGCTCGAACAGCTGATAATCTCAATTCTTGATGACCCAAGTGTGAGCCGTGTTATGCGCGAAGCCAGTTTCTCTAGCCCTGCTGTTAAGGCCACAATTGAGCAATCACTGAATTCTGTTAATCAAACCCCAATCGGAATCGGGTTTCGACCGAATCCGAATTCGAATTCGACTAGTTCGGTTTTGTTGCCTAATCGGAATATGTACTTGAACCCCAGGTTGCAACAGGCAAATTCAAATTTTAATTCAGAGCCATCAGGGGGAAATAGGAATGAAGAAGTTAAGAGGGTTATGGATATCTTGTTGAGGGACAATAAGAGAAACCCTGTTTTGGTTGGGGAATTGGAGATTGAGATGGTGATAAGGGAGGTAATTAGGAGGATTGAGAAAGGGGAATTGGGTGAAGGACCATTAAGGAATGTTGAGGTGATTCCAATGGGGAAAGAGCTTTGTTTGGACAAGAGTTTAATACCCAATAAGGTTAAGGAATTGGAAGGGATAATTGAGGCTGCAATTGGGAATTCTGATTGTGGTGGGGTGGTTCTTGATTTGGGTGATTTGAAATGGCTTGTGGAGGGTTCCGGTGGAATGCCGGAAAAGGTTGTGCCTGAGACCGGAGGGGCGGTGGTGGCAGCGGTAGCGGAGTTGTTGGCGAGGTTTGGAGAAGGTAGTGGTGGTGGTGGTAGGGTTTGGTTGATTGGAACTGCTACGTGTGAGACCTATTTGAGGTGTCAGGTCTATCATCCATCAATGGAGAATGACTGGGATCTTCAGGCTGTGACGATCACTTCACGGGCTCCTTTTCTGGGGATGTTTCCGAGGTATGATTGGTGATCTCTCTTCCATTCGATCATTGCATGAGTTTGGCATCAACTTTGTAGCTTTCCTTATTCGTGAATGGTGATAGGTAAATCGTACTACTAGCAAATTTGAACCTTACATGATAATCTCGAAGTAGCAGTTTCTATCGCATTTTCTGGATTCAATTAACTTTAAGCATGGTTTAGTTAAAGGATTGTACAATTCATAAGTATATGATATCTTGAAAAGAACATAGATTTTAGGATTTATGTTTACAAAATTGGCATTCTCTCCTTGTCTCTAAGTCTATATTCCGTCAATAGATCGCCATAGTTCTAATTAGGGCTGCAAACAAATCGAGCAGCTTGCGGCTCGGCTTCTTTAGTTATTGAACCGAGCTCGAGCTTGAGTATCATTTAGTAAACGAGCCGAGTTTAACACTCTAAAGCTCTGCTTGGCTCGTTTACAGAGGCTAGTTTAGTAAATAAACCTGGCCCGGCTCGTTTACAACCGAGCTGAGCTAGAGCATAAGTTTTTGGCTCATTTAGTAAACGAGCTGAGCTCGAGCTCAACAAAGCCCGGCTTGGTTCGGCTCATTTGCACCCCGAGTTCTAATGAACTTTACTTGATTTAGAGGTTTGGACAAAATAAATATATTTGCCAAGCCTTTCCCCTGTTTCTGAATTTTGGATTTGCTATAGATGTGCATAGTTCATCCATTCTTTTTCTTCTTCACCATCTTCGTCTTCTTCTTATTCTTGTCGATTGTCAACCTGTTTAGTACTTTAGTCCCATGGTGTTAAAGTTCTGAACTTACTGTCATATTTGTCAAATTTTAGACTTGGGGCCAATGCAATTCATGGAAACTCAGTTGAGTCTCGAATCCCATTGAAGAGCTTTCCAACCGCAACAACTAATCTACCAACTCGTGTTTCTGAAAACATGGATCCTGCTAAAAGAATGAGCTGTTGCCCACAATGCACACAGAACCACGAACGGGAGCTGGCAAAACTGGTAGCAACAGAGTACGAAAATTCCTCTTCCAAAGCTAAATCAGATGCACCTCAACCACCACTCCCACAGTGGTTGCAGAATGCCAAAGGCCTTAACATTGATATTGGAGCAACGAATCAATCACAGGTATATTTACTTGAATGACAAGCTTGACATTGCCTCGTAAATATTGCAGATAAATTAATTATTTTTGTCATCATATATTCCACAGCCTAAGGATCAGGAGGCCATTTTCAAGCAGACAACTCATGAACTACAGAAGAAATGGAGCGATACATGCTTGCTTTTGCACCCTAATTTTCATCAGAATCTTGGGTCTGAAAGAAACGCTCCACCGATAGGCTTGTACAATCCAAAGCTTTTTGTTCGACAGCCTTTCCAATCGAAGTTGCAACAAACCAGAAAACTTGGGGAGACTTTACAATTGAACTCAAATCCAGTAGCCAAACAACCTTCTGATCAAACGAGTACCCCTCCAGGAAGCCCAGTGGGGACAGACCTTGCTCTAGGCCAGACCAAAATCCTCCAGACCACCCCAGAAAAGACCCATAAAGATTGTGCTAAAGACTTGTTGGGTCCGAAAGCACAGCCCAAGTTCAATGACTTTCAAGTGGAGAAATTCGCTAATGCATTGGATGCTGACTCATTTAAGAAACTCCTCAAGGGTTTAACAGAGAAGGTGTGGTGGCAAAGGGAAGCAGCTTCTACAGTGGCTACGGCTGTGACTAGATGCAAATTGGGTAATGGAAGACGGACTGGTGGTGGATCGAAGGGCGATATATGGCTATTATTCACAGGTCCAGACAGGATTGGGAAGAAGAAGATGGCATCTGTTCTTTCTGATCATTTTCGTGGGACGAATCCAGTTATGATATGCCTTGGGCCGAGGCGTTATGATTTGGATTCAGAGGTGAGTTTCCGTGGTAAGACAGCATTGGACAGGATTGCAGAGGCAGTTCGTAGGAACCCGTTTTCAGTAATTATGCTAGAGGACATAGATGAAGCGGATTCGTTGGTTCGTGGGGGAATTAAGCAGGCCATGGAGAGAGGCAGGATTTGTGATTCTTATGGTAGAGAAATTAGTCTGGGGAATGTGATTTTCATCCTTACTGCAAAATGGGTACCAGAAAATCTCAGAAATTTGGATGGCCAAAATGTGCTTGACGAAGATAAGCTTTCATCAATCGCAAGTGATGGTTGGCAGTTAAGGCTGTCCATTGGGGAGAAAGGCGCCAAGCGAAGAGCCAATTGGCTACACGACACAGACAGGCCGACAAAGAAAGAAATGGGATGTGGTCTATCGTTTGATCTTAATCTTGTGGCTGACAATGTAGATGATCGGACTGATGGGAGCGATCTCACCACTGATCACGAAGATGATCATGGTCTTGAAAATTGGCGCTTTTCTATAGACTCATTGCCACGTGAGATGGTGAGCTTGATAGATGATGCTGTAGTATTTAAGCCCGTTGAGGTTGGCCCATTTCAATGTGAAGTTAAAAGAAGAATCACAGAGAAGTTCTCTGCTGTTGTGGACGAGAGATTGTCGCTAGAATTGGAGGAGGAAGCGCTTGAGAAGATCCTAGGCGGGATTTGGCTAGGGCAAACCGGTTTGGAAGAGTGGGCGGCGAAGGTATTGATTCCAAGTTTCCAACAGCTCAAGGCAAGCCTACCCTCCAATGCCGATCAAATGCTGGTCGTTTGGCTCGAATCCGACAGCTATTCTGATAGCCGAAGCACTGGAGATTGGTTGCCCAGTAAAATCACGGTAAGAGTGGATTGCGTGTAATTGGGTAAAGGGGATACTGCCGGAATTTTGTATTTTTTTTCTTTGTTTTGAGATGTAAATAGGGCGAAGTAGTTGCAGGGAAAGTCAAATGGGTAAGAAATGGTAAAGGGTAGCCGTTACAAAGGAGTGATTATTCAGTACTCCTACGACATGTTCCAACCCTCTTACAGACGTGTGATAAAATGTTTACAATCCCTAGCACGGTGGGGTTGCTCGATTGGGCTTCTGCGGGGCCAAACTTTTATTAGGAACGCTGCGTTACTTAGTCAATCCAGTCTGCTGTCTCAAAGATTAAGCCATGTATGTGTAAGTGAAACTGCCAACGTCTTAGTATTAACTAATTAATACTAGTGTATTTGATAGTGTCTGCTACTCGGATTAGTACCAAAGTAATTTTGGAGTTAATACGGGCTTCAAGTATGACTTTTTGGGCTCCTTGTATATTTGTGAGAGGGTTGGAACATGCTCAGGAGGACTGAATAGTTTTCTGATAGAAATAGGATGTTGATAGTTTAGGGAGACCTTTTGAGGGTTGTCACTTTGTTGTAATATTGCTTTTTTTGTTGTAAACTTTGCTATATAGACGCTGTTCATTAATATTGATTAAATTGCATGTATAAATGTTGCTTAATAATATGAGGCATTCATCTCTCATAGTTTTCTTCTAGTGCATGTCCTTGGTACCCATTTGGAGAAATGAAACTTTCCCTGTGCTCCTATTGCAATTAGGGCTGCCAACGAAGTGAGCTGTTCGCTAAAGCTCGGCTTGGGTCATTTAGTAACAATTTGTTTGTTATAGTAGTATAAAATTTTAGGATCTCGAGCAACTGCTAATATGAAAAAATGAGGCACAAATATTTAGAACCATAAGATAGGGCATGTTTGGATGCTTCATTTTCTACTTTTCATTTTTGCGTTATTGGTTTTTGGTTGTTTGCTGGAAAATGGAAAATGCATTATACGAGAATATGTTTTGGCTTTTGGTTGTTTGGCTGAATGAGTTTTTTTGATTTCTCATTTTCCACTTTTTCTATTTTGATCAATGAATCAAAATGTATTCTGTACATATCTCCCAAACATTCTACCAAATTTAAAATACATTTTTGACTATATTTAAAAAGCTAAAAAGCCAAAAAAAATTAAAAGTAAAAAACTGAAAATGAACCTCTCAAAATGCCTCCATACAATGTATTATATAATCGTAATTTGATATATGTCTCAATCCTAACAATAAGCAACAGAGTGCATGAATTTGAGGCAACGACCCACGTGAAAGACACTGTCATGGTGTGGAACAATGGATCTCCCTCACCCCACAAGGGCCACAACAAAACAGACAAAACCCACCTCTTTAATGCTTTCAAGTGGCAACATAAATGTGTTATAAATTTAGATATTTGGAGTTCGAAATTGAGCAATTTCTTGAGGCCAGTTTGAAAGAGAGAAATCTGTTGTGAATCTCTTAGTCTCAACGTGAATGTTATACTTTTAACCGAATTGGGAAGAAAAATAGTCAAGATGTAAGCTAGTCCAAATAAGCTCGACCGTCGAAAAAAAAAAAAAAAAAATCTTCCAAGCTCCATACCAATATATCATAGCGCAAGGCTGTTCAATCAAATGGCCAAAATCCGGGGGCTGGTCATTAATGCATGGAGCTTTCCAAATCCAATTGGGGTTGGGCAATATAAAAGGAAAAGATTTTAGAAACTTTGTGGGGAAATGGAACTTGTGGCCCCCATTGTCGATCCTTGAACCATCCATGTGTCGTGTGCCCATTTATGTGGTATATTTCTAATTTTTTCAATGGTGAAGTGTGTGTGCGCAGTACGCCAACTGACGTACACCTCGATTAGTTCTCTCTAGTCAAAGGCCCCACGTCGGACTAAGGCCTCGTTTTTTTTTTTTTTTGTGTCAAAAGTTGAGAGATAGTATTCATCAAAGATGCCCATGGGGAAAGATTGGGAGTCCGCAGATCGGACACTCCAACGACAACAGGTTACAGAAATACAACGAGAAAGCGTATGACCAAACCAACGGAACACATCGGACAAAATCCGGACAAAAACCGGCCTAAAACCGAACATAACCGGCCTAAAGCCGGACAAAACACAAAAGAAACGAGAAAAAAGATACACTCCCCTTCGTCGCTGAGCAGCCCATCTCTAACCAAACCTCCAACCGGTCACGCGTCTCTACCGGAGGCCTAAGAAGCCGCCGGAACCCGTAAGGTTACAAAGGAGGAGCAGACGAATCGTAACGCCCAACAGGGCTGCGGAACGCCAAGTTCCAACGATTGGCGAACGGAAGGCGGATATGGTGCAGAAGGGGAGGGGGAAACCAGATCTAGAAAGGGGATTAGTCCCTCCCCTCCCGCCGCCCAAAGGGTGTGCAACCCATGGAGGGGGAGGGGAAGGAGGGGCTGCAATGGTGGGACTGAGAAGAGTTGAGATAGAGAGAGCGGCTCCTAGGGCTGCAATGGTGGGACTAAGGCCTCGTTCAGTTGTCAAGAAAGCTAGTATGGAAAAGAATGGGAAAATCAAATTTTCCATAACTTTTGGGGTGTTCAGATACCAGGAAATTAATAGAGCCCACAAAATTATTTTCCCACTAAGACTCTCTTTCCCTCCAAATGCATCCTAAGGAATTATGTGTCGTGGGAAAGTTTGTTCCCGCCAATTACACTTTCCTCGAAACATACTTTATCAGGTGAACACTCACGAGAAAGTAAATTTTCCTTTCCTTTACTTCACTTCATTTAATTTCACTTTTCTCAAAATTTAATTTCTCGCATAGCATTCTTGGCAAATAAACGGAGCCTAAGGATTCACAATAAATCATTTTTCGTGTGGCCTGATCCTAAGAATCAAACACCGGTCAATTATATGGGAGCAAACCTACGAACCAACTCGGCTAACTCTTGGGGCTATTTATTTGGTATATGTTTTGTTCTGTTTTGGATATCTCAAGTAATGTTTCTAGCGTAAGCGCCTCGATAGAATTTTTCAAAGAATTAATTCTACCATCCACCAACGAAAATTCCATTTGAAGCCAAAACAAAGTAAAAGTTTGATTTTTTTTATGTACTTGCGTCCTTGTCCTACCCTTCTACGTGGGCAGGGGCGGACCTACATAGAGGCAAGGGGGTCACCTGACCCGCTATATTAAAATTTCACACAGATATGTACACATTTTTTTTTAATATTTCGGTAATTTTGCCCCAAGACTTATACTCTATTATCAAGATCTTGCCTCAATTAACATGAAATACTTATAACCTTGCCCAAATAGTTCACCGAATCTTCCATGATATTTTCCTTATTTTGTGGTCCCACCATTTTTTTCACATGCTCTCCCTCACATGTAGTTTAGTTTTAGAAAAAAGTGTAATGAGTGGAGAGAGATAGAGAGAGAAATGAGTGTAATGATTACAAAACAAAACTAAAACTAAACTAAAACTATGAAACGAACAAGGCCATAATTTTCTTTTTTGTTCTCTCTTACTCTCTCTCTGCCTCAAGTAACATGACATTGCACTTTTTGCATGTATATATTGAAAAGATCTATTTTGTTTTAATATTCTAATGTTCTCCTTCAGTCCCATTGATAGTCCCCTACGGAAAGATGTCAATTTATATTCTATTGTAATGTACTGTCAAAATGGGACGAATGGAGTATATACTGTAGATTTTTGACCCACTGATGTTAAGTCTTGCTTTTGCCCGTGTACATGGGTTTCATTTGTTCGCTATCAATACCAAAACAATAGCAAACTTTTTTTTTGTTTTATAACCAGATATCCAGATCAAGGCTGCGCAACAATAACAAACATATAATGACAAAACACCTTTTTAATTGGGCATGGAAAACACGTTTGGAATGTGAAACAAGTCAAAAAGAAAATTAAAGATGAAAACCGAGTTTAAAAAGCTGGTTGTCCAACCAATGCAACAAGTTTGATTTGAATTCTCTGAAATCAACTTTCCAAAAAAAGAAAAAAAGGTCAATAAGAATGCTACTGACGCAGAAATCCAAATGTACATGCAAAACCATTCGAAGTAAGTTCACTTGGTAAATGTAAAGCCATATATACACATCGAATGATTTCAAACACAAATATGTCTTGATATTTGATTTATAAAAAAAAAAGATATGTCTTGATATTTGCATTTGGTATATTTGCATAGTAATGAAAAAAGTTTGATTTCGCTCTTCAACTACTTTTCAATTTCCCAACGATTTGAATAAAGTTGTCTATGCTTAACTTTTGCGTAAACATTTTCACATAATTTATTTGCTTGACTTTTTTAACTTTTCGCATTTTTTGTGCTTGTAGGGTTTTATATTTTGTTCGAGTTTCGATCATAATTTAATACTTTTTCAATTCCTCTCGTCGAGACAAATCACGGAAATTTAAAAAGTTTGACACAAAACTCACAAAGACAATTTTTTTTGAATAAAGACAAAAACTAAAGGTAGCCATTGCTTTTTCTGAAAGGTGATTGTGGCAACCGATTGGATGGAATCATGGAAGGGGTCCTTTATGTTAATCAATCAATTAATAGTGGAGAATATAAAATATTTGTTCAAGGTTAAGAAACTAATTTTAATTTTTAACCAACTTCTGTTATCCTTTTTTTTGGGTAATTAATAGCTAGCTAGGGTTTCTTTTCAATAAGGAAACTAATATTGACACTTCCATTTTTTCTATTGACACTCATTTTTCTGTCTTTACATGTAAAATGAAAGAATAAAACACCTAATAAAGACAAAAAATAGAGTGTCAATAAAGAAAATGAGAACGTCAATAACACTTTCCTTGAATAATAGTAGATTCATTAGTTGGGTTTGTGACTAATGGAAGTCGAACGATGGTGAGATGAAGATGATACAAGGAAAGACGCGGCGTAAGTTATAAAAAAAAAGAAAGAAAGAAAGAATGCATTAAACAGAATAATAAAATAAACCCGTGGCCCAAGACTTCACATCACAAATATATCATCTCGAACCATCTAATGACATCTATGGTCGAAACAAACCATGTATCATCATTGTGCTCAAATTAGGCCCACTATGGTCCAATTACTGAAAAGACATATAAATGTACTTATCCTGAATTTGTATTATAGTGTAAATGTGTAATTAAGGAGTGCTTTGGCAAAAAAACCAAAAATTGATTTTTTGGTTTTTTCGTTTTGTCCTTATTTAATTTTTTTTGTATTTATTAGTTTTATATCAAGTTTTCGTGGTTTATGCAGACGAGAGTATAAAATCATGGTCGAAACTTTTTTTTTGTTGTTGTTGAATAAAGCCAAAATTCGGCTTTATTAAAAAATATTACTTTGACTATAATTTTATACTCTTTGAATTCGTCTCGTCTAGACGAATCCATAAACCACAAAAACTTGACGCAAAACTAACAAACGCAAATTTTTTTTGAATAAAAACAAAACAAAAAAATCAAAAAACAATTTTTGATTTTTTTGCCAAATCACCCCTAAATTGTAGTGGAAGCAATGGAGTCGAACATGGGGGTGTTCCACTAACCTAATTTTTTGAAAAAATTGATTTTTTACAATTTTTTATATGATGTGTTGTGAGAGAACGACTTATCTTGGTGTTTGAAAAAAACAATTTTTTTTGTTAGTGGAACATCCCAAGTTGAAGACAAGCTGCACCAACATGCCTTTTTCATCTTTTTTGGCAGATTTGCAGGCTTTAATGGCACCACGCTTACCTGTTCCCTTCTACACCAAACAATTTAAACTACGACTACTTTTTATTAATTCTACTCTATCAAATTTTCTCTCACCTCCTCTTTCCTAACGTGACTAATTTTTTTTTTTTTTGGTAAATTAGCTTGAATTAGAAAAAAGGTTAACCGAATATACAGTCTACAAGGGGCATAACCCAGGAGGAAAAGAAAGCAAAAGGAAAAGAGAAAATCTAAAACTAAACTACAGCAAAATAAATAGCCAATAAAACTCAAAACACACTTCAAAGAAGTAACACTAAAACAAAAGAAGGTCAAGCTAGCTTCAAGAACTAAACTCTTGAAGCCTTTAACATCTTGATTTTTTCCTGAAGCTTCTTTTTGTTTTGATCTCTAGTGGATGATGGAGTTGAGGGTTCACCCACCACCTGGTTCAAACTATGTCGAGGTCCAATGAAATCGCCTTCCAAGGGAATCCGTGGAGGCTCTCGAAACCTTGTAGACCGACGGAGAGCCACGTGGAGAGGCTTTTGTTGAGTACTAGCCTGACTATGGAGGATCGGGGTAGTATCACCCGATACATCCTTCGTAACATCTATCTTTGACACCTCCACAATAGAGGAGGCTCCCGAATCCACACATTTCTCAAGAACATCAAACGCGTTAGTAGTAGAAGTGACTAATTAGCAACTTGGGCCCCTTTATATTGCAATAATAATTGACTCGACTCTTACTATAGGCAAATGTAGTCAAAGTAACGATCATTTGACCAAACAGATGAATCAGTTTGTGGTACTTGTATTCTATACTAACAGTAAAATCTGAGAAACTGGTGATAAAAAGTGAAAAATAGATATAGAAAAAAAAGGAGAGAGAAGAATTGCATACTTTTCAAGCTTATCATCAGTAAGATAAAATGGAGGAGCATCAGTTCCATGATGTTCTAAGATCAGTGACCACTGAATAATTTAGGCCTATTTTTTGAGAATGTGGGCAGTACTGGAGCTGGCAAGTCGGATATCTAGTTGACATATCAAGTTGGACAGCACAAGATATATGGATGCTGATAACACAAAAATGTCCCATATTGGCTTATTGGCTTTCCATTTTTAATATGGGTCCCACGCAGCCGCGGAGCTAAATTGAGCGGGGGTGGCACGGGGCACCTCCGATTTCATAGATAATAATGTTGTTTTATACTTGTGGATTAACTTATTGGTATCTAAACAACTTGATTTTTCACACTTTTAATTGAAATATAGCTATTCAAAAAATAAATTGTTTGAATCATAATAAAATAATCTCAACGGATTTCATTTAAAAACTACAGGAGATTTGAATCAAAGTCTTTATTCGTTTGTAACAAAAAAATAAAGTTCATTATTGTACTTACTTTATACTTTATCTTTACCTTCATATTTTTACGTTGGAGTCTTATTAAACAGCGTCACTCCCGAATCTAAATCTTAGCTCCGCTACTGGTCTGGCACAAACTTATTTTGTATATAACATTTCCAGGCTAAATAATAAATATTAAGATCCAACTTACTTTGGCCCCATTGGCAAACAGCTTATTTATTTATTTATTTTTATACTTTGAACGGCAAACAACTTCATTAATCTTGAAAAAGAAACGAGACTAATAGGGGCAAGGAAAGGCAACGAAACATGAGTCGCACAATCTGAGTCCCAATACAACGGTTGGCAAGGAGCCAAACGACCCAACACCCAAGGGTCTAAAAACCCGGATAATACAATAAACGAGCACATCAAAAGGGCCGAAACCCAACACCCAATAAGTCTTTAAACTCCGATAAAACAATAGGCACAAAAAAAAACTCCATATCAGCCGACCAACCCCAAGAAGGTAAAGCAGCCGCCCCAAACCCAAATCTCCACAGCGCCGTTAAGAAAACCGGGATGACGCAAGAATCGAACCCGTCGGGAGAGAACCAACCACTGGCCGCGAGAGCTCCACCACGCTGTTAGGCAAGAACCAAAGTCACCCAGGAGTGAAAAAGGCGATGAAGCAGCAAAACAAACCGGTGGCGGCAATGGAAGATGACCCACGCCGCCGCGAAGCGACTGGACGCCAAAGCGCAGGCCCGCCGTGAATGAAAGACATAGGGAAGATCCCGCAACCTCACTCAAACCAAAACATGACACTGTCGGCCATCGTCAACAACCACCACGCCAAGATCTGCTGTCAGCTAACGTCAACAACCACCACGCCAAGATCTGCAGAAAGGAGGAGAGAAAAGAAAGAAAAAGAAAGAAGAGAGGAGAAAGGAAGAAGAGAGAGAGGGGCGGAATGAGAGAGACGCCTGGGGGGAGGAGGGAGAGAGGTGGCGCCTCCCCCCAAGCCAACCCTAAACGGAAGAGAGACCAGAGGAGATGAATGTAATTAATCCATCCGCACGTAATGATAGTCTATTAGTGAAAAACCTCTAATTTTTGAATAGAAATGAAGTACTTCTGCACATAATTTCTTACATTTCTTGAAACAAAATTAAAACGAAATGAAGTTTTATTTGAAAATTTTACGTTGTTTTATAATAGACTATCTTTGTGGAATTCAGAAACGGAGAACATTGATTTTGGGTTCCACCTCCGAATCGGAATCTTGGCTCAGTCCCTGATCCAAACCATTTTGTACAACCGAGTTACGTGCGCAAGCAAGGCCGGCTTTGAGCTAAAGCTTGCAAAGTCATCGCTTTAGACTCTCCAAATTTTGACTAATTTTTGAACATGCACCCATTTTTTTAGGTTCATATATAAGTGTGGCCTACATAAAAGTTAAAACTAACCTGCCAAAAAAAATTTAGGGGCTCCAATTTAAAGTGAGGAGCAAGTGAAAAGGCTTTTGTTATTTCAAAAACCTAACGGCCCGTTCGGATCGGTATTATTTATGGGCCTGAATGTCTAATCTTGGACGCATACACTCATCCATGGTTGTTAAGAGTCAAACATTAATCCAGGCCCAGGATTACAACCCATTAGCCCAAACCTAAAGGCAGGGACCACCAGCCCAAACATGCTCTAATATTTTCTATCTTCCGAAGTATAGTATTATTGAATTTGTATCAGTTGATGAGTTGTAGGTCTGCACATGGATATATAGTTGCGGCAAATTAGGTTGAGTGTTTTGCAAAGCTAGTTGGGTGGCTAGGACGTGAAAAAAAGATAAATTAATCTGTTTCATACTACAAAAGATTTTTCATTTTATGCCGCCGGAAGTAATACGGTGACTTATTATTACTCTCGTCACCACTCATGTTCCACGAATTGGTTACGTCCCTTACTCTTATCAAGTTGGGAAAAAATAAAATAAAAATTGGAGTAATAGAAGAATAGAAAATGAGATAAAAATGAGATGCCTTTTGGCTCCATTTGGTTTATGTCTTACTTTGGCTATTGTCATTGTCAAGAGGTGGCTTGAATTGGCATGGTCAACTGGGTAGCAGATCACCTACTCAAAGTGCTGACAAATGGAAAGCTTCTAGCTACGAAATGGGTTGCCTTTGGTCAGCTGATACTTTATGTTTTTTTTCCTTGGGCTCAATCATCGTCCATGCCATGCTCATGTAGAGTTGTGTGTTTTTTAGTCGTGTTTTGTGTTTTTTTGGAGTGTGTTAGTTCTTGTTGGTCGCCGTTTTACGGGCGTGATCCGGCCAGTGGTTGATAACGTTTCGATGGCTACGGATTGATGGCTGTAGGGTTGCACGGCTTTATGTTTGGGATACAACTTAACATTTCAGGGGTTGCTTGGTGCTAGTGGCCGGTATGTCTGAGATTCAGCTTGGTGCTTGATGGGTTGCTTGTGGTCTGGCGTCTATGGTGATGGTTGTGTGGTTTGGAGGAGGTGATTGGGGGATGGGGTGGAATAGGTACGAGTTGAGTTTGTTGTAGGTTAGACGGGTGAATAAGCTATGGGAAAATCTGCCCCTATCGACAGTATAGAGTACACCACCTTAGCAGTTTCAATTCAATGACCACGGTTGCGATTATGCACTTACTCTACTGATTTTTGCGTTGTAGTTGGTCGGTTTCAGTTAGTTTTTGCAAGGAAACCTCATTAATAGTGGAACTACCGTGACAGTTGCCGATTGACATTTTGCATGCAGATCTCCGATAACTGACCTCCGGATCATTTTATCGCTGGATGTATCATTCATTTGATTTGGCCGTATAATTTGTCTTTTTGTATGCAAATATCTTTTTCTGTTGTATTAATTGAACTCGTTAGATTGAGATTTTTTTTTATTGATGAAGTTCTTGCACTTCCAAAAAAAAAATTACAATACCTTAAGTAATAGGTAAATGATAATGCCCAAAACTGTTTTTGTTAACGTGCTTTCTTTACATAAGCTCCCAACTTGGCAACTTCTTTACTGCGTAGGTTGTAATTTCAGTTTCATTGCCGTCGTTGAGAGTGGTCCCGGTACCCTTTCTCCGGAGTCATAAGTTAAATCTATATTTTTTTCTTGACACTGCTAATCATCTAGACCACGATGAAGAAACTACTGTCTTCATTTTTCCTTTATAGTTGACTTGGGTACAACGTTTTGTTTTCCCCTCGGGCTAGAAAAACGGGGTAGAATTCAAATTCATGAGATTCAAAGGTTTAGAATAGCGGTAGTGGACTCCGTAACGTTATTGGTAGTGGTGTAGCGGTAGCGGAAGTATCGAATGATACGTATTAAGAATCAGGTGTACCATTGGTGATAATCTTTTAAAATTTATTTTGGGCACCGACGTGGAATTGTGAAGCGGCCAAAAGATTGAAATACTTGCATGGCACGTATTAGATTATACGATCGAGTGTGAATTTTTTATTGCGCCGGTGTAAATATAATATTGTGTAGTGGTACCAAAAGACCCAAAACCGCCATGTAGCTGTCCATATTTAAATCTATGAATTGAGATTACAACCATTGCCTTCACATCATGGCATCCCTCTCTTGCATTCATTTTTTTTTGTATTTGACCACGGCACGAAAGACACACTTTGGACAAGTCTAGCAATTAAGAAAGCTCCACGGTATACATACATAGTTATGCCAATTTGTTTTCTCTGCTATTATGAAATGGTAGGTGGGCAACCCTCTCTTGCATTCAAATTTTGACAGCTCATTTGCAAGTTCATTAGAGAGAGGGAAATAAATAATTAAAAAAAAAAGATTGAGAAATGCCATATTTATATGTTTGTCTAGTTGACAATCCACTTCTCATGTGCATTGAATATGCTTGTAGTCAGTTTTTGCTCTGGCAATCGTAAATAATGGGACATGAGAATGTGAAGCCACCAATTAAATAGAATTATTGCATATTGATGCCACCAATTCAGTTGGCCAGGCCTATGTACTATTAGCTTACAAAGAATTTTGTTTTTGGGTTCGACGGTCAGGTATATTAGAGTTAGCTTATACACACCTCGACTAATTCATTTTCAGGCAGACTATACACGCCGGAACTAAAAGATTTACAAAAAATTATTTTCTTGCGGCTTGACCAGTGGCGGAGCCACATGGGGACCAGTGTGGGCACAGGCCCACACTGGATTTTTGAGGAGGAATTGTTTTTTTTTTTTTTGTAGAAAAATAAAAATTGGTACATCATTTTTTTATATAGTACTTACAAAAAATTAATTAGCACACTTGGGGAGTCATTACTTGGTGTTATAATATAATTCTCCTGTGCATATTTATGTGAGACTTAAGACTGAATCTATGAGTTTTATGCGAATATGTGATGAAGGCCCATAAAAAAAAAGTGATGGAGAAGAGAGTGAGGGCATCGCCATCGCCCCAGAGCCACTGAATAACTTATTACTCCCAAACAAGTCTCAATTCACTGTATTTTTGCCTTGAAACTGCATGTTTATGGACCCCAAACCTCCACAGACTCGAACCCATACCTCCCCTTGGAAGCTAATAAGTACAACCAAATAGGCTAGGAGGCACATCTATCCATAAAATGAAGTCAAGTGAGAGTCATTTCAAATGAAAATTAAGACATGTTAGAAATTCTTTAAGAAGAGATTTTTTTTCACAGCAAAAGTAGTGGCGTTTATGAATTGTGCCATCACTGACCCAATTTTCTGGCTACGCCCCTGGGCTTGACCCCAAAAATCGAACCTTGATCAAATGACTTGTTCTTGCATATGAAAAAATTCATGAGGAAAACATTTGTTAGAAGCAATTGCTTTTACAATCTAAGGAGTTAATTAACATGAACACTAAGGTTCAAGTTTCTCTTTTAATAACGCACGCTATTTATTCCGAGCACTTTCAGTTGGCCAGGCCTATGTACTATTAACTTACAAAGAATTTTGTTATTTTGTTTTTGCGTTCGACGGTCAGGTGTATTTGAGTCAGCTTACTCACACCTCGACTAATTCATTTTCCAGTCTGTTTAAATGTAGACTATCCACGCCGGGACTAAGAGATTTATGAGAAATTATTTTCTTGTGACTTAACCCCAAAAATCAAACCTTGATAAATGACTTGGTCTTGCAAATGCAAAAATTCATAAGGAAAACATTTGTTAGAAGCAAGCTTTACCAATCTGAGAAGTTTAACACGTACACTAAGGTTCAAGTTCATCTTTTAATAACACACGCTATATATTCCGGGCACTTTCAGCTTTCATCTATTTATACCTGTATGTTATCGTTGGTGAAATCAACATATTTTGTCGTGACGTAAGAAATATCATACTTATAAAGATGATTTTAGTCTTGCGAAATTGAAAGTGGCTTCATATTTCAAATTTCTATAAAATGCTATAAATGAGACAACGATCATGATGGGGAGATTGATGTATTAGGTTAATATTTATACAGCTTTTGAAAATTAGGTGGCCCTAGTTAATCCACGGCTTAGGTTGTTCCTTGGATCTGCTCAACCCTTTATGATCAAAACTTGGTCACTTGTTTTATTGCGGTAATTAGGGTAAATGTTTAACTTGGGATCGGAAATTGACATATATAATAAACGCTGGAGATTTATTAATTAATGCTTAAAATTTCTTCTGGCTCATTTAATGAACCTTGTTTGACAAAATTCAAATTTCATGGCTATTTTGGCAAGCTCTATGCTTCTCACTGGATTTCATGGACCATGAAATTAAGAGCAATCAACTTTTCTTAGGAGGGGATAAACAAATCAATCTGTAAACTAATTTTAAAATTAATAAATATACTATCTTGCAAAGTCAACAGGGTAATTGTGTAATTTTTGCATAGGTGTTTGCATCGCCAACAATGTATGAAGCTTTTAGGGGCATAATTTATGGATGTTTCTTTCAACGGACAAAAAAAAAGAAGAAAGAAGGTTCTTTGGTTTTTTATTTTGTTCATTTTCCCTATTTATATTTCGTGTTTCAATTACCTTTTGAAGTCGGATATTGAGTTTGTTCATTTTCCCAATTTTTATTTCGTGTTTGAATTACCTTTTGAAGTTCGATACAGAACAATATATGATTAGTTACTTGTACATGTTGTCCCCGTACGTGGATGGAGAAAATAATTCCATACATTTTTCATTGCTGATATACTGTATAAAATTGATTTGTGATAAAAACGAATAAGTTATTATACCTACTATTCAAGACATGACGGTGTGGTAAAGACTTATAGATAATGTTCGACCATTTTTTAATTCAAAAAGTCTAGGACTCAAATTTAAAGCACAACTTGGGATACAATTGTTTTCGGAGCCATTCGATATGTACGAATCCACATGATCAATTGAACAGCTCAAGATAGAATTGTGTCTAAGTTGTGTTCCTAGAATTGGTGTATTTTTTTTGTGTAGATAGGATGGATTTTTTTAAGAATACTATTCTCCAAGGAGAGACTTCAGACTTGTGGTGGTAATTTTGGAAAGAATGACACATCATTTTGAATTGAATTCATTGATGGAGTGTGGGGCCGTCCCAGGGACTCGGACCCTTGCACAACTCCAAGCATCTCCGTAGATTTTATTAAATTTTAAATTAATTAAAAAAAATCTATGGGATTGGCTCCTGCAAGTCCCTTGAGTGAAAAAAAAATTCTTAAAATTTCTATATATGTGGAGTAAAAATTCCTAAAATTTCAAGTTATCAACATTTTTTAGGTTGCATGTATAAAACTAATCGATGGCTACGCATATGCATACAATATGGTCTCTTCTTGGGACCTCACAAGTAGCGATATATACTTATAAAATATATATTTTATTATGAATATGAAAATACACGTGGTAGACAAAAATCCTGCGTCCGCCACTTGATGGTGTGTCTTTCTTTCCCATAACTTAATAGTATTTTTCTTAGCTAGCTTTCCATACTACATCGTGAACAAAGAGTCAAATGGGTGTGAGGGAAAAAAAAAGGGGGTATATCTATATTTAGTATTAATTTTTTCTTAATATATAGAGACTTTTAATTTTTCCGTCAATTCTTTCGACTTTTACATCGCACCATAATGGCCAGAGAAAATATCTTGAGTTGAATTACTTATTCCAATGAACCTTTATTGCTTTCAATTTCCAAGTTTATTGCTTTCACTTTCGTAGCTCTATATATATATATATCTTCGATTAACGAGGAAGCTTTACAATTTTAATTGGGATTATCGAATAGATTAATTTCCAACTGGGGTGACCAATGTGCAGTTTTTCTGGATATTATGGCAAGCTCGACATTGACCTTATGATAAATTTTACACTTTTTTTCTTTGCTCGGCATGATAAATTTTTGTTAGAAGTGCCCAAAAAAAAAAAAATTAAAAATCAACCTAATGGTTAGGAATGGCAACGGGTAGGGTATGGATTGGGGGACCCTATTCCATACCCGATCTCCGATTGGAGGATCTTTCACCATCCCCGCCCCCATCCCCATTGGGGATATTAGATGAAAAACCAAATCCACCTCCCGATGGAGATTGGGGTTTCCCCGAACATATCTTCTTCTTTTTTTTTTCATTTTTGTTACTTCAATCACCTTTCAAGGTTCTTATTTAATATTCCAATTAATGAATATCCGAGATTCCCAATCACTTAAATAAATTTTAAAAAAAGAGGCTAAATGCTTATATATGTCATGTTACTTGCATTTTGATGCAAAACTACTGATTATTTGAATCATGTTAATCGGTGGAACTTATAGAGAGTAATTGAATTCATGTGTTATGAGATAGTGATCTGTCTCGTAAAACGCAATAACTCAGTTTTGAGTTTAAGTCATTTTTCTGGAACAAGTCCCAATTTTCATAGAGCAATCGCAAACAAAAGCCTTAAAATATATGTTAACCTATTAATGCTACGGTCTTTGCTCTCAAACGTAGAGCTTTTATACCTAAGTCTGAAACTTTAATTGACGGGGAAAATGTTTAGCGTCAAAGAGTGGTCATGCAACCATCAAACTGGAAGAATAAGTCGAGGTACACATACGTTGATTAGTACACCATTATCAGCTTTTTAAAAATAAAAAAAAAACACTTTTAGTTATCAAACAAAGTCCTCAAAACCCTAGTCGACGAGAAGAGGAGAGGAAATTAGCAACCTGTAATTTTATCTACCATAGATTTTAACAACATTTTTTCTATTCTTTTTTCCCAAGTAAAAAAAGTTTGGGAAGGAAAGACCAGGCTGCAACCCTCCTTGAGCCTTTCAGAGTAATCTCCATCAATGAGAAGGTAATTTGTCACCACCGCGCAAGTAAGTACAAGCTGAACAAATAGTGTCCAAGACAATATCTAGTTGTCGAGAACTATTATCCGCAAGTGGAATTCGAACTCGAGACCATTTGCTTCGGAGAGTTTCACCTCCAGGCTCTCGTCACTTGCTATCTTGGCAACCACCTCTAATTTTTTACCACATTTGAAAGCACATTCACATGCCCTAAAACCAGAGAATTTTAGTGGAATCACTAAAAGAGACATGAAGTGGAAGAGACATGAATTTTATTTTTTTATTTACCAAAAAAAAAGAAGTGGAAGACCCCTCTTCTAGATGGGTTTTTGGTTCCTTGACTGATTGCCTTTTGGCCAGCACAATGCACAAAAATTGATGTAAAAAAACCCATTAGAAAGTGGATGAAAATTGTGTGTGTGACTTTCTAAGCTATATGGGG
Source organism: Vaccinium myrtillus (assembly GCA_016920895.1). Taxonomy (NCBI): domain Eukaryota; kingdom Viridiplantae; phylum Streptophyta; class Magnoliopsida; order Ericales; family Ericaceae; genus Vaccinium; species Vaccinium myrtillus. The sequence continues at coordinate 35,030,602 of CM029280.1, read as the reverse complement.
TCCAGAAAGACTCATTTTAACTGCCTTTTTGCCTCTTTTCCAATGTCAAAACTCTCTCTCTCTCACACACAATCTTGACTTTCTCTCTCACTCCAATTTTTTTTTGTTTCACTTTCAGATTGTTGCTTTTGTCTTATCCAATATCCATAGTACAAGAACCCTTGGATTCAGGTTAGAAGTGGAATAGAAGAACCCAAGCGGAATGTGATCAGCGAGGAATCAACAAATACACTTAAAATATTCTCGAACCCCATTTGGGTTCACATCTCAAAATACTAAAAAATAGCAATATTAAAGGTAATTTGACCTTCGTTTTTTTCGATATTACCATGGAAGAAATATAAAAAAAACCCTTTTTTAAACAGTGTGAATTAAATGGTCATTGGGGTCGGTGCAGTCAGTTCCTCCTTTTAAGTCAACCAGAGAGGATCCATATGATCAAATCATGCAAATCACTTTGCCTAATCTTTGCAAATTTCCATTTACCAGCTACGAGAAAAAATGTATCGTTTCTAATCCGATTTTATTTTATTGCCTTTAATTGCTTACTTTATTCCCATAATTCATTGCTCTGATTCTGAACAAATTTCCTTAAAACTCTTTGATCACATTTATTTCTACCACCAATTTGAATCCTCTCCCTCCTCTCCCTCTCTCTCTTTCTCTCTCTCTCTCTCTCTGCAAATTTGACTTGCAGGTTTCTTTTCAGTAAAATTCCATCTTTGCTAGAAATCTCCATCACAGAGGCCCACAAGCTAATTAGATAAGACACTTGAAGAATTATCATATGATTCAAGCAAAAAGATCCAATCTTTGGGGCTTTTTCTCTTCTTCCTTTCATTAGAAAAGATGGACTGGATTTTCGCTGGAATCAAAGAACAGAACTTTGTCTCTCCGTCACACCCACCATTTCTCCTCCCTCCACCTCCACCACCAGCCAATCTTCAATCTGGTGGTTTCAATTTGGACAACAAGGTAAGCCCAAGTATACTCCTAATCATCATAATTCTTGCAATCATTTTCTTTCTTTCTGGGTTGCTCCACCTCCTTGTTAGGTTCCTATTTAGGCCTCAAAACAGAAACCCAGATGATTTGGAAAGTGTGACTGCGTTCCAAGGCCAGTTACAGCAACTCTTCCACCTCCATGATTCGGGTGTGGACCAATCCTTCATAGACACCCTCCCCGTTTTCAACTACAAATCCATTATTGGAGTTAAAGACCCTTTTGATTGTGCTGTTTGTTTATGTGAATTTGAGCCGGAAGATAAGCTCAGATTGTTGCCCAAATGCAGCCATGCCTTTCACATGGAGTGTATAGACACATGGCTACTTTCTCACTCCACTTGCCCTTTATGCAGAGCTAGTTTACTCTCTGATTTTTCACCAAACCATAGCTTTTCGCCCATTGTCCTTGTTCTTGAATCTGGCAGTGAGAGTGCTCGAGAGATTATCTCAGAGAGAGATTGTGCTCTGGGAAGCAGTAATTCCGTAGCAAGAGCAAATTCCCTGGGTTTTCAATTTAGGGATGAATTTGGCTCATCCCACATCGATTTTTCAACCAAATCTGGCGAGATTCGGCCGAAAATAGAAGTGGATCAAGAACCAGTTGTGGGTTCAGAGGAGAAAGTTGTGCATGTGAAGCTTGGGAAGTTTAGAAATGTTGGTGGTGGAGATGAAGGGAAAGGTGAAGGTGAAAGCAGTAGTACCAATAATGTTGATGAAAGGAGGTGTTTTTCTATGGGGTCTTTTGCTTATGTAATGGATGATAAATCATTGTTACAAGTACCCATTAGGACACCAGTGAAGAAACAATCAAGCAAGAAGAAGGCTTCTCTGCCGTTGATTCCTGGTCATAGGCCAGCAATGTCTGAATGTGGTTGTGATTCAAGAAGAGAGTTCGTTGGTTTTGAACCATTTAAAAGTGGTGAAATTCAAAGAATTGGGAATAGTGGTTTTATTAACAATGGGAATGGTAAAGGTATTGGGAAGAGCAAGAGAGAGGAGAGTGTTTCAATATCCAAGATTTGGCTAAGGGGAAAGAAGGAGAAGCCTAATCCTCCGGCAGCAGCGGAGGAGTCGTCGAGACGGGCTTTTTCGTTCCGGTTTCCGGTGAACCGGGGTAATATTAGGAGGACTATTTCAGAAGTTGACATGGGGAGCTGGGAAGATGGAGGAAGTGAACTGGGTTGTGATGAGGAAAATCAGAGTCGCAATATCTCTTTGGATTCTCAACCAAAAACACCATCTTTTGCTAGTAGGACTCTGCATTGGCTTGTGGGAAAACAAAACAAGGTGGTTCACTCGTCTTTTCCACCCAATGTCTAGTGAAATTTTTATTTTCTTCATTTTTGGTCCTCCCTTTCTTTTCTTTGATTAGGTTTTATATTCTTTGTTTTGTTGTTTTAGCTCTTTGGTATCTTTGTTGTGGGTAACAAATATGGGAGACGGGTAATCCAATGGAAAGAGGAAGAAAAGCAAGAACAAATTGATAATGAATTTTGGTCTTCCCTCTCAATATCTCTGTACCTATTTTTTCCCTTCTTTCTGCAAAGGTTTTTGGACCTTTTACAAATATATATCAGGACTTCAATTTCTTGTATCATTTTGGTTCCCACTGCCATTATCAGATTTACAAAATGGTCTGGTTTTCAAAATTTGGTGTTTCTTTATCATGTTGTAAAGGTTGTCTTGGTTTTTCTTCTTCAATCAAAAATTGAGAAAATGCAGACATCTAAAGGCTTGTGTAATTTTCCTTTAAAAATTCTTGGTATTTTTTTTTGTATTTTCAGCAATATTTTTGGTATTTTCTCACAAGTCATTCTTGTCACTTACATTAATTGATTTGACAATTAGCGAAAACAACATACGTATATACTTTTGATTACAGTGAGTAGACAATTTTTGTAGTGAAAACATAGCCTTAATTCTTTCTAACACTGGAAAAAGGTAGGTAGATTTTGTAAAAGATGCTGAATACACTGTGGAGGTGGTTGAGTGCTTCAAAGTTTTGAAGTAGTAACTGTGAAAACTATCGGACTCAAAATTTCAAAATCTGCACTAAATGTTGATCCATCATTTCTTGCGATTTCTTGGATCTCAGAGGTTGCAGAAATAAACAAAGAAAGGTTTTAATTGTGGGCACAACTTTCACAGGCTGGTTGCATTTATTGGAATCCAATTCCATTTAATTGGTGATGTTTATTGTGGTCATGGGACAGTTGAGGGGGATTTCAGTGGAAAAAACTTGGGTGCATGTGATGTGGTGACATAGTACTCGTAGCGCTCCATCTCAGTCATCTAAAAGTGTTTTCGATAGACGAGATGCGCGCTAGATACCGCCGTGATACCCAGCCGACACCCAAGTTTTTCTCATTTTGGTGCTACGGTATACGTATATGTGACCTAACACCACCTCCAGTAAATTGTCCCACATAAATTACAATTCTTTGTTGGCATTTGCAACAGCCCATCTGCCCATGGCCTTTCCAACCCTTTTGGCCAGATGACGGGTATTGTGTACGGCGATAAAAAGAAAAGAACCAAACAAAAAAGAGCCTGGTGGTGTTCTGTTTTTTTGTGATGTGTTAAATTTTGTTTCAAAATTTTTTGAAAATTTTAAAAAGGGTGTAGAAGAAGGTGACCGGTGAAAGCAACTTTCCTAATAGAGACTTTAAGACTCCAAACCCGGACGGATAGTCGGATACCATGAGGAAATAGGTACCCATAAGCTTTGACCGCCCTAACAAGGGCTAGCTAGGCCTTCTTTTGTTTTGGTGTTACTTCTTTAATATGTGTTTTGAGCTTTGCTGACTATTTATTTTGTTGTAGTTTAGTTTTAGTTTTTCTCTCATCTTTTTTCTTTCTTTTCCTCCTGGGGTATGCCCCTTGTAGGCTATATATTCGGTTAGCCTTTTTTCTATTTCAAGCTAATTTATCCAAAAAAAAAAAGGAAAAAAAAACTAGTGCGTCACAGCCGGGCCAATTGAGTTGCAAGAGATGATGGGCGTCCTCACGTCTCAAACCCAAAACCTTCTTAACCATTTTTTTTTTTTGGAAATTGATTTTGACACTTTTAAAATTAATAACGGCACTGAAAAATGAAAGTGCCAAAATCAATCCCTTTATGGACTTGATTTTGCTTTTTTTTTTTTTTATGTCTTATAACCATTTTACAATTTTATGTTACACATTTCCCCCGATAGGATTTCTTCTACTTCTTCCTTTTATCGGCAAAAAAGGAAAGAATTTCTTGTTGTGTCCTTGATTTTAAGAGAGGGAGGGTGGGAGGGAAATAGAGATTGACAGATTGTACTTTAACAAACCCAGCGAAAATTTATGCAGTTCACCAGCCACATAACGACTCTTTGTCCCATGTGATCTTATACTTTCAAAAAGGTTTAATTTGGAAAACAATCATAATTTACCAACTAAGCTAAGTACAAAAATTAAGATGATATGAACTATAAGTGGACTTTACATTGTTTACAAGCCCTTCCACCTGCATGCACCGATGATTGTACACGTTCCCACCCTAACCATTTTTCTAATTTGGATTCCGAGGATTCGAGTCAACCTTTCCCCTTCACGATGACTCTAGATGGGGTAATTATTTTACAGTCTTGGGACACTGCCACGTGATGTTCTAACACTTATATCCTTTTTTTGAAAGGCAAAAAACTTTATTAATCTCTGAATATAACAAAGATTAAAAGGGAACGAGAAAAAGACTCACACCCCGTTGGCAAGATACCAACAACACCCAAAGGACCGAAGTCAACACCTGAAGGTCTAAGTCCAAAAACGGACCCTACCCAAATCAAACAAATGAAGCTCAAACATAAACATCAGTGGCCCAAGCCTAAGAATAGGCATAACCCGATGAAACAGTGAAGCCCATAAAAAAGAGGCCCAAACCCAGCCAAGGAAACCCTAAACCTCAAACAACTGCCACCCTCGCCACCACCGTCGACCAGAAATCCGCTACAGAGCGCAACCAACAACCCAACATCAACCAACTCCTAGCCGTTAAGCAAAACCAATCCTCCCAACAGAAAAACCGAAGGAGAGACGACGCCAAAGCCGAGAAGAAGAAGGAGCACCACAGCAGATCAACGCCCCAAGCCGCCATTGCCGTTAAGCCCAAAACCGGTTTCACCCAACAATAAAACTGGCGGAGACCAAGAGAGCAGGAGACGGACAACAAAGAGCACGGACCGGAGAGAGACCAAGGGAAACCAGCACCTCCAACGAGCCACATACCAAGAGAGTGATGACCCACGTCGTCGCGAAGCGGCTGAACACCGTAGCGCAGGCCCGCCGATAAACCAAAGCACGCCGCCGTATGCCGCCGCCAACAACCACCAGATCCAACCGCCTCACACCTGCAAAAAAAGAAAAAAAGCCGAGAGGAGGAGAGGAGAGAGAGGAAAGGGAGAGAGGAGGGGAGAGGATGGAGCCCGGGGGGAGGAGGAGAAGGCCCCCCCCCAGGCGGTGGCTGAAGCCCTAGAAGGAAAGGAGATGGAGAGTTTTTAGAGAGAGAGAGAGGAGGGTCGGTTGAACAACTGTATAAATATAATAAGCTAATTTCTAACACTTATATCCATCATGCACTTTTGTAGGATCGAGTATAATATGTCGTGGATAAGAGTTTTTAAAAGTACACCAAGACCGTAGAATAATTAGTCCTCGAAATAGGTGTTTATAGTGTATGAATTACAAAGTACAAACAACAGGACATTAAACCAATTTTTTGAAAGTTCAAGAGATAACCAAACCCAACAGTTCAACCGACACAAGAAAAAAGTCAATCATAGGAAAAAAACTACATAAAGAAAGAAAGAACCCCTCTAAAGAGAGAAACATTCGATCTCTTGGCCTCCCAATTAAGAGTCTTATAACAACTAGCAAACCAACCAAACAGTACAGAACTGAAAGATTATAGGCAAGGACCCAACTACAAGAACATCTGAGGTAGAAATGGATCACTACATTTATAAAACCTTGAAGTTTTGTTAGCCCATGCTTTGTTTATGAACCATAAATGATGGGCTTTTCTTTACTCGTTTTGGGACATGGCTGTGGGCTCATGTTCGTACCGTATTCATCTTTCAAATAAATTCGAGAGAATCCAATCCCTTATGAACCACACGAGAGAATCCAACGCGGGCTGGGTGGTCAAGCACCTTTGGGCAGCTAAACAAAGTAAGCCCAAATATTCTATCGCAACATGTCTCGTATTTTTTTTTCCAGGAGTAACAAAAATAATATGGTAACTACTGTGGGACTCATCTCATTATCTTACACAAATGATCAGAGCCGTTTAAATTCACTCGTTTCATGGTTCAAATGGTTGCAGTAAATCATGAGAGAGAGGAAGATTGTTGTTGATATTGTGGTCGATAAAGCCAGAGAAAAAATGTTGAGATCAAGTGGCACAGACATGATCAGGATGTGGTTGCCGCATATATAATATACTCCCTCCGTCCCAAATTGCTGATCCTTTTTTCTATTTTGGGATGCCCCAAAATGTTAGTCCTATTTCTAAAAATAACAATAAAAATATGTCAAACTTCCATTTTTACCCTTAAAAAGTTCTCTCTCTCTCTCTCCCCATTTATTTCACAGTTTTTGAAATTTGTGTCATTTCTAAATTGTTTATATCTTTTAGTTTACAATGTTTTTCATGATTTTTAAAACTTTGTATAAAACAACTAATTGAAATCTATCAAACAAGATCCATATTGCATATTTTTTGATATCCATATTGAAAGATATAAACCCTTTAAAACCACTTAATAAACTTCACAGTTTGGAAGGATAACTTGGAAATCTAAGACAATAGTTTTAACTCCTTAAAAAGTTGGATTCCCCAAAAGGGACAAGCAATTTGGGACGGAGGGAGTAGAATAGAGGTAAAAGATTCTCCTCCTCTGTCTTCTTCTTTCACATAATAAAGCAGGTAACGTAACATTCTCACATAGCCACAAGATTAGTCGAGGTGCGCGTAAACTGACCGGACACTTGAGTGATCAAAATAGACAATGTCACACACATCAAAAAAACGTACCACATACTGGAACAACAATCTATATTGAACTTATTGGCAACTCCACAACCCACATGCTTGCTGCTTATCCTCTCTCTCTCTCTCATTTCTGTTGAGCTTTTGTTTGTTTCTCTTTTGGCTCGCTCCTATTTCATGGCCTTTCTGTGTTACATCAACCTCTTGCGACCCAAATCAATAAACTAATAGAACATGTTTTATTTCTTAGGGTAGATATTGCATGTTGGTTGGACAATCCAAAAACAATGTGGGACATATGACATATTTTACAAGATAAGATGGTGATAATTTCCCTCCATATCAGTCCCAGTAGGATGACTCATCATATGGGATTATGTATTCCCCAATCAGTAGAGCGACCAATCAAACAAAAACTGAAGGCATGTTTGATTTTGGCTATAATAGATGTGGAATTCGATATCTTCCAGATCGCATCATTGCCGATATTTTCTTTCTGTTGTGATTTCCCGGTGTTAGACCCAATGGACCGGCTAATCTGAAGAAATCCTCATTGTCGAGGTTTGTGTGCAACTGCGTTGTAATACGTCTCCATAAAGAAATACCATAAAAGTATAAAACATACCGTATTATCCACGCAATCATATCCATATATAGGGTATAGCTCAAGTGATCCTATCCAATGCCAAGCAGAAGCAGTTTTAAGTGGAAAACACGTACTAAAAACCAATCCGCTTGAGAAAATCATATTGAATGGATGAAGTGCTGCATGTGCTCAAAAGCATCAAAAGTGTTGGGTCACCGAATGGATATTGATGAGGGTAAAGAGGTAAGGACGACACAATCCTAGGCCTGGGGGTATAAACATTAACAAATTCGTTAGGGTGGTCGTAAATGTGCATAAGCTGTTCGATTTCTGGAAAAAGCGCATAACAATCTTTGAATTTGTATTGATACAGGTGAAAATAGTATGCACTTTTTAATTATATGCAATAAGAGAATACAAGAATCTGAATTACATCAACTTGGACGTGAGTCCACACTAGGCCCAACTAATTAAGGAGACAAATAAGTAAACAACGAGCCCCCATCAGGATAATCAATCTTTGCTTTTAGCAATGATTGCCCTCAAACCTCCTCTTAGAAGTGTACAAGGGTAGCCGACTGAGTTAACCTAAGTTGGTTGACACGTGTATGTGTGTATCTGCTATAGTGCTATCACCAAATGGACAATGGTTAGCAAAATGCTAGTGTTAAAATAATACAATAGGATAATTGTTGTGAGACTATTTTTGTGGTTGTAGTCCTTTCATTACATTTGTGGGGTCAAATTCCTAAAACCTTCTCCCTTGCTAGGTGCTATATGTAGAGGTCAGTGGGTATATGTTTCCATTTTCTGTTGATCATTAGTACTCTTTTGGCAATTAAAGATCATATGGGTGGAATTGATTACTATAAGCCTATAGTGGCTATGGTTGCAATGCAGCTCAGTTATGCAGGGGTTGCCCTGTCAACCAGAGCTGCTCTCCTTCAAGGAATGAGCCCCTCAGTGTTTGTTTTCTACAGGCAAGGCATAGCTACTCTGGTCATTGCTCCTATAGCTTACTTTACAAGGTGAGTGTCGTGATAATTTTTCACATTTGCTGGTTAGATTTTTAGATAAAGTGTAATATCGAGAAATAATGATTTTCGAAAGACTTGGTCTCTCATTTAAGCCTGTCTTTATGATGTGCTTGCATCATGAATATCGGGAAATCGACGTTATCTCTAGTATATTTCTCTCTGATATTTGTTCATTTTCTTTGCAGGAGAGAGAGGTCATGTTTGGGATTGAGAAGCTTTTGTTTGATATTTTTAGCTTCTTTAGTTGGGTACAATTTCATTTTCTTGTCATGTTATTTTAAGTTGTGTCAATTATAAGATATATAATGGTGATCAAAATCTTACCTTTTTGTATATTATTTCACAGCGTAACAATCAATCAAAACATCTATTTCGAGGGCATATACCTAGCCTCATCGTCGATGGGAAGTGCACTGTTTAATTTAGTCCCTGCAATAACTTTCGTTACGGCATTTATTCTCGGGTAATTACTTAAAAAAAATTCCATGTGTAAAACATTCAGTACTTATTTCCTTGAATTGAGGACTTATACAAACCCTGTTTTAAAGCATTTAGAGGCACTCTGTTTCTCAATTTAGCACTGAAAAATGCTAACACCGATGTGCCCGCAGTCGTCCAATGTGTGTGAGATTTCATGTCTATGATATGAACCCACCTACATCGGACGGTTGCAGACAAGTGCCCCATTGCACTTTGGTTTCTCCACTAAGCCATTTATGAACTGATCAGTTTGGAAAAGGTAAATATACGAAGTTTGAGAAGTATAGCAAAGATCATAGGGACGGTGTTGTGCGTTACCGGAGCTGTTTCCATGGTACTGCTCAGAGGCCCAAAGCTACTAAACAACTCAGGAGGTGAGAATTGGTTGGTGGGCTCCTTCTTGCTCCTTGGAAGCAGTTGTTGCTGGTCATTTTGGATCATTTTCCAGGTATTAAAATTTTGCACTCCACTGTTAATTCGCTTAGATTATAGATAATTTTTATAATAAAAAAAACCTTCGATTCCCTAAAATTCTATCGCAATATTTCTTATATGAATCCTTTCGAACAGGTTCCAGTTTCAGCTAGCTATCCAGACCACCTATCTCTATCCGGGTGGATGTGTTTCATGGCAACATTGCAATCAGGCACAGTTGCACTCTTCTTCGAGCGAAACCCGGAATCTTGGATCTTACATTCTTCTCTTGAACTTGCTGCTTGTCTGTATGCAGTATGTATTTGTTTTCTTCGAAAGTTTCGCTTAGATTAGTGGTTTTGCAGTGAATTAAGGTTTGATTGTTTTGATGAAATTAACACACAGGGAATAATAGGGTCAGGAGTAAGCTTCTTTGTTCAAGCCTGGTGCATTTCACGCAGAGGTCCACTCTTCTGTGCTATGTTCAGCCCTCTAGCCACGGTTGTGGTAACAATCTTCGCTTCAATTTTTCTCCATGAAGAGATATATATTGGCAGGTATGAATATCAAAATTTCTTTGGTAAAATTAAGGTCTTTGACCATTTGCTATCGAAGGAACATATAAACATACAGTAATATACTGAGCATTTTTTTTGGTAATCTGTGAATTTTATAAAGCTCAAACAAAGAATACTATTGGCCGAATCCAGAACGCGGAAAGAATCACAACCCATCTACACAAGGCTATACAAAGGAAAAAAATACAAGAAAAACAAATGAAACACCCAGCTTAAGGAACAAAAAATTTGGGAGACACTCTCCATCTAATAGCAAGCCAACATTTAGATTCACTCTTCTTGATGCCCCTCCAAGAAGCCATGCAGGCCCTAACATCCCCTTCAATGCAGCAATCAAATCTCTGATATCCTTTGCTTTTATGCTGGAAAATGCGAAAGTTCCTTTCCCTCTAAAACCAGTAAAAAGATGCAGCTAGAGAGAGCCTATACACCACATACTCAACAGAATTACCAGCCTTATGAGAGCAGGCCCAAGATCTCTTTTCAACAAGGCTAAGCACACACCTATTAAGGTTATTTAAACCCACAAAATGGCCCCAAACCTGGACACAAAGTAATATAAGGGACTGCATGGACATAACTGGAACGTGAAGTCCAAAATAGTGATCAGTCGGAACGACAGAGCCACTTAAACACATCTCCAACTACGGGACAATATTTACACGAATGGAACGTAAGGGCAGGATGCTATTAGGGTCTCAATTGACACGATTGGAACGTAAGGGTCACAGCTCACAATGCCACAAAGAGCATAAATTGGATACTAGACTTTTTTTGAGATTCAATTGTATACTAGACTGAAAAACAAATGAAATAGGGGAGAATAATAGCTTTTCTTAGAAATGGTGGCCTTTTTATAAGGCCTTTGAGGAATCACATCTGGAGTCTAAAATTGCTTTCTTGCTTCATCGCTACAGCCTGATAGGTGCAGTTGGTGTGATTGTTGGATTATATGTTGTGCTATGGGGAAAAGCCCAAGACCATGAGGTGCTTCACATGGACACAGTCCCAGCCTCAGACAACGATCAATCAACAATTGTACATATCTTGGTGGATGGATCTTCTAAGATTATGGCTTGCAAAAATACTGATTTGGAGAAGCCCTTTCTGTCTGTCTAAGAAATCTACGAGGATTTGTTTGGATTAAGAAATTTTTTTTTTTTTTGGAGGGATTTATAATGGAAACGAGTAGATGAACTAAAAATGTTCAAGATACTCATTTTCCCTCTTATTTTCCATACCCTTCTTAGTTAATTACTCCATCATTGTTTTGTAAGATTTTCAGGGAAATCTCCTTGTATTGATATGTTGGTTATTATTTGTTCCCCATTTGACCTAGAGCTCAGCGGTCATGATTGGGCACTTAGGTGCCATTGTGTGAAACGTCATGTTTAAGTCCATGGAACAGCGTTGGCCTGCTGTATCATTCCTACTTTTGAGACGTCGTGTTTAAGTCGAGACTAATACCTACTTTTGAATTTAGGATGAATTTCACTAGCAACCGTTAAGGTTGAGCTCCCATGGCAAAGTTGGGTAGGTGCATTTTTGACATGCCTATGATGCCGGGAACTTCATTATGGGAACTTCTATACACACCTCCTCTTTTTTTAGTAACCACACCAACAAACCTTAAGAAGGCGTGTGAGTGGGATTGGGGCTCACCTAGAATCCCCCTTAATTATCCAAAATGTCTATTTTGTAAAAAATAATGTTTAGATCAATCTAGCAAAAAATCAAGTTAATTGGATATCGGTAGGTGTTTGATTTTTCTTGAAAACAATGGACAGTTAAAGAAATTCAGGGGGTGTTCCACTTAGGTGGTTTTTTGAAAAAATTGGTTTTTCACGGTTTTTCATGTGATGTATTGTGAGAGAATGACTTGTCTCGGTGTTTGGAAAAAACAATTTTTTGTTGGTGGAACACCGCCTCAACCTTTCTTGTTTTCAATAGAAATGAGGAACTTACCAATATCTGATTGACTTAATTTTTACAGAAATGATCTACAAATTATTGCTTACAAAATAGGCGGTTTGAATGATTAAGATGGGGCTAAGGTGATCTCATGCACCTTCTTAAGATTTTTTTGGATTTGTATACTAAAAAAAGAAGGGGGTTTAAGGGATTGGGGGATCCCGCCAAGCACCCATCCAGCTATCCGTTGCGAAAAATGCAAGACTCGTATCAAATCTAACTCCATGTGAGAGTCATTGTTTGGATTTGATCTGAGCCATGCATTTTCGCAATGGACAGCTGAATTGGAGTGATTGATCGATCGCGCAGTGCGTAAGCACAAATCACAGGGACCCCTTGTCTGGGTGGTTGTGAATAGAATTTCCCAATGATGTCATCTCTATCAGTTACAGGATAACTAGACACAGTTCTTAGGGTGCGTTTGGCTATTGCTTAAGCAAACGAAGATGATATAGTTGAGTGTTGTGTGTTTAACACACTAACTAGCATAAAACATATACACAATCGAATATTCTTGGGTCTTGAATAACCAAAAGAGTCTTTAGAGATAAAAAGAAAAGAAATTGAGAAACCAGAAAGAAGTGAAAAGTGGAGACAATACAGTTGTCTGGTATTTGACACAATCCCCACAAAGATTAGAAAATGGTTGGTGCCACAAGAAATTAAAGAGTAGCTATCCACCAGTCTCAATAATCGAGACAATAACAGATCATACCTTCCATTCATGGCCTCGTGGATATATATCCTCAGGTCTCAGTCATAATAATCTCTCTCTAGTCTAGTCTTGCAGTTAGTCCAGTTGGTTGGTTCTATCAAGGTTCGATTATAAGATTAGGTCGTAAGAAAGTAACTTTTTTTTTGTGAATTTCTTATTTCCAGTGTGGATGACCATGACCTTGACCCAACTAGAAAATAGATTAGTTGAGATGCGGATAAACTGGTCCCAACGCCTCTAACAGTTGGAGGAAAAAAAAAAATCTCTCCCTCTTTTTCTCTCGACCACACCTCGAATTTTTTACCCTCAATCATTGTTAGCGAAACAAAAAACAGTAAAATGATGAGACTCCATCGCATAAGCTTTTTGTTGGTGTGCAAGGTCACATGTTCCTAAACTCCTTGTGCCTCTGCGCAGAGGGAGTTTGGGCCATTAGATTGTATATTTTTTTTATTATTATTTCTAAGTAATCTAACGGCCGAAAATCCCTCGGCATAAAGAAAAACCTGGAGCAGAGCATCTCCGACCTTTTGTTGGTATGTTAAGCATATGTAGGCCCCTCAAAGTGAAGATTAATAACAAAATAAATGGTTAAAATCATATCCCTATGATGGCAGTAATAAATTCTTGATGTTTGTACATACATCCCACGAGGCCACGACACTGGCCAAACAGAACTGCCATTGGAAGAAAGAACGGACCTGCAGAAACGCATTTTGTGACTCAATCCGAACTGTTTTTAACGAACTCGCTGTGCTAGAGTTTCCGATACGATTATAGACACAGGAGAGAGAGAGAGAGAGAGAGAGAGAGAGAGAGAGAGAACAGCAGTCGTCAAAAACAGGCTACAGAGGGGGAGGACACTGGACACCAAACAGTAGTTATCCTCTTTAGCAAATTTCTCCTAGAAAATCAAGTTTGGTAGGAGTACATGAAATGCATGAAAAAGGGACTCCAAGCGTGTAAAATGTTACTCCTATCATTCAAAAATCTGATAGTAATAACAAAGAAAGGATGCTGGACAGTCGGTCTTGCTACGATAAAATTACAACCAAAAGCAACCAAAGAGCAGGTTATCTAAACAATAACACAGTGAGTCTCGGAATCAGTCAAGGTCGAGAAATACAAAATCACACAAGAAAGAGAAATACTAAGGATGCAGTTACTAACAAATCAGTAGAATTAAAATACAGCACACAATAACAACTACTGGCATTTACCGAAAAAATAAAAAAACTACTACTGCTGGAATCCATTCAGAATGAGTGCTCAACCGGGGATCCTCTGTCTCAAAAATCCCTACCCACTTTTCCCCAATTCACTCCCAACTGACCGATGTAGTTGGAATTTCTAGTACGCAAAATTCGAAACGCAATCATGTAACTGAGAGTGCATTGGGAAAATGGGATATGAATTTTGCATAGAGAGGATCCCGTGGCCTGAGAGCTCAGGGATTCCGCTTCCACAGGTAATTGTCCTCCCTGTTGTTCCTGAAAGCGCAGCACCCGATCGAGTACACAATAACCAGGATGATGAGGAATATAATGTTGATCACAGCCACCTTCTTCCAATCATGCTTGATGTTATCCAGCAGCCCAGCCTTGCAGGAATTGCAGTTGAAGCACAGAACACTTGGATCATTGTTCCACAACCTGCAATCCGAATTGCTGTATGAAGCGGTTTCTGTGGCAGTCCAATTAGTTGGGCTAACATAGACGAAATTGCAGTCGTTTGATGGCTTGCAGCAACCGGACTGCAAAGGAACGAAACAACAAGGAAATATGAAAAAAGAAGCATCAATAAGTCAGAACATGCCTAATGATGAATTAGTTAGAGTCAACATTACACTGAAAGAGTACGTCCGTTTAATTTCTTAGGAAGTCAAACGTCAGCACTGAAGAACACAACAGCATGAGAGCCAAAAGAAGACATAGTAGCAATATTTTCCCTTATGTTTAACTGTACTTCACAAAACCATACGAAGCCTAAGAAAAACTATGGGTCGATTAAAATATGCAACACTCAATAAAGAGATTGAATCAAGGGACACTGTAAGGGAAAGCCCCTAGTTTCTCTGGAATGTTGGATTGTGTATTTTAAAGAACAGTCCTTCTATTGGCGGACGATAAAATTGTTTTATTATTGGTAAGAATGCTCTTTGACCGGTAAGAGTGCATACACTTTACCGGTAAGAAAAAGCACTTTTATTTTATTTTATTTTATTTTTTGGTAATTCGGAAATAAAAGCACTTTTATTGTCCGCCCATTGGGCAGACGCTAGAATTTTCCTTTAAAGAATGTCGGGAGCACAACAGTTACCAAACCGAACGCCCGAAATTTCCAAAACGATAGGTATTCGATTGCATCATCAGCCGTCAAGCATACAATACCCACAAATTTATATTTCAAAGTAGAAACCATGTTCAAAAGGCTTAAACTTTCAGAGCACTGAGTATCGCACCATCAGCGGTGGAGCATATAACATATATCTGTACTACTTAAAGCAACTTTATTGAAAGTTCTTCGAAAGTTAACATATGCAAGTGCAACTAACGAAATCTTCCCAGAAATTAAGAGAAGTCAACAGGCAAAGGGAAAGATGATTAAAAAGGAAAAAAACAGACAAAGGGAAAGAAGCTTTATCGTTACAAAATGGGTCATCATTTTCTAATTCCTAAAGAACTAATTAACAAAACAAAACAATGAGTTACATACGCAATTACGCATATCAGGAGCATTTAAAAAAAAAACCAAATATGGAAAAGGCAGAGGATAGAACAGAAGAAAATAGTATTCCGTCAATGACACTTCACCATGTTTTTATTTGCAATTTTCAAACCAAAATATAAGATACTTCCGTGTATAATTTTTAAAATTTATCGACACCCAATTAAAGATCTCAATGAAACATTTAATATGGGGTCTAAGAAACTTAAAAAAATTATGCATAATATATGATGGACACGTAAAAATATTTAATTAAAGTGCCTAATACTTCTCTTCAAAAATTACACGTAAAAATATACAATGGGAAATCATTCTGGAATGGAGGGAGTATCTCCCTTCAACACCCACTCCTCTGACCGCAGCCCAAATTGCCTCAGAAAAATATACTTTATATCCTTAATTCCTTATTATAAAAGAGAAAAAGGTGAAATCACATGCATAAAAACAGAATAAAGTGAAAGGAAAACCAAGATAATTCACGTGGAGCAATTGATATAGAGAAGGAATGCATAAGTTTATCAGAGAGAGAGAGAGAGAGAAGAGAACCAGAGGTTAACGACGTCAGATCTGAAGCAAGAAGAAGCCAGAACCCCCAAGTCGCAAAATTAGAACGAGTTAAAGAAGAATTAGACTGTTCTTTGTGTTCTGAGTATCATACGGAAACCAAATCTTAAACTAGCATGCATATATTGTTCAATACTCACTCCCATTTAATTATTACGGAAAATATTTTTTTTAAATCAAGTCAATTTCATAAAAAAGTTTTTTAAGATGAGTAATTGTTGTTTGTGGGTGTATATATACCTTAATAGAGGACAAGTGCTGGCTATAAAACTGCTGAACAGTAGTAGCCCCACCATCATCGACCAAACTCTGACAAACCTTACTATCCATCAAGCAACTTTTAATCTTATTCCAATTCTTAGTACTGGTCACCCGTTTCTGCAACCAATGCGAGTAATCCCCAAGCCGGTACTCCTTATACCCTTTCCCGGACAAAGCCTCACCGGCACCCTTGTTTGTGACGACAAAAGCGAAGATGGTGATGAAGAAGAGGGTTAGGATAAGGAGGAACATGA
Source organism: Vaccinium myrtillus (assembly GCA_016920895.1). NCBI lineage: Eukaryota > Viridiplantae > Streptophyta > Magnoliopsida > Ericales > Ericaceae > Vaccinium > Vaccinium myrtillus. Next base: position 35,013,994 of record CM029280.1, on the reverse strand, counting down.
CGACGAGGTAGATCCACAGGAGGCAGGAGACGCGCCAGCACGCGCCGACCAGCCCGGCCAGAGAGACGACGAGGAGGAATACGCCGAGGATTATGATTGGGATGTCGAGGAATTTCTCGCAGTCGGTGGTGCCGCGGCGGTGGAGCCATATTCCGGCCCAGAGGATGGGGATGGAGAGGAGGAAGGTGAAGAAGTTTAGGATTCCGATCAGGTTGTTGCTAAGACGAAACATCTTTTCTTTCTTTTTGTTTTTTTCCTGGAAGGATTGGGATGGGGTTTTCGCTTCTGTTTCGGTGAAGTGGGTTTGTGTGTGTTTATGGATAGAGAGAGAGGATGTGCTGGTAACTGCAACAGATGATGTGGAGGGGAGAGAGTGGAGGAGTGGGACGGATCCGCAGGACTAGATTATTCAGTGCTTCCCTGCATTGAGGGGCTTATTATAGGGTTGTTGTGAGTTAATTTGGTTGCCCATCTCAATAATGAACACACAAATTTAAATTTCAACAATGAACGACTCGGATCATTTGAAATTTGAATTAAATCCGAACCGTCGATATTGAGATTGGCCGCCGGATGGGGCTCACTATAATCCTGTAGTGAGGCTTACTACAGGGCCCTCGCTTTCTTGTGCTGAGGGGGTTTGAGCCGTTAGATTGGTTTTTTTTATATATATATATATATATTTACAAGTGATTCAACGGCCGAAAATCCCTTAGTACAGAGATTTTCCCGAAACAGAGGATCTCTAGCTGCTTCATGGGCGTTAGAAGGGAAAGGTTGGGGCTTGATTTTGATCGAATCAGTGAAGGAATTAGTCAAGTTACTCGTAAACTGACTTATTAGAAAAAGAAAATAACATAATCATTGCGGAGTACTATGAGAGATGATAAAATATGAGACATCTATCTTTTTCTAAAACTAGCGATGGATGCACACGCAATGCCTTTGCTATTGGCGGACAGAAATTAGTACAGTGGAGTAACATTTTTTAAGAAGGAAAATTCTAAAATCAGTTCATTGGGCTGACATTAAGGCTTAAAAAGTGCATTGAGATGTGTAAAAAGTGTATAGAAATGTGTGAAAGTGTATAGGAAAGTGAAAAAAGTATTTTAAAACTTGTATTTTTTTTGTTTTTTTATGCCTTATTGTCAGCCCGGTGGTCTGACAATAGAAAAACCCTTCTTTTTTTAGGAAAGAAAGGCCGGACAATTCTGCAGCAGTTTGGTAGTGGGTGGTTACATGAATCACATGTTTAAATTGTTGTTCTTACAGCTACTGAGGGCATAGAGTGTAAATACCCCACCAACGCAGGTTGGTTCAAGTGGTTCTGCACTTGTTCCCCTTAAGCAAGGTCTTGAGTTCGAGTCTTGTGAATGGAGAAAACTTGCGCTGGGAGAGCTTTACCCTTTTGTGGGCCGACCCGGCTCGCACCGAATTTAGTCGGGGTCCAGTGGGCTTCCTGGTGGTTTAGACCAACAAAAAAAAAAAAAAAGAGTGTAAATACCCCTTTATGGTCCAATTGGGAAAAGAAAAACTGCGAGTCAGCTTTATGTTTTTTGCCATACCAAAGCAGGCTCTCTTTTATGACAAGAATTTGGCTGCATGCATCACGTAATACATTACTCCGTACATGTAACGTTTTATCACAGTCATTCATCTTAATAATTAATGGTATAAATTTTAAATAAATTCTTTCAATGGTAAGGGTACATGTAGGGCGGTACCTTATATGCACCCAAATTCTCCTCCTCCCTTTATTTTTGTTTTGGGTACGTCAGAAATCTATCTATCTATACCCTATAGCAATTTGTTTTGCCTACAAAACTCAAATCTCAAATCCTAATTTTCTAGAATTTCTAACTATTTTTACCCCACAAACCCAAAAAAAAAAAAAATAAAAAAAAATATATATATATATATATATATATATATATATATATATATATAGTTACACAATGATCTAATAAGGGATCCCATTAAATGGGATTCACATCCCGGACTCTTCACCTTTGAAACCCAAATTTTGCGATCCTAACTGAACAAATGTTTTTAAAATGCATTTTTAAGGGTTCACGCGGAAAATCTTCAAAAAAAAATACCCGGAAGGGCTTGATCGGATCAGTTTTTGTTAAAAACGCTATATATACTCAACTCTTTACAAGTTTTCTGCCACTTTATGCTTCCCGTGGTTAGTTTATGTTTTGATCTCCTCTCAATCTTTATGTTTCAATGTTTTAATTTCTTTCTTTTCTTAATCTGATGCACACACAAGTATAAAAAAACTTCAAGCTCTTTCATGCCTCATTTTCTCTACATTGCCACAACAAGGTGCCTTTCCATCATTACATGCCGACTAAATTTTTTCCCAATATTTTGGTATCATTGAAAGGGTAATAGCATTGTGCATGTTTGATGTATAAGACCGTAAAACAAAAGGATTAACATTGAGATTTTTGTATTTCCTGTGCATCGAACGAGTCCAACGCTATTGTACACTAAGGTAAATTTTGTTTGTGCACCTTAATTACAATAAACGATTTTTCAAATAGTTCTTATATGAGTAATTGTGATACGAATGTGTGCTGAAAGAAAAGATGTTGGACATCCTCGAAATTTTTCTGAGTTAATAGTGTAATACCGGCCGTAAGAACTTAAAAGAACAAACGAAAAAGCTAAAGGGACCGACGAAGGGGTACTGATGGGCAAGCGAGGCCTACTCCGGACCCGCACAATTGATCCGAGTCATTCAACCCCAGCCGTCGGTAGCGTTGAAAAAAACAACTGCAATTCAACAACAGGTCTCGGGATATTTTTTGAACTTGCTCCTGGTTAGCGCACGTATTCTCATGCGTGTATGTATGGTATAGGATAGACATTGGATATTGTGGATCCCACTGTTACGGGTTAAGTAGACGCGATTGTGACGGATGGTTGCAACAGACCTCTATAAGCAACAATCGACATCTTACGTCAGCTGTGGATAAATGATTTCGTGGCGGCTTTTGATCGACGGTGACGATGTGAGCTGTGACCTTTTGAAGGGAACTGTTTGAATAGTAACAGGCAGGAAAACGGTTACCGACTCATGCGTGACCGTTATCTGCAATAGACGCGCGCAATTCGGGTTGTGGAAGATGTGGAAGTTTTCAATTTTTGAATGAATTGGCGTACACCCGATTGTATGAGACTCTCAACGGGCTTTCACACCAATGATCGGAGCCTCTAAATTTGTTGAAAATATATTTCAAGAATTTTAAAAAAAATTAGTTTAATCAGACATCGGTAAGAACTTGATCGATTTTGCGTTCTGTTTCTTGTCAAAGAATTGAATTAAAATTTGATCAAACTCTTATGAATATCAAACTGAGTTGATTTTTACAAGAATACTTAGAAAGTTACTGTAAAGAAATTGAGCGACTCCGGTCATTTGTGTGAAGCCTCGAAGTAAATCTCACACACCCCGGTGTACATTACGGTGTACACCAAAGGTGTACCCATAGTTTCATTCATTGGTAACTCAACAATTGGTATTTTTTATGTGTGATTTTAAAAAAAAAAATTTGACAAAATTTAGGTTAATTTTTGTTAAAGACAATCACTATGTTTGGTTGGAAGTTTAAGGAAAAATTGTGCGATATATTTTAATAAAGTTTTGGAACGAAAATTTTCCAAATTTAGTGGACATTTTTTACTTCTTTTTTTTTTATTTCTCTCTTCGAGATTAATAATTATTTCAAATAGTTGATACAAAACTAACAAAAAAAATCGAGAAAAAGATCAAAAATACATTTGTAAATAAAAACCTTATTTTGGAGCCAAGATTCGAACTTGGAGTATCTATACCCCCAATGGGAGAGCCATCAACGTGATGATTTTGTTATGCTACAGTGGACTTGTCACTTGTATCGTCAAGCTCCGCCAACAACTTCTCTATTTCATTAGGGCATAACATAATTAACGGCCTCACATATCACGAAAAATTGTCTCGCATTCATACAAATTCCCCAACAGGGAATGCTTGTCCTAGAATGTATGAGCCAGCAGCAATTGAGGCTTACCTATGCTATGGGAACTTTTAGAAACTTCCATCATAACAGAGACCAATTCTAACGTGTGTATGTGCATGCGCGCTTGTTATAGTGACATTACCCCTGAAATTTACTTATTTTCAATATGATCTTAATGAGGTGCAGGGCTTTGCATCTAACATTCATTGCGCTTCCCTCTCCGGAAGCCTGCGCCCCGGGGTTTTTGTGAAATAAAGTTCTTAGATACTACTTCATCAAATTCATATAACAGTGACAGTAATAGGAGGGAACAACACCAGCTTCATAATTGAAGCACAGATTGGAGCAACAAAAAGTCCCCATTATGGAGTTCATATTTCACAGATTATTGTTTTGTAAAGCAAAAGTAATCAGATGAGAGCTAGTTGGGGGACTGGAGTTGAGGATTTTTTCCTACATGTTATTATACCGATTTTCCCCTTAGCTTCACAGTTCCTTGTTTTCCTGTGATACATTCTGATGTGGATGTAGAAGTAATGCATGGTGTTTGTTAAAATTATTTGTCCAAGAAAGGAAACAATTGATCTGGAGCCATCAAAATAGCTAATATTCCCAATCAAAGCATGATTTTCTGCAGCAAAAGATGCGGCGATACAAAAAGGCAGTACAAAGACCCATAGATTTCTGCAACTATGCCTACAAAATTCTTTAATTGGGTGGTGAACAAGTTTGAAGCTTTGCATATATTGGTCAGACCATCTTCCCAAATCAGTATATTGAGGACAAAACTTTCACTAGTAAAGTGTATATATACCTAGCCAGCCATTTGTATTTGAACGTAGGGCACGCGATTTCTAGTCCATCCAACTCCTATTTTGCTTCCTTAAGTTTTCTGGTTCTTTATATCCCCGGGGAAGAAAAACAAGAAGAAATGCTGGTGCACCATTAATTTCATAAGTAGCCGATGGAGGTTTCTATATAGTTTTTCAGTTGGACGGTACCACAGTATGGAGAATGCGTTTGTATAGTACTGCTAAATGAATGCTTAACGACTCATTTAATCTTCACTTATAGCAATTAATGTGAAAAATTGTAAGACCAATGAATCTTGTAAAGGAAAAAAATTATCCAAAGAGTTGTTTAGAAACATCACTTCTTCGGCATCATAACGAATAGCAGCAAATGATAACAGCTTCTCAATTGAAGCATGGATTGCTAAAGCAGAAAATGCGCGCAATTTCCCCCAGCTTTCACTACTGCTGCTACTTAGTCAAGGTATTGCAGAGGGCTGTCCTCAAGATGATTAGCATTGGACATTCAATGTCACTGAATAAATCAAGTTAGTTTTAGGATTTGTGTATGTTGGAAGCTCCAAGCTAATCATGCACAACCTTTGGGGAAAAAATGTACTCGATCCCTTTTACCGGCTTCAAAAGGGGCTTCATCACCTGTGAAACAAAAAATCACTACAAATACCTATTGTTTGTGTTTTTGATCTTTTGAGGTGACTCGGTGTAACTCTGCGAGTTGACTCGGGTGGTTCAGTTCTCTGATGTCTAGCCCTGTTGTTTTTTTCTGTTTTGTTTATAGTAGTTTGGTTTCTCCCGTGTATTTGATTTCCAGGAAGTGCGATTTCATCTTGGGCTGTCATTGTTTTGGTTTGAATCGTAGAATACTACTGAGCTGCTTGGGTAGGACCCTATGCATCGATCCTCTTATGGATCTGCGTCTGCTTGCAGTATGAGTCTCAGAGCCCCAGGCCCGTCGTGGTTCTTTGTGGTGTGCTTGTGCCCGAGCCTTAGTTGTATCGGTTCATTCCGTTCTTTTGAAATCATGTATGTGCCAAATGGCTTGGCTTTCTAGCCTTTATTAATGAAATGTCTTCCAGTTCAAAAAAAAAAAAAGATGATAATATGGACATCATAAGAATTAGCACTACCAAATCAGCAATCAATATCTCACATTAAACATGAAATAAGATTTGAATCACGGCAATTCTTTCGAGTACACATCTCTCCAGTAATTACTACAGACAATCAAACAACTTACACTTGAAAGATTTTTACGCATCCAATTTCAAAAGACGATTACCAGGCTAGCATCACCCTCGGCTAAAATGTTGCAGCAACGGGTAAGGCATACGGCAATGAGCACAACCAAGTTTTTCTTTCATCGTCTGTATCAGAACTCGAAATCAGTTTCCTCCTTTTGTGATTGTGGATTGTCTCATCACTGGTGTGGCTCCGTTTCTCATGATTTTTCACAGTTCCTAAGTATATAACGCTTGGCTCATCTTCCACTGTCTCAATCAAGCTACAGTCATCCTGCCTAGGGCTCCCTTCTTCTTCATCTTCATCTTCAATAACCTCAACTTCGGCATCCTCATCATAATAAACCTTATTGCTCAGGTCCTCATCGCTTTCCTCAGGTTCTTCATCATAATTCTCATCCCTAACCTTCACTAGTTCCGACTCTTCAGCTTTGATTTCAATATTTTCTTCTTCGTCATCCACATGCGAAACAAAGGGAAGTTTCAACAACATGTCAATTGTCAATCTATCCGCAGCCTTCCTCTGGAAACAACCCTTCAAGAACTCTTTCCCCTCCTCTGATATCCCACTTGGAATTTTAGGCGTTCTGAACTTGTGACCAATTTTGCGGACAAATTCCTCGGTGATCCAATATGGTTTCCTCGTCCAAACCTGTTTCGCGGTTAGCAACTCAAGAACAACACAACCAATAGCCCAAACATCAGAGGGAACCTCTTGTATACTATCAGTCACAGCCTCGGGCGATAAATACATAACAGTTCCTCTCAGGGCAGACTTCCCCTGATTCGCCCTCTTCGCGAGCCCAAAATCACATATTTTAGCCATAAACTTAGTGGAACCAGTACTAGGTGAAACCCAAGGAACAAGTAAGATTTTATCAGGTTTTATGTCAAGGTGGACTAAACCACAATCATGAACATGTTTGATTCCCCGAAGAATCAACCGAGCGTAATGCCTAACATCGGACTCCGGCAATCCGGACCCACGTGATTTCCTGATTTGATCACGTAGGGAACCACCTGAAGCGTACTCCAACAGCAGGTTATAAAGGTTTTCACCTTTTTCGTCGCGGGTATACCCATCTCCAAAGCACTGGATAATGTAAGGGGACTTCTTAGTCTTATGAAGAATGCTAAGAACCTGCTTCTCGTTTTGAAGCGAATCCGAATCGAAGAGTTCGGCTGATTTCACCACCATCTGCGTCGGAAAGGGACCGAGTGGCTGCGACTCGGGTTCCTTCAAAGTAGCCAAATAGACTGACCCGAATGCGCCTTCTCCAATCAAATCTCCTCTACGCCATGTTAATCCATCCACGTCGTATTTCGGGTTGTCATGTTGATCTCGTTCAGGTCCATACGTAACATACCGCACTACTACTACTTCTGATGAAGAACTCATGGACAGATCCTATTCTCCTTCACTCACGAAGCTCGGCTCTGCGAGATCGTTTTCTTCACTCATGATTTGTCACAGTTCCTAAGTATATAACGCTTGGCTCATCTTCCACTGTCTCAATCAAGCTACAATCATCCTGCCTAGGGATCCCTTCTTCTTCCTCTTCATCTTCAATAGCCTCAACTTCGGCATCCTCATCATAATAAACCTTATTGCTCAGGTCCTCATCGGATTCCTCAGGTTCTTCATAGTAATTCTTATCCATAACCTTCACTGGTTCCGACTCTTCAGCTTTCATTTCAATATTTTCTTCTTCATCGTCTGTATCAGAACTCGACATCAATTTCCTCCTTTTGTGATTGGGGATTGTCTCATCACTAGCGGGTCTCCGTTTCTCATGATTTGTCATGGTCCCTAAGTAAATAACGCTTGGCTCATCTTCCATTGTCAAAATAAAGCTAGAGCCATCCTGCCTAGGGCTCCCTTCCTCTTCCTCTTCAATAAGCTCAACTTCGGCATCCTCATCAAAATAAACCTTATTGCTCAGGTCCTCATCGCTTTCCTCCACTGGTTCTGACTCTTCATCTTTGATTTCAATATTTTCTTCATCATCATCCACATCCGAAACAAAGGGAAGTTTCAACAACACGTCAACTGTCAATCTATCCGCTGCCTTCCTCTCTAAAACAACCCTTCAAGAACTCTTTCCCCTCCTCTGATATCCCACTTGGAATTTTAGGCGTTCCGAACTTTTGACCAATCTTACGTACAAATTCCTCGGTGCTCCAATATGCTTTCCTCATCCAAACCTGCTTCGCGGTTAGCAACTCGAGAACAACACAACCAATAGCCCAAACATCAGAGGAAGCCTCTTGTATACCTTCAGTCACAGCCTCGGGCGATAAATACATAGCAGTTCCTCTCAGGGCAGACTTTCCCTGATTCGCCCTCTTCGCAAGCCCAAAATCACATATTTTAGCCATAAACTTAGTGGAACCAGTACTAGGTGAAACCCAAGGAACAAGTAAGATGTTATCAGGTTTTATGTCAAGGTGGACTAAACCACAATCATGAACATGTTTGATTCCCCGAAGAATCGACCGAGTGTAATGCCTAACGTCGGACTCCGGCAATCCGGACCCACGTGATTTCCTGATTTGATCACGTAGGGAACCACCTAAAGCGTACTCCAATAGCAAGTTATAAAGGTTTTCACCTTTTTCGTCGCGGGTATACTCATCTCCAAAGCACTGGATAATGTAAGGGGACTTCTTAGTCTTATGAAGAATGCTAAGAACCTGCTTCTCGTTTTGAAGCGAATCCGAATCGAAGAGTGCGGCTGATTTCACCACCATCTGCGTCGGAAAGGGACCAAGCGGCTGCGACTCTGGTTCTTTCAAAGTAGCCAAATAGACTGACCTGAATGCGCCTTCTCCAATCAAATCTCCTCTACCCCATGTTAATCCATCCACGTCGTATTTCGGGTTGTCATGTTGATCTTGTTCAGGTCCATACGTAACATACCGCACTATTACACCTTCTGATGAAGAACTCATGGACAGATCCTCTTCTCCTTCACTCACGAAGCTCGGCTCCGCGAGATCGTCTTCTTCACTCATGATTTGTCACAGTTCCTAAGTATATAACGCTTGGCTCATCTTCCACTGTCTCAATCAAGCTACAATCATCCTGCCTAGGGCTCCCTTCTTCTTCCTCTTCATCTTCAATAGCCTCAACTTCGGCATCCTCATCATAATAAACCTTATTGCTCAGGTACTCATCGGATTCTTCAGGTTCTTCATAATAATTCTTATTCATAACCTTCACTGGTTCCGACTCTTCAGCTTTGATTTCAATATTTTCTTCTTCATCGTCTGTATCAGAACTCAACATCAATTTTCTCCTTTTGTGATTGGGGATTGTCTCATCACTGGCGGGGCTCCGTTTCTCGTGATTTGTAAGTGTCCCTAAGTAAATAACGCTTGGCTCATCTTCCATTGTCTCAATCAAGCTAGAGCCATCCTGCCTAGGGCTCCCTTCCTCTTCCTCTTCAATAAGCTCAACTTCGGCATCCTCATCAAAATAAACCTTATTGCTCAGGTCCTCATCGCTTTCCTCCACTGGTTCTGACTCTTCATCTTTGATTTCAATATTTTCTTCATCATCATCCACATCTGAAACAAAGGGAAGTTTCAACAACACGTCAACTGTCAATCTATCCGCTGCCTTCCTCCTTAAACAACCCTTCAAGAACTCTTTCCCCTCCTCTGATATCCCACTTGGAATTTTAGGCGTTTCGAACTTCTGACCAATCTTACGTTCAAATTCCTCGGTGCTCCAATATGCTTTCCTCATCCAAACCTGCTTCGCGGTTAGCAACTCGAGAACAACACAGCCAATAGCCCAAACATCAAAGGAAGCCTCTTGTATACGATCAGTCACAGCCTCGGGCGATAAATACATAACAGTTCCTCTCAGGGCAGACTTTCCCTGATTCGCCCTCTTCGCAAGCCCAAAATCACATATTTTAGCCATAAACTTAGTGGAACCAGTACTAGGTGAAACCCAAGGAACAAGTAAGATGTTATCAGGTTTTATGTCAAGGTGGACTAAACCACAATCAGGAACATGTTTGATTCCCCGAAGAATCGACCGAGCGTAATGCCTAACATCGGACTCTGGCAATCCGGACCCACGTGATTTCCTGATCTGATCACGTAGGGAACCACCTGAAGCGTACTCCAACAGCAGGTTATAAAGGTCTTCACCTTTTTCGCCGGGGGTATACTCATCTCCAAAGCACGGGATAATGTAAGGGGACTTCTTAGTCTTATGAAGAATGCTAAGAACCTGCTTCTCGTTTTGAAGCGAATCTGAATCAAAGAGTTCGGCTGATTTCACCACCATCTGCGTCGGAAAGGGACCAAGCGGCTGCGACTCGGGTTTCTTCAAAGTAGCCAAATAGACTGACCCGAATGCGCCTTCTCCAATCAAATCTCCTCTACCCCATGTTAATCCATCCACGTCGTATTTCGGGTTGTCATGTTGATCTTGTTCAGGTCCATACATAACATACCGCACTACTACTGCTTCTGATGAAGAACTCATGGACATGTCCTCTTCTCCTTCACTCACGATTTGTCACAGTTCCTGAGTATATAACGCTTGGCTCATCTTCCACTGTCTCAATCAAGCTACAATCATCCTGCCTAGGGCTCCCTTCTTCTTCCTCTTCATCTTCAATAGCCTCAACTTCGGCGTCCTCATCATAATAAACCTTATTGCTCAGGTCCTCATCGGATTCCTCAGGTTCTTCATAATAATTCTTATCCATAACCTTCACTGGTTCCGACTCTTCAGCTTTGATTTCAATATTTTCTTCTTTATCGTCTGTATCAGAACTCAACATCAATTTCCTCCTTTTGTGATTGGGGATTGTCTCATCACTGGCGGGGCTCCGTTTCTCATGATTTGTAAGTGTCCCTAAGTAAATAACGCTTGGCTCATTTTCCATTGTCTCAATCAAGCTAGAGCCATCCTGTCTATGGCTCACTTCCTCTTCCTCTTCAATAAGCTCAACTTCGGCATCCTCATCAAAATAAACCTTATTGCTCAGGTCCTCATCGCTTTCCTCCACTGGTTCTGACTCTTCATCTTTGATTTCAATATTTTCTTCATCATCATCCACATCTGAAACAAAGGGAAGTTTCAACAACACGTCAACTGTCAATCTATCCGTTGCCTTCCTCCTTAAACAACCCTTCAAGAACTTTTTCCCCTCCTCTGATATCCCACTTGGAATTTTAAGCGTTTCGAACTTCTGACCAATCTTACGTACAAATTCCTCGGTGCTCCAATATGCTTTCCTCATCCAAACCTGCTTCGCGGTTAGCAACTCGAGAACAACATAGCCAATAGCCCAAACATCAAAGGAAGCCTCTTGTATACCATCAGTCACAGCCTCAGGCGATAAATACATAACAGTTCCTCTCAGGGCAGACTTCCCTTGATTCGCCCTCTTCGCAAGCCCAAAATCACATATTTTAGCCATAAACTTAGTGGAACCAGTACTAGGTGAAACCCAAGGAACAAGTAAGATGTTATCAGGTTTTATGTCAAGGTGGACTAAACCACAATCATGAACATGTTTGATTCCCCGAAGAATCGACCGAGCGTAATGCCTAACATCGGACTCCGGCAATCCGGACCCACGTGATTTCCTGATCTGATCACGTAGGGAACCACCTGAAGCGTACTCCAACAACAAGTTATAAAGGTTTTCACCTTTTTCGCCGGGGGTATACTCATCTCCAAAGCACTGGATAATGTAAGGGGACTTCTTAGTCTTATGAAGAATGCTAAGAACCTGCTTCTCGTTTTGAAGCGAATCCGAATCGAAGAGTTTGGCTGATTTCACCACCATCTGCGTCGGAAAGGGACCAAGCGGCTGCGGCTCGGGTTTCTTCACAGTAGCCAAATAGACTGACCCGAATGCGCCTTCTCCAATCAAATCTCCTCTACGCCATGTTAATCCATCCACGTCGTATTTCGGGTTGTCATGTTGATCTTGTTCAGGTCCATACGTAACATACCGCACTACTACTGCTTCTGATGAAGAACTCATGGACATATCCTCTTCTCCTTCACTCACGAAGCTCGGCTCCGGGAGATCGTCTTTTTCACTCATGATTGCTAATATTTTGCACTCTCTTTCTCTCTCGCTCTCCTGGATTTGTTTCTCACTCTGTTTCTCTCCTGAATTTTTTGTTGTTTACCCTAGTTTTTGCTGTTGCATGAGATTTCTTCATCTATATACTTAGGGTTAAGGGATCACTCGGTTGCTTGATGGCCAAGTATAAGTGGCTTGCTGCCCAAGGATATCTGATTACATGCCTTATTACAGTTGTGAGGATTGAAGTAAGTGTTTCCGTAAATATTTCCTTTGAGATTCCTTTTGGAGTTTTACTCTTATTATTTTTATTTTCCCATTTTCCCTCACGGGATGTATTGAAATATTAAAATAATAGATTATAAAAAAAGTAAAATAATAAAGTGAAAAGAGAAAACATTAGACTCAGATTTTTTGGGTGTATTTTATGTATTTTAAACTTTGTTCAAATCATTCATTTTTACTTCTTTTTATTGCTCCCCTCGGTATAAATAAAAAATTGTCTAGCATTGAGAATAAAAGTACTCCCTCCAACCCTTTTCAAAACCTTTTGAGAAACTTGTATTTTCTTGAACGCAAATATTTTTTTTTTTTTATAGATTTTTTTGTCAAATCTTTAGAGAACTTACACTACTGTATTTATCTTGGAGGAAGTGAAAGAGGTCTACCACTGCAATACTACACAGGGGCGGAGCTAAGATTTTTGACAAGGGGGGTCAAAATTTGAATTCTTAATAGGTTTGGACAAAAATTTGAACTCTTAATAGGTTTGGGCAAAAAAAAAGATGTGAAGTGGGGTCAAAATAGCAAAAACCTTGGCAAAACTATAACTATCGTTATAAAAATTTGGACCTCAGGGGGTCAACTAGCCCCATTTGTCTCTTCCTCCCTCCGCCCTTGATACTACATCACCTATAGTGAGATTTGAATGAGACCTTCTAATTGGGACAATCGATGGGTTTTTTTGTGGTGCAATGGACTTGTATAAGCTAAATTAAAATAAGTCAAAAAGAGATATTTTTAGCGTAGTTTTGCCTTTTATGGATTTTGTTTTACGTCTATTCATAGATTTTAGTTATTTAAAAAAATTCAAGGCAAAAAATTCAAATTGCAGATCTTAATCTTCTTGCACTTTTCTAGGAAAAAATACAGATGATCGGTTTTAAATTCTAGGAAAAAATTTCAAATTGCTCCTCACAAAGATAGTCCACCAAAAAAAGTTGTACAAGTTTTGGATCAAAAAATACAGTTAGTTCTTTAATTTGGTGTCAAGAAATTTAAAAAATATACACAAATTTTTTTATTTTGTGATCCAAAAATCCTTGCGTGGTTGTGTGAATTATCTTTGTGAGACGGAGGGAGCATACACTTCACTTCACGGTCATTATGGGCATCCATGATGGGCCTCGACATAGATTGTCATGGGGATGAGGCGGAATTCGTAGAAAGTGCATGTCAAAACAATAACTGGTCCGTGTAAATGATTTTAACGGGCTTCCGCAGATGGGCCTTAGATGAAATGATGGGCCACTAGAAAATGTGCTGATGTGTCTCGGATAGATAATAACCTCGTTTGCTAGTTTATAAATTAGTAGTTTTTTAGATTATAATTTTTTAAGTCATTGACTTAATAAAATCAATTTAAATTGTAAAATTTTTTGTTATAGCTTTTTATAAGTTGTAAAAAAAGGTTTTAACCTACTGCTTGAATATCAAAAACTACTAGTAGCTTTTTATGAACTAAAATGTCAAGATTACCCTTAGAACTAGATTAAGAATATACTATTCAATTTAAGATTCTTTTGTCAAATCATGTTTAAAAAAATTGAAATAAGTATTAAAAAAAAGCTTCAAATTGAAGCTTACAATAATTTAGTTTTTTCTGGTCAAATAAGCTAGAAAAGATAAATAATTGATTATTCAGAATTGTTAACAAATAGCATTCATTAGCTTTTTTTTAAACCAAATAAGTTAAATAGATTAGATTATAAATGCTAGCATACAGAGCTGTTACATATGCAAGCCATTTTTTTTATATAATTCAAGATGTATAACTAGCTTATGTGCATCTCAATAGTGAATTTATAAATTAAGGTCATTGATTAATTTCTTTTGTAGAAATCATTGTCCAATGTCTATGACATATAACACTATATTTACTATATATACATCAAGAAATTAATATATTGAAAGAATAGCACTTGCAAAATCAGATAAAAATTGTACTAGAAAATTAGAAATTATTGACTCACGACACCTTATTTCTAAATCAGCCATTCAGATATATTTGTAAGCATCAAAATTCAAACATGATGGCAAATGACGTTTAGTCGTTAACATGTGGGGTTAATAGAAAAATGTGTGCACACCGAAGTTCAATGCCATATTCCATCGACCATTTTGTTCGACTTGTCCGCATCTGCTTCTATCCCCACCCCGAACGGATCGAGTATGATAAGGGATTAATAGTTTGTAAAAAAAATTTGAGAATCAGATAGGAGGCGGAGTTATGTCTGTCCTCAGCCCGAAATCCGCTATATATACCTCTGTTACTAATAAGATTTAGGGTTTCACACATTTCACTTCTCATCTGAAGGAATCAAAAACAGGAATAGAATCATCCTAGATGAAAAGGAAGCTGTTTGGACTCTATCCAAAATCATTGGTGAAGATTACATGGGAAACGAGGAAGAGGTAACTACCAATATGTTGATCACAAATGACGCTGTCGATGCCGCTGTCCTATAAATCATGAAGATCCTGTTTTGGATCATCAGGGGTCTGGGGAAATAAGAAAAAAAGGAAAAAAGTGGGAAACTTAAAAATCTGCTAAGACATGGAAAAGTGGACATTCTTTTTCTTTAAGAGATGGAAAACTTAAAATTTGTTAGATATAGTATATTGGAAATATCTTAGGTAATTACAGTTTTTCTAAATTGGGAGTGGCCTTTGCCCCCCATAGCCCAATGGTGGTTCCGTCCCTTGTAGGATGGACCTCTCAAATCGGATTTAGATGTCGTCAGCCCTTCTCCCAACTAAATCTACAAAAGAAAGAACCATATTAGTGCCCCGCCGGTCGAACACGATCGGAAGGCACTCTAATGGCAAAGTCAGTTCCTGAATGAGAATGGAAACAGGGCTTTTAGAAGGAGAAAGTGACATACATGTTAGGATTTATCACTGTAGTATTTATAGCGCCTTGCCTTGGAGGGCAGGGCATCGCGTGCCCTCCTCGTGACAGGGTGACATCATCAACTACCACTGCCCGACATCCAGCCCTCGACCACACCTTCTAACCGAACGACACGCACGATGATCGATCGACATGCACTATACATTGGTCGAATTGACTCTCGAGCCACATGGATAAAGTATGGAGATGTGACGTGGCCAAGTCGTACAAAGGCCAATCTCAGACTTAAGGTACGTTGCACGGCCGTGCCACACGGCATGAAAAGACCCAAGCCCCAAGCCACATGGCCAATCCATATAATTCTTGAATATCACATTCTAGTTGGTCCATACGGGCATTGCTTTGTACCGATTGGACAGGGGCGGAGCCACATGGAGACAAGAGGGGTCAGTCGACCCCCCTGACCCCCAAATTTTTATAGGGATTTTACTAGTATACCTCACAAAATTGCTAATTGACCCCTCTTTGCTTTTTTTTTTGCCCCCCCTGAACCAAAATCCTTGCACCCCCCTGAATGCGTCTAATTCTTGCCCCCCCTGAACCAAAATCCTGGCTCCGCCCCTGCGATTGGAGATTGGTGCCACGTGGCCAAGGTGAATATACTCGTACCACTATGGCACTATCCCTACCCAGCCTCTACTCTCAGATCGTGACCCGACCTAATGCTTCAGCTCGACTATGACAACACGAGCAGGGCGACCAGTCGACCATCTTGGTGCTCTAGACCATGGGCCATCGATGACGATTGAGGCTGCCCGGGTCGGGTCTGTAGAGATGGGCCTAAAAGCTTCACGGCAGGTAGCTTGCTTGGATTTAGGTCAATCTGGGGACAAAAACCCTCCAACTCACTTTACTTGGAAGCAAACAGCTCTCAAATATGCCAACATGGTGTCTTATTAGCTAAGGCAGTGGACAGTCGTTAGTTTACATATGACTCTATCTCATCACCCACCAACACAAATACTCCATTAGTATATGCTCCCTACGTATATCTGTGTCATTTTCAAACGTCTATATTTTTTTTTTGGTAAGGTTTCGAAAGTTTTTAAAATTTTGTTCTATAGAACTAATTGAGATCTATCAAATAAGATCCATATTGCATATAGAATACATTATAGAATGAAAACTATAAGAGTTTTAAAAAAACACGTATAACCGTAGGGAGTATTTAAATTGGGACGGAGGGAGTAACAAGCTAGCTAGAGTGAATCACTAAAACAAGCTAGCTCGATCGAATACTCTACAATATCCACTTTTACAAGGCTCCCCACTAATGTACATTTTAAAATGTTGTAGCCACGTACCGTTTGGGATCTCTAAAAACCACAGCTGTTTTTTTTGACAATGGTGAATTTTTGTTTCATGCATATATAGGTGAAGTAAAGCAAGATAAAGACAACTGATTAACTTGTATCTTAAATTTTGGAGTTCGTTCCACTTGCATGTTTCTGGTCACAAACTTTTATTAGTTTGCTTATTCATATAGGCTAAAAGAAGCAAAAAATAATAATAAGGAGAGTGATTTCCACACACCCCAAATTGAAGACAAAAAAAGAAGCGTTGATATCAATTTTAATGCCGCGGTAGGCTCATTGGTCAAGATAGTCACTTAATCAATCAGTAAATGTGATTTTTGTAATACAAATATAATTCGTCTAAGTGAAATGAGACAACAACCAAAGGACTTACTACTTTGCTTTTAAGAGGTCTGGAAATCAAATCCAACAAACAACTTTGGTACACTGAACTTGTTTTCCTCGTACACTTCATCTTTTACAATTTCAAAATGCAAACATCATAAATTGCCTCAAAACTCAAGTATAGACTATATACTTTCCATAGGTGATCGACGGTCTACTGATGCATTTCGGAATCCAATTAATCAAAAGAGTAATGACGGTTTCTTTCTCAATTTTAATACTAGTAAATACGAATTTAGAGTTTCTTGCACGATATTATAATTTTCTACTCTTCTAAATACATGAACTTCAGAAGCTTAATTTTGGGTTCTCTGTTGGACAGTTAAAGTGTACTGTTGAATTACTTAAAATTAGGTCAAAGTACCACCCTTTTTTAAATTAACAAGTTGATCCCTTTGCTTTGCATCTGTTGTGATGAAACTCATGCATGCAAGAAAATTTTGGGTTCAGATAGGATATTGCACATGTGGTGTACGAGCATGCATTTTGATTGTTCAAAAGTGTTACTACTATTCACTGTCTATTAGTTATTGGGTGGTGATAATGCCAAGATTGTTTTTGGTTGCGTCAAAACTCTCACACACGAGTACAAACATTTTCATACACAGTTTTGATACAATCAAAAATAATTTTGACATTAGCACTACCTTTAGTTATTTTATTATTTCTTATCACCCAGTCTCTCTCTCTCTCTCCACTTTCTCACACAAGTTTAATTAAATAAAGATAAAGGAAAGATAAAATAAAAGAACGCATATAATACTAGATGATATGTAAAATAGAAAGTATTATTGGAGCTCTAATAGAAAAAATGTTTTAGTTATAATAAATATGTGCATTGTACACTATATAATTTACTTACCCATTGTTCGGAGTAATTAGATTTCAACTCGTTCCGTCCCAAAACAATAGCCTCCCACAAAAGAACGTGCAGTGAAAAAAACAAAAATATTTTTGTAGTACTATATAAGTTTTCGAGTTTTTTGGCAATAAATTAAAATTTTCGACATTCCATACTTTCATTTTTGGACGGTGACAGTAAAAGGCTGGCGAGGATTTCCTTAATTAATTACGGTAATACTGCTACTACTAATATTTTTCCTTTTTACTTTGACGTGACACATCAATTACTACAAGGCGCGTAGACCAGTTGTCGACGAACGCAATATATATATACACGCTTTACAACAAAGAGATAGAAACAAAGATTGGAACAAAGATAATGCTAACAACTGTATAATAAGACCCCAAGATTTGGCACACTGTACCTGCCCACTTCACAAAAACTCCTGCCGCTTGCGCTCTCTCTCTCTCTCTCACAATCTCACTCTCCTCTAGGGATGACAACGGGTAGGGTATAGATCGGGGGACCCTATTTTATCTCCGATCTCCAATTGAGAATTTCATCCCCATCCCCACCTCCATACCCAAAAGGGATAGTGGACAATCCACCATACCCGCCTCCCACTGGGGATCGGGTATGTTCGGGTAAATTCATATCCAAACTTGTTGAACCAAAAAAAAAAAACGATAAGATCTTTTTTATGTGTCCTGTAATAACAAAAACAACAATTTACAATAAAATATAGAATAGAAAACTATAAAGAAATAACATTCTACCAAGATATATAAAATTTTAACTACCATCACTAAACTTTTTTTAACACTTAGCATATATAGTTTTAATTCGGAACAATATACACAAATTATACATATATGCGTACTTATATACACACACATACATAAACATTTATATACTACTATATGCCCGCATATATGCATACATTCATAAAAAAAAAATATACATATAAAATTGGAAACGGGGGCGGGTACGGGTATTCGGAGGTGGATATCACAAAATTATACCCGCCCCGTTTTCAACTGGAGATTCTTTAAGTTCTACCATACCTGCTCCTATTGGATGAAAAATCGAATAATATCTGGCTCCAAATAAGCGGGGCGGGGCGGGTATCCATCGGGTTTGGGGGAATTGCCATCCCTACTCTCCTCCTCCTCTCTCTAAAATCTGAGCCTAGCTTCTCTCTGCCGAAAAATCCCTCGGCTCGGCATATAGATTCAGCGGTTTTTCAGTCGCTCGATCACCTATAAATATTAAAACGTAAAAAAAAATCACAATTCAATGGTCAAAAAATCCTCGACGCAGAGGTTTAGGGCATAGAGGATCTGGATAGCTAAAATATTGAATACTCCTTTCTCAAAAATAATCATCATTCCATTTTGGTTGCTCCATGTTCTATTATACATACCGAATCTGTTGGAGTTTTAAAATATTGCAATATGAAAAATTATGCGTTAATTAATTTTTCCTAAAATCCAAAAGGGTCAAACTAGTCAATTACTACACTTAGGAGTATTTTTTTAATGAAATATTCCTTTGGGGAATTTACCGGCCGCTCCAAATTTTCCCGCAAATGCTTAGCCCGCTCCAAACTTTTCCAGAAGAAAGTGCCAGCAAATGCTATGGCCCATTTCTTTCTCTCTCTCTACCCACCCCACCTAAACCCTAGGATATTCTATGAAAGTGCTTAAACCTAAACCTATCCTATGAAAGTGCTTAAACCTAAACCTAAATCCTAGGGTACCTTATGAAAGTGCCTAAAATCCTAGGGTACCCCATGAAAGTGCCTAAACCACTAAAAAACTTATAATAAGAAAGTGCACCATAAACCTAAACCCTAAGGTACCCTATGAAATTGCCTAAACTAAACCCTAGGGTACCCAATGAAAGTGCTTAAAATCCTATGATACCCTATGAAAGTGCCTAAACGACTAAAAACTCTAATAGAAAAGTGCACCCTAAGTGCCTAAGCCCCAAAAAAGAGTGATTGACCTTGATGGTAATTAAAAAACAATGACTGGAGTTAGTGGTAATATATATTTGTTTTTTGTACCGACCCGTAATAAAACCTATTCCTTTCATCTTTGTTTTTCTTAACTGGGAAGTGTGTGGCATTGTTGTTGTTGTTGTTTTTTTTTCCTCTTTCAATCTTTCTTGGCAAACTAGGAATCCGTAATCTTTATCTCATTCAAATGATATGATTAATACATAATCCTCTTTTATAAGAAAAAACAATCCATATACAAAAAATTGTTGGAGTTAATATTATGCTTGTTTAATGAAGAGGACCTAAAATTAATGATTGTCTTGGGGATGGATGTCAAATTTCTACACAGCTACGTGCCTTAAGATATTGCGGTATTATAGTATTAAATAGTGCATTGAACTTAATAATACCGCACCCTCGACAAAAGTGATTATCGACTCTTTGAGATTATATAACTGAACTTATCGCGCCGACTCACATTAGATCTAGTATAATTCACTCCTATATTTATATTTGTTGCAACAAGACTCTATTTAAATTTGCAGTAGATGTTATCATGAATCATTGGTCTATGATTGTTCGAGGCAGGAATGGTAACATTTTCTCTTTCATTTCTAATCAAAATTTGTGTCATCGTTTTTGGCACTCTCTTGATATTTTTGCCGTCCAATAAGTTTGAGTGATACCACTCATGGTGGTAGCCTGGTGAGCAGAGTGCCTCATTTTCTCAGGAAAGACTCGATTTCGAATCTTGTCAGCGGTAAGAGATTGTGAGGGTTCACACTTATACCTACTTGTACAGGTGGTGCCTTGGTGATGGCTTATTTTTACGGATAGAAACTATGGCTCAAACTGAAAGTTCTATTGGTCGGTCACGGCACTTATGGTCACGCCCAGAGGGCTTGCTGTGTCGGTTGTCTCCCCAAGTCACACCCTTGTTTTTTGGGGGGAAAAATGTTTCGAGTGAGAGTGGGCTAATGAAAGAGGGGTGTTAGTGTAATTAACCGTATCCTTGAATTTACAATTTTCCCAATCAACTCTCCTCCAATCTTGCCTGTCCCTCAACGCGTTCACGCGTAGACTTTGTCGCTTCTTTGTGGGTGGTGGACCCCTATATATAACCCTTCATTTCCCTCTCCTCCCTCCAGCAGTTGCAGAGCCATACACCTTCCATATTGTTCTCTGCATCTGCTTCCTCCGTTCATCCTTCCTCCCCTCTCTCTCTTCTCAATCCAATCGAACACCAAGAAAACGAAAATCCAACAAAAAAACACAACCCAATTTATCGAATCAGTAATATATATACAATGGAGGAGGAATTGTTCCCGTCAACGCCGGGTAAGTTCAAGATCGACAGGGCACACGCGATTAACCGGCAATTCCACAGATGTTTTGCCTCCACGAGCACGATGTTCTTGTGGGCCCTATTCTTGATAGCCCTGACGGCGTCCTACCTGAGTTTCCAGAGCTTCGTCGACACCGGTAGCCGGTACTTCTCCGCCTCCTGGGGCGGCATCCAGTGGGAGAAACAAGTGCGCAACTCCGCCCAGATCCACCGCTCCGGAGGCCTCTCCGTCCTCGTCACCGGCGCGGCCGGCTTCGTCGGCACCCACGTGTCCCTAGCGTTGAAAAGACGCGGAGACGGCGTCGTCGGATTAGACAACTTCAACAGCTACTACGACCCTTCGTTGAAAAAAGCCAGGAAAGCCCTTCTCAATTCTCACAACGTTTTCATCGTCGACGGTGATATCAACGACGCGCGTCTTTTAGCAAAGCTGTTCGATGTGGTGGCTTTTACGCACGTCATGCACTTGGCTGCGCAGGCTGGCGTACGATACGCCATGGAGAATCCTCAATCCTATGTACACAGCAACATTGCCGGATTAGTCACGCTTCTAGAAACATCCAAATCGGCCGACCCGCAACCCGCTTTTGTTTGGGCCTCGTCCAGCTCTGTTTACGGGTTAAACGAGAAGAGTCCATTTTCTGAATCGGATCGAACCGACCGACCCGCTTCGCTCTACGCCGCCACCAAGAAAGCCGGTGAAGAAATCACCCATACGTACAACCACATCTACGGGTTGTCGATTACAGGGTTGAGATTTTTCACCGTTTACGGCCCATGGGGAAGACCCGACATGGCGTACTTTTCGTTTACCCGGAATATTTTACAAGGGAAGCCGATAACGGTATATCGGGGCAAGAACCGTGTCGACTTGGCTAGGGATTTCACCTACATTGATGATATTGTAAAGGGCTGCGTCGGATCGTTGGATACAGCGGGGAAGAGCACCGGGTCGGGTGGGAAGAAACGGGGACCCGCTCCGTACCGGATATTTAACCTGGGTAATACTTCGCCGGTGACGGTGCCGACGTTGGTGAGCATTTTGGAGAAGCATTTGAAGATGAAGGCGAAGAAGAACGTAGTGGATATGCCGGGAAACGGCGATGTTCCGTTTACGCATGCGAATATAAGCTTGGCAAGGAGGGAACTCGGGTACAAACCCACGACCGATTTGCAAACCGGGTTGAAGAAGTTTGTTAGGTGGTATTTATCGTATTATGGCTACAATCACGGGAAGCCTGTAAATTGATTTACTTTTTTTTTGTTTTGTTTATTATAGTTATTTTTGGTTTTCTTGTTGGTTTAGATTTTGTTGGATTTTTTTCCCCTTTTCTGGAAAGGGTAGGAAAGTGGAAAATGAAGTTCAATTATGGTGAAAAAAAAGAAGTTAGCAGATTCTTTGCTGGGATGAGGTGAATACCCACCGAACAATGATACATACACTCCCTCCCAACCACTCCCTCTCTCACATGTGGTTGGGGAGGGAGTGTATCTATCATTTTTGATACCCATGATCCTTATCCTCTTGTTAGATTTTTCTTCCTTCAAATTCTTGATTTTACTTTGTTCCCTTGTTTTACATACTGTGTGTTTAGCGCCACATTATCATCCCATACCATTTTTTGTTTTGCCATACCCATTTTTTGTTTTGCTAAACGAGGCTAAGAGCATCAATATCAAGATACTCAAACTAACTTTTAAGTTAAAATAAGGGAAAATAAAGAGCAAAATCTTCAAAACTACCCATTATCAGTCTCACCAAACGAACGTACAAAATTGAAGTTTTTTAACTTTGTTACAGTAACTTAACAAATTTGATGTGTTACTGTTCACTCACCAAAAGAGGAGGAGGAAGGGAAGAGTAAAAGTTTGAATAGAGAGTCTGATTCTGTGAGTTTTTTTTATAAAAGTGACTTGCTAAAATTTGAATAGAGAGTCTAATTTTGTGAATTTTTTAAAAAGTGACTTGCTAAATTATAAAATGTGTTTTTTAGATTAAATTTGGTGTTTTTTTTTGTGTATCAGATAAGGATTCCCTAAAAGGATAATTTTAGAAATTGTCTTTTACCGTTTTTATGTTTTACGAGATAGGTAAGTATCTCAAAGTATATCAATCCAAAAGCAAACACAAGACGCTAAAAATAGTTATTAAAAAGGACAATTTGTGGATCAAGCTCTAATTGTCATTTGAAAATATTATGTTCTCTTTTTTATATTTTTATTTAATTCTTTACTTGGAGAAAGAGCTAGGGATTGCATCTTATAGTACTGAAAATGAACCATGCTGTTTATAACTGTTTGATACTTGACTCGGTCAAATCTCATTCGAGTACTAAATGAATCGATTCTGAATCTCAAATTTAGGTCCGTTTAGTAAATGAACCGAACTTGAATTCGGCTCGATTAAGCTCGCGAAGCTAGAATATAGATCATAAAAATATCACATATAAATAAACTTTTATATGTAGATCATAAAAAAATTATTACTTGTCCAAGAATAAACTTGTAAATGTGCTACAGTATAAACTTAAATATTAATATAATTTTATAATTTTGTATATGTATGTACTTATTTATGTACAAAATAAATTTTTTATTGAAGTTTTGATCTTGCATGAGACCATAAACATCTATTCCAATACTTTTGGCATGTTAAGGCTCGTGAACATGCTTGAGTTTAACTCAAATCTTAACAAGATCGGCTCGAGCTTGGCTTCTCAAATTTTTATTAAGCTCAAACTCAACTCAAATTTGTTTAAAAACTAGACATACGAACTTTAGTATTCTAAAATTCGACTCGAATTGGCTCGTTTGTAGAGACCTCTCCCCGAGAGATACATATGGAGAGAGAGAGATGGATTTTACTCCTATTTTTTGGTGCGCGAGATATATATGTATTTATGTATTTATGGATTGAGAGAGACTTGTAAAAAGAAGAGAGTGGAGAGCGCATGAAATATGGGTGAAATTGGGCCCACCCATGTGTGAAGGTATAACTTCTTCTTTTTTGGCGGTCAAAAATATTTTGCTAAATTTATTCATGCATCGACTAATTTTTTTTTGGAAAATAATATGGGTACACTATTTGTGTACCCCAAATGTACACCACCACTATTTGTATACTCTAAATGTACACTACCCTGTTATGACAAGTGAGGAGAAGCCCAATGTGGGGTCACCGAAAAAATGGGTTTCTCTTCACCTGCCACGTCAGGGTGGAGTGCATTTGGGGTGCACAAGTGGTGTAGCCATAACATTGTTGATTCTTTTTTCTAAAATTAGGTCAAAATATGTAATCCACTAGTACTAATCATTGTTTTTTTTTTTTTTTTGGTAATTCGGAAACTAGTACTACTCATTGTACAGACTAAAGAACTCCACAAAAATGTGTGGTGAATAAGAGTGATGGAACACCACATGGAATAATTGATCGAACCTGTGATCTAACGGTTCTAACCCTCGGGATCCGTTAATTGTGTGAGGAGCAAACTCACTCACTAAGAGCATCTCCACTCTTGGACCAAATGTTTCACCAAATTTAAATTTGGTGAAAAATCTCCCAAAAACTCACTCCACTCCTTCACCAAATCCTTCACCAAATTTGCTCAACACCAAATTTGCTCAAATTTTTCACCAAATTTGATCAACACCAAATCCCACACCAAATTTTTCAACGGCTCTTTTGTTCCGCAGAAAAGCTTCTGCTGGTGGATATTTCTACTGGTGAATGTCCAACTGGTGTTGTATGCACTGATATGGGAAAGTAGAAAGTAGAAAATGAGTTTTGGAGGCAAAATGAAAAAAAAAAAAATCTGTTTTGACAAAATGGTGGGAAAATTTTAGAGCCAAAATGCAAAAAACTGTTTTTTGACAAAATTTTAACTAGAATTTGGTTAAAAGAGTGGTTTCCCATTGGAAGGGTTGATACCAAATCAAGTTTTTAACCAAATTTTTACTCAAATTTGAGTAAAAATTTGGTGTAGGAGTGGAGATGCTCTAACGGGTCTAACCCTCGGGACCGCGAGAGGTACAACTTTTTACGTTAGCCGTTGGATCCTGCTAAAACATGGATTAATTTCTCACCATACGATCCAGCTGTAAAGGTTCGTACGCATCACTGTTTCCACGAGATTGGATTGGCCTTTGAAGTTCTTCCTCTCTCTGCCGACAATCCGGTG
Organism: Vaccinium myrtillus; assembly: GCA_016920895.1. NCBI lineage: Eukaryota > Viridiplantae > Streptophyta > Magnoliopsida > Ericales > Ericaceae > Vaccinium > Vaccinium myrtillus. The sequence goes on along the minus strand of CM029280.1, from coordinate 34,988,610 downwards.
CATTCAATCATACCATATGGGCTCTTCCTTTTCTTTTCCGGAGTATTTAGATTTGGGCCTGGCCCATCTTTTTCGTGTGGTGGGTCCAATGGTACTGCTTTGTACTAATCCCGGTTGGTGGTGAGTGTTTTTCTTCCTGTTGTCATATTGTTTTGTGTCCATATCAGCAATTATTGACTTGCTTACTTTACCTTATAAAACTCTCTATCTATAATATTAATGGGAAAAATGATAGCCTTTGAATTGAGCAAAGGGAATGAATTCAACTCCTAAAACTAGCAGAATGGGTAATCGATAACATAACAGTTGTAAATTCAGATATTCTGAATTTAAAATTTGGCAACTAATTGGGTCATGCTGCAAGGGTTTTTCTTGGAAATTCTCTACTCCTCCGTTGTGGTTGACTTACCTTTGACCGGACCGAAAAAGATTTAGTCGAAGTACCCATAAGCTGATTCGGACATCCCTAACTGCCAAACTTTTTTTTAAAAAAAAGGGGAGGAAAGGAATGCAAAGCCAAGTGTGTACACAAATGAAGCGCTACGTATATGTTATTTATTTATTTATTTTTAGAGACCCATTTAGACAACTCATGATTAGGACAAATATTTCTTAAGCTGGGATTGAGTGCGTTTCTTTTTAATCCACCGACAATCCATCATCCATGTGCAACTGGGTTGTAGTAGTAGTATTTAAGATGGGTTTTTTTTTTTTTTTTTGTTGGTAAAACCAGCTTGAAATAGAAAAAATTTAAGATGGTTTTTTTTAGTGTAAGTGGAAATTTATGGTGCAATTTTTTTTATTAAGAGATAATCATGTGGTGGGCTACAGAAAAAAGTGGTGACAATGAAAGCGTGATTTGGAGAAAAACATTCAATTCGCTTTGCTTTGTGGTGTGGTGTGCCAATGCAAGTGCATTATTAGGTATGCTCCAACTAAAATACTCCTAGTTTTTAATTTTTGTGTCGCTTGCTGTCTACTACTGATAAGCATGGGCAAGAATGAGAGATATGTCAAATCCAAGGGGTTAGTCAGTTGGAAAAGACTGAAGTTCATAATTTTTATTTTTTTAAGATTTTAGCTTCGAAACCTCCTTAGGCTTCGTTCTTCAACAGATTTTTGTTTCATAACTGTGGTCCTGTGGGTCCATGACTGAAGGAAGGAGGAAAAAGTAATAAGTGAGCCTTGGCAACAAAAGTTTGAATGGCTGATAACTTGCTATGTATACCACATGCTGGTTATTTCCTCGATGAACATGTGCATTTGTTTTGGTAATGCAGGGTGTCCCAAGACCCAGGTCAGCTTGCATGTAACTCGAACTAATCTTACAGTTTCTTCCATAAATTTTTCACACGCTTACGCGTAAGGTGGTCCAAGAGTTGTTGGCAAGAGGTATCAAACTTGAAACCCCTAAGTCACATGCTATAAAACCACTTAGCCCACAAGGGGTTAATTTAACATGTACATGCATTTGTTTGGTTCTTGATTACGATGGTTAGACCTTTTCTTTGTTCTTTGATTGATAAACATGTGTGTTGTTTTTGTTTCCTTTGTATGTTTTTGTTGTGCTTTCCGGGTCACACACGCACTCAAACACACATAAAAAATATGACAAAATTCCCTTGAATATATTCACACAATATACAAGTTGAAAAACCTCTCAAAGGAGCAATAACCGGCTCCCACTCCGATCGGGGAAGCCACAACGGCTCCCCCTCTCACACTCTCAGCCTGACTCACTCACATTATGCTAACACACCAAAATAAGAGAGACTACAAGAATATTTGTAATCCTAGAGCTATTATAAAGAAAACCCTAGACAATCTTGGACCTAAGCCTATCCAGCCCACACGGGGTGGATCCCAACAATATTCCCTTGTTTATATACCCTAGTATTAACTTTATCAGCTTTAGGAGGTTCCACTAACAAAAAACAGTTTTTTTTCAAAAATTAAGACAAATCATTCTCTCACAATACATCATATAAAAAAATCGTGAAAACCAGTTTATTCTAAAAACACCATTAGCGGAACACTCCCTAAATCGTGAAATCTGTATAACTTATCACCTCTCTACAACAATCCCCCTTCTAGCTCCCCTCATGCTATTATTCTCATTTCTCACTACACCTACACGACCCCGGTGCCCAACAAATGGGCCTGTACGCGTCCAACACTTCTTGCATACGATAAATTTAACCCGATCCAAGGGCCTTTAGCCCAAGCCCATACTCACGAGCAAGTTGGGCAAGCCCGAATGGAACTTGGATTAGGATTGGCCCAAAATTTTGAAGCCTGGTTGGGCCCATGGACCGACGACCCATCAATCAGCCCTCTTGAAATCGAACAGAGGTCAATTCCTCGTCCCCGTTTCGGCGCGGTAAAAGCAGAGGCCACGACGAACAGTCGTTCGTTTGGCCGTTCAAAGGATAGAGTACTATTCAACATGCATAAACCCTAGTAACCAATTCAACGATCAAAAAATGCCGGCCTGAAAACACCCTTCCTCTCCAATGGCCTCCCTTCGCCGCCTTCTTCCCCTCCGCTCTTTCCTTCTCGTACATCTCTCTCTCTCTCTCTCTCTCTCTCTCTCTCTCTCTCTCTCTCTCTCTCTCTAAACACATACATAAGTTTACACAATTGACGTTTGATATGGTTTGTCTTTTGTAACAGGGGAAGAACTTCTCAGTTTCTTGTGCTTGTGAAGGTCTCTCTCTCTCTCTCATTTGTTTCTTTCTTCTGTTATGTCTGTGTCTTAGTTTTCCAAAAGGGTTAATAATCTACTTGCCCCTTAAACTATTCCATTTTTAGTTAAATCCCCCTCCAACTACCAATTGAATTTACTTGCCCCTTCAACTATGTAAATGTTAGTTAATTGGCCGAATCCGTCTAAATTAACGGAAAAAGTAGGGGAAAAAACCCTAACCGTCTTAATTTGCTACCAACTAAAGGGTAAAATAGACTTTTCAATCTAAACCCACTAAATCGTGTATTAGGGGGTAAATTAGCAGCCCTAAATTCAACTCCTCAAACTAGTCGATCAAAGAGAGACCAAGAGACCAAAGGAATTGATCTTGAGAGCTCCAAAGAATCGATCAAAGAGAGATTGGATTGGCGACTCTAGATTGTGAGAAGATGGCATGGATCTTGAGAGCTCCAAAGGAATTGAAACCGAAGTGTAAGTTTTTTTTTTTTTTTTTTCCTTTCTATTGAGTTTGACACAATCGAGTGGTAGAAAATCGAAATGACTAATCAACGAGTAAAATGGATTGGATTTTGACGGAAACAGTTGAGAACTCCAATGTAATCCACTTTCTATCCATACATTTATGGAGATTATATTGATTTATAAAACTTTAACCATAGTGGTTTTCCAGGTCCTGATGAAGAGTTAAAGCTTACTTGGTTTTTTGATACAGATGCATTTATAAAGTGAAGAGATTTTAGGGAGTTCTATGCATAAGCCAAGAAACTAAAATGGGTACTTTGTCATCATCATATTTTAGATTTGTTGAGTCTTTCTTGATCACAGGAAGGAGCAACTCTAATCTATATAGGTAAAGGAATAAATGCCTCATTAAACTTTTCATAAACAATGCTTTAGCATTTAGTTACTAACTGTGCAAGGTTTTCATGACTATAGTGTACCTTGTTCATGCCCTAGAATTATAAAAGAAAAAGGAAAAACAATTAAGCTTCTATTTTTCTTTTGAACTTATGAGAGCATGACTGCCGTAGCAGTTAGGTTGTACTCGACAAACTTCGTGAGAGACGTAAATGCAGGAGTGGGAGAATGGGGATTGATTTTAGGGGAACTAGATGGGATTACATACATATACACATATATTGTTAGATGAAAGACGTAAATGCCCCTTCAAAAGCACCACTTGGGGTTTTAGTTAAGTTTTCCATCCATGAATTGGATGGAAAGTGAGGGATTCGACCAATTAACTAGCGTTTACATAGTTGAAGGGGCAAGTAAATTCAATTGGTAGTTGGAGGGGGATTTAACTAAAAATGGAATAGTTTAAGGGGCAAGTAGATTATTAACCCTTTTCCAAAATGCGAGGTAATTGATTGACGTTGTGAGAATTGTTTCGAATTTAGGGTTTGGAGGAGGCTTTCGTGGCTACAATGCAAGCCTATCATCTGAGGAAAGGATACTCAAATTGGAAGAAGATGATCAGCTTGCTGAAGACGATATAGCTAAGATTCGGGCTGAATTCAATGCTGCTAAAAAGAGTTTTTCCAAGATTCCAGAAGCTGTGAAGGAAATGCCCAAAATGCATCCCAAAGGTACTAGGATTTATTTGTTAATTGCATTGATTTATTGTTTAGTATAAAAGCTAAGCTGTTTAGGCTACAAAATTATGGTCTGAATGAAAAAGAAGTGGCTTTACTCAATTGTAGCCTAACTTCTTTGTCGGGTTACTCAATTGAAGTGGCTTAACTCAATTGAAGCTACTTCGTTGAGTAAAGCCACTTCTTAGACATCCCCAAAACAGCCTTACTTTGTGGGTTTACTACATTTTAAAAGTATGCTAATTGATTGGCTTATTTGTATTGCCGCAGGTATATATGTGAATAAGAACCTGAAATTGGAGGATATCCAAGTTTATGGCTTTGACTATGACTATACATTGGCCCATTACTCTTCTAATTTACAGAGTTTGATATACGAACTAGCGAAAGAACATTTGGTTAATGAGGTCTGGATTTCCTTGATGCCATTATATGATGCTTTTAGTTCTTATGGGGTTTTTTTTAGTACTCTAAAGATCATTTCATCTCTATGGTCTATGTTGGGGTATTATCAGCTTAGGTATCCAGATAGTTGCTTGGAATTCAAGTATGACCCCTCCTTTCCCATTAGAGGTTTGTACTATGACAAGCTAAAAGGGTGTCTTTTGAAGTTGGATTTCTTTGGGTCAATTGAGCCAGATGGATGCTACTTTGGTCGTCGCAAGGTACTTTTCAACAAACAGTCCTGTCATTATCGTCTTCTTTTTCTGTGATTCTTTCTTACGTATACATTGATTTGTGGGTATAACTTTTACTGTGAATGAAAGGACCTCGTGCATACAAGTCAAGGCCATATGCATTGCTTACAATAGGCAGTTTTGATATTAGGTTTCATAAGGAATTGATATGAATTTCAAGTGAAGGGTTTGAGTGATTATTCAATGATATAGCCCAATGTAGCTTAGGTTATAGGTCACTCTTAGCTTCTACTAAAGTTTATTCAGTTTTATCTTATAGTTTTATTTAAGGGCGTGTTACAGTTGTCCACTTTAATTTAGGGGCTGTTTGATAAAAAATTTCGATGTAGACAAACCTTGAGTTTTGACAGTCACCTGGATGATTCATCGTTTGACGATTTTTAGGGGCCTTGAACAGGAATCATTGTGTGTATACGCGCGTGTATACATACACGTACACCCACACGAGCCGATTGCAAGAGTGAAACATGGGAAGGGGGTGGAATATATACCGTAGGTATATACGGTATATATTCCGGGGGATAGGGCCAGCCTTAGATTGGTACACAAACCTACCGTGAGGGTCTATCTCGTCATTTAGTGATCTAGCTGACGAGTTCATACATTGATTCCTATAAAACATTGAAGGGGAAGTCACCATTTCAGACCTAAGCGGACCAAAAGCTATGGAACTTGGGTGTGGGTCTTTTGTCGAAATGGAATGGCCTTACTTGTTCTTTTGATTTCTTATTTTTCGTTAATGTTTAGAATCTTTAAACAAAGTCTCCCCGGCCCATCCGCGTTTTTTGTTTTACGCCCCATAACTCTTCCTCAGCCAGGCTGGGGCAGAATACTTGTACTTGAAAACCGAAAACTGAAAAATAGTAAATGAATAAGTACTGAAAGCTGAATCCTGAATGTTGAATTTCTTAAGCTGAGAAGTTGTTTGGTACTGAATTTTAATCATTGAATGAAGTAAGCTGTTTGATCTGTAAAGAGAGCTGAAGCCTTAAATTCACTAATTTTTCCTACTTTGCCCTTCATATATTCATGCTCAAATGCTAAAACATTATCATTTCTGGATCTTTCCAATTTGCTCTCCCACCATCATCATAAACCATCCCTACAAGTAAATATTGTGCGTGAATACTTCAATCAAACAAAGCCCTGTTATTGATGTAGCATTCCCTACAATCCTTATTTCTCTCCCTCAACCTGAACAACAAATTTAATTTTCAAATTATAACCTACAAAGGAAGAAACACTCAATAGTTGGCCATTAAAGTTATGCAACCCAAGCAAAAAAAAAAAGAAGGGCACTGAAGTTATGATTAAATCATTAATACAAATACTGATTAAGATAATAATTGTTCGATTAGATCGAACCTGGATGGTTAACTCTTATGCTAGAGGCTTTACAAAACTCAAGCCCAAAGACTATTGGGCGTTCTTTTAGCAAAATCGATTGTCGAGACACCTACTTCTAAAAAAAATGGGGCAACCCCATGTAAATTATTGGGTGTTCTTAACAAAATCAAGAGACTCACATTACAAACAAAAAAAATCCAAAAACCCTGCGTAAATTACTGGGCGGTCTTGAGAATCGAGAGACCCACATCTCACAAAATAAAATAAAAAATCGAGAATCCCATATGAAAAACAAACAATCAGAGATCGACTGCGGAGATAATTCACAAATTCATTGACTATGAGAGAGAGAAATAGAATGAGGGCATGGATGCTTCCGAATAAACAAAGAACTCTTTTTTCTACTGAGCGTTTTCCGTGTAAGCAATAAGAAGGCGGGCAGTTATTTTTTTGCTCTTTACTCTCCATTGCTCTTAAAATTTTCAGCATTTTTTGTTCTTTACTCTCCCTTGCTCTTAAAATTTTCAGCAAGCATTTGTTTTAGTTATCAAACCAACTTATTTCATTTTTACTTAACCTATTCAGTTTTAAGTGCTGAATTGGGTTATCAAACAACCCCTTACTTATAACACGGCAAGCAATATGATTATGGTTGAGCCATTTATTGACATAAGGCTATTTTTTGTTGGTTTGACTTTCTAACCATATGCTTTTATAGCTCACCAGGGAGGAAATAGGACAAATATATGGGACAAGACATATTGGCCGTGATCAAGCACGTGGACTCGTCAGTTTGATGGATTTCTTCTGCTTTAGTGAGGTTTGATGATTTATTTTTGCATATACCTCTCTTACCATTTGTTTTATTTTTTGGTCCCTTGTGTCTTTCTTTTTATCCTATCTTGATGTGGGTAGCTACTTTCATTTTCAATTCCCAAATTTCTTTTTGAAAAATTTAGTTCCCAATAGGCTTTATCATGTGATTGTTCTACATTCCTTGAGTCGCGATGAATAAATGCAAAACATTCTCACTTCTTTTTATGTTAAAGCACTATTCCTTGTTCTTTAACTATTTAATATACGATGCATCTTTATACATGTAGTCAGGGACGACGCCATAGTTTGGAAAAACATTTATTGCGGTTCTGGTAGTCTAATTATTTGATTGTTCAACATTAGACACCCCAAAAAGCAGTAGATGACCCCAATAATTTTTCCTCCCATCCAACTTTAAACTCCTTTTGGTATTGGACCCCATTCATTGAAAGAAGGGTTTATGAATTTCTATTTGGGAAAGTACACGATACAACGTAAGTAGAAATAATATAATATGGCATTGATTTAGAATCTCATTTATTTAAGGCTATGGTTTATTGTTTTGGATTTGGGAAATTGTACTCCCTCCGCCCAATTTGATCCACTACGAAACTATGTGCAATTTTCAAACTAAAAAATAAGGTATTTACTAAAATAATTTTTGATTTTTGATTTTTTTTTTGTATTGTATTAAAGTTCTCATTGAGATCTATCAAACAAGATCCATATTGATAAAAAAAATTGTTTTTGTAGGTACATTATTTTTTAGTTTGAAAATTGCACATAGTTTTGTAGTGGACTATCAAATAGGGACGGAGGGAGTATTTAATGTAAAATGTACATAATGCATAGTAAATTACAAGGGAGTTTTTCTCGACCTGTTTAATAATATAATGACTCACGATCTTGCTTTTCTTTTCCTTTTTTCTAAGGGACGTTCCCAAACCTTAGTGTTATGTTCCGTTGAAAATAGATGATTAATCGTTAATTAGTGCAAAAGTTATCTCTAGAAAACAAGTAGGAATTAAACTTGTGAATAATCCCATCGATAATAAGTTAATAACTCCTAGAGTCGCCACTGCATGCCGTAAGGATTCTGGTAAAAATGGTAACATTTACAGTTTTCTTGGTCAGCAGAACCATCTCTGTACTTTTCTTTTTCTCTGGTAAATGTGCCAGCGCAGGTAGTGTTTTCTTCCCCTAAACGTTATTTATCTTTTTTCCTTTTGTAGGCCTGCCTTATTGCTGATATTGTGCAACATTTTGTTGATGCTAAGCTGGAATTCGATGCATCCTACGTGTATGAAGATGTAAATCGTGCAATTCAGCATGTTCATCGAAGTGGCTTGGCTCACAGAGGAATCCTTTCTGATCCACAAAGATACCTCGTAAAAAATGTGTGTGGTGATGATATCAGATTTTTCATTTGTATAATATGCTCTGTTGATTGAGATATCCTGTTTTTAACGCATTCTTGGATTAGTTTATCATTGTAAAATAGGTCAAAAGCCATTGGCGGATACTTGGTCATTCTGAGTCTAATTTATTTTGAGACTTCAAGTTTTGTTCTTGTATGGGTGTAATTGCAGAGTCAGCTGCTACGCTTTCTCAGGATGCTAAAGGAAAAGGGGAAGAAACTTTTCCTTTTGACCAACTCTCCATATTATTTTGTGGATGGAGGGATGCAGTTTATGCTAGAGGTGAAACAGTTTTCATCCTTCTACATGTTGCTAGAGCTGCTGGAGATTTGTTTTGGATTTCAATTTGCACTTTTTCATCTTACTTACTGTTTTAACCTGAAGTGTTGTCATGAAGGATGCTTATTTCATACTTCTGAAATGACATAAATATTCAGCATTTTTTTATTGAGATTTTTGCCTCTTCTTGTTTTTTGTTCCATTAAGGCAAACCATATGCAGAATATTGAAATTATGCCTAGAAACTTACTTGTTTAAATGTTCCTAAATCTTCCATATACTTCTTTTCTGATGTTTGCTGGTTGTTGCTTTGTGTTTCATTAAATGCAAATCATAAGCCACGTGTAAAAATGTATTGGGCAAGAAGCACAAAAGTAATGACATTCACAAACTTTCCCATCATTTAGCTGAACATAGAAAAGTTAATCAGATCAATGCATATGAAACCTGCTGGCATTGGTACTCGGATGTTTGTAACTTTCTGAATACCTGATTTGATTCCCTTCTATGCTAGATGTAAGTTATGCGTGATTGGCAATAAGTCTCTCTTGGATTCTGTTTCTAATGTAAACCACCAGATGTTTAGATGGCATGACAAGCCATTCTCCCATCTTCTGTAGCGTTGAACCATCTAAAGGGTGAAGTACATAGATCTTAAAATACGCTTTGCATCCCTTCCCTTCATCTCAAATCTGACTTTGGCTCCTGCGCTTCCAATTGCTAGTCAAATTGTTGGTCACGTGCAATGCTAACCCTCTGTCAATAGTTGGTGCTAAAGTTGAGCGAACAAGATGTGGCTGTTAGATGACCATTGGTGATAACCTCCAAGTTTTTCAAATGACGCAGTTGGCACACGGTCAATTTCCATTTTATTTTCCTAGTAGAAGTTAAAAGGGGGTTGACAATGAGATTTGACTTCCTGAGGTGTGACTCACAATTGGAAGTACAAGGGGTAAAGAAGAATTTGAGGTGAGGTGCAGAGGTGCAAAACATAATTTATGCATAACTACTTAGCCTTCTGGAATCTGAACCCATTTCTTTTTCTTCTTTCTTCGTGTTTTACGCATTTATTTTGTTACTTGCTGTTTTTGGAGTATCTTTCCTTTCCCTGATTGTCTGCTGCTTATCTACTCTGAAGTTAACTTATGTAGATTCCTTTTGACATTTGAATTAGGATTCTTTGGGTAATAGAGACTCCTGGAGGGATCTTTTTGATGTCGTGATTGCTCAAGCAAATAAACCAGAATTTTACAAATCTGAGCATCTGTTCCGGTATATTCTTCAACTCTAAGCACTTTAGCTCTTTTGTTTCCTACATACAGTCTTAACTCTCTATGATCTGTGTTTAGTTGGTTAAAAGCCCTTTTTTATCAACCTTTTGAAGGACTTATTCTGGTATTTATTACGTTATTCATTACAACTACAAGCCAAGGTTACTCAGTTTTTGCTTTTTTGATTTTCATTTTATGGTTTGTGTACTTGCCTTTACCTGGGTTTTTTACCCTTGACAATGATTTCTGTCATTAGCCACGAACGGATGTGTATATTCTTTCATTATTTTGGAATGAAAACTGCCTATGAAATTGGATAGCAGCTGTGGATTGAAATTAAATTTGGTAGCTGAGGTTCTTCAAGATGCTATATCTGAAAATTATAACTTTTGTTACATTGTGAAACTTGTTAAAACTGGTTGTGCTCTTAGGCATGTGTTCATCCTATTTTCACGAGTGTCTGTGACTAGTGGGTGAGCGTGTATCTAAGCAGTGTCAGGAAAGTGTTCTACACATCAAAGACGTGGCAGATAGTGGCTTGGGGTTCCCTGTTCGGTAAGGTATACAGTTTCTCTGTGGAAATGTCTGTCTCTACTCCTTATCCTTTCCCAAGTGTCTTGTATCCAATGACTAGATAGGTTTATCTACACAGAACATTATTACCCCTCCCCGCAAAAAAAGGGAAATGGAGGGGAAAAGGGAAAAAGTGAAGTATAGGAGAAGGGATGGTTGTAGAGGTGGAGGGGAACGGTTGATGAGAGTCTCATGTAAACAAACTTTGAGTCGAGTTGCAACCTACTTATTGCAATTCCATCCACGTACTTAAATTTTCTGTCTTCTTTATCCTCCTTGCATTTATTTTCTGAACTCTCTATAGGGCAAACCACTTTGTGCTGAACGGATATAATGATTTGGTGGTCTTTTCCCTTGTCTGTTTGGGAACTTCATTTAGGTGTTACGACATTGAGAAGGATACCTTAGCTTTCTCAAAAGTGGATTCATTTCTTCCAAATAAAGTGTATTACCATGGATGCCTTAAGTACTTCCTCCAAATTACAAAGTGGAACGGTCCAGAGGTAATTAATTCCTTTTGCTTCTTTGTTGGGAAAAGAATAATTGAAAGATATCCACCACTTTTGCACACATATATCTGAATTTAACTTGTGTTTCCTTACCATTTGTAATGTTTCTTTTCCTCCTAAACAATAATTTAGGTCATATACTTTGGGGATCATCTGTTTAGTGACTTACGAGGGCCTTCAAAAGCTGGGTGGCGCACGGCTGCCATAGTTCATGAGTTGGAAGTATGCTCAATCCTGTCAATTTCATTTGTTTTTTCATTGCCGGCCAATACTTTTCAAAATATTATTTGATAGCTTTTTTTTTGTGAAACTTGGAGAGTTTTTATTGTTTACTCTATCGAGGACTTAATGAATTGGTAAACGGTGAGTCTTCGAACTTAGATTTTCTATGATGTTTTCTTCTAGTATGTATGATTTGCTGAATCTAATTCTGAATGTCCTCATTTCATTTGTATGACTATAAATATTGATTCAATACGCAACGTGTGGTATATCAAGCTCTTAATTTCTTTGTTTGGTAAAGTTCAGCCATTGTGTTCCAGTTAATTATCATATTCAAAGACTTAATCGCCACACGTGTTCATCTTGGTGATTTTGCAGAATGAGATACAGATTCAGAATGAGAATAGTTACCGTTTTGAACAGGTATGGTCCTGCACATGGTAGTTAAAACCTTCTTGAGCTTTAATTTGGCAGGATTGTTAGTGTAGTGAGTGGTGCTCCGACAGACTCTCCTCTCTTTTTTTGGGGAGATTGCAATATGCATTCAAAGAAAATCTTATTGAGATTTGTTTTAGCAGTATTGTTATAGTGTAATGAGGGGTGCTCTGACGATTTCTCCTTTAAAGTCTTCCAAAGATTGCAGAATGAATTTTTGGTTATGCTATTCAGTTATCTATAAAGATCGAATCAACGAACTTAACTTTACCTGAAGTCCTCGTCAAAGCTCTCTCTCTCGTTTTTGCTCTTGGGCCTCTGTGATAGGTGCATTTTTTTTGGTACTTCTGGTTTAACTAGATTCATAAATTCCTGTATATAAATTAACCCAGGTAAGTTATCAAATAGCCATGATTTGCTGATATTAACTTGCCAACTTGCCAGGCATAGAGAGATTTGGAAAATTCTGATTTGTTGTCCTTAATTTTGGCTTGCCTGTTGCACATGGATAGTTTCAACTGAAAATTATTATGTATTGATCATCTATTGTCTCAGTTTAAATAGAAGTTAGACATTGACTTCATTCCTTTTTACTATATTTGGATTATCAAATCATCCTTGCTTGAGTTTCTTTATGTCTTTGTGGATACAGGCGAAATTCCATATAATACAAGAGCTCCTTGGTAAATTGCATGCAACTGTAGCTAATAGACAGAGACATGAAGCTTTCCGGTCTCTTTTGTGGGACCTAAATGAGGAGAGGCAGAAGGCACGTTATGCAATGAAAAACATGTTTAATAGATCTTTTGGAGCCACTTTCCTCACCGATACTGGTCAAGAATCTGCTTTTGCTTATAACATCCATCAATATGCTGATGTGTATACCAGTAAGCCGGAGAATTTTCTCCTTTATCCTTCTGAGGCGTGGCATCATGTACCATTTGACATAAAGATTATGCCGCACCATGTGAAGGTATTTTTGTTCTAGTTGGAAAGAAAGGGCTTTTCTTTTATTTTTTCCCTCTCCTTAGCCAATAGATGTAAACTTATAGACAGATGAAGCTTGTGCATTACTTTTATGCTTAATCCTTTTATTTTTTCCCTCTTTAAATGACAAGTTATGGTATATTAGGTTCTTGTTGCACCAAAAAAGGGGTGTTTGGACTTCAATGTTTCATATAAATTGGGTACCCTTTTTTTTTTTTTTTTTTTTTTTTGAACAGGAAATTGGGTACCCTGGAATTGGAAAAAATTCTTGATAAAAAGTCCAGTGCATTTTGGTCAACTATTTGACTAACTAGCAAAACTAAATAACAATGATTGTGTATTTCGCCAATAAAAAAACAAAACAATGATTGTGTATTTCAGGAAACAAAGAAGTAATCCATCAGTGTATTTACGTGTGTCCATTATTTGTAAGGCAGATGTTGAGATGTATTATGATTCCAGACTGATGATGGCATGATGCTATTCTGTCCAAAAAAATTGTAGATTTTGTAAATACTGATGTAGTCGAGAGAATACTCATTCAAGTTGGTTTGCATCTTCTAGATTGTCTCCAATGTTATTAATTCTGCGTAGAGAGTCCTTAACCGGCTTTTATATGTTTTCGTTTTATGATGTGTTTATCATCTATTTTTTTGTTTCGATATGCAGCTCCTCTCATGAACTCTGTTCTTTGACTTTTCAGGTTCCATCAAGCTTGTTCAAGACAGACTAGCTATTACTTGACCATGACTGTGACACTAAGAATATTTGACGGAGAACTGCTGGATGCTGCTAGTCGATAGTATTTCTCATTGTTTTGGGTTATAGAGAATGAAGTAGGCCAAATGAAAAGTAATGACTGCAGTGTAAACAAGTGTATGATATATTCTTTAGTTCATTCATGTATACAAAATCTTCAGAAAAAGAAGCCATCTTTTTGGTTTTGGATTTTTCAAAGCCTCCTTGACAGTTTATTCTCAGTTTCGGAATGACTTGTAGATGTTTAAATGATAACATGATTGCTGACCACAATATTCTGTTTTTGAATTGATATACATCTCAAATTTGAGACAACTGTTGCTTGTAATTTTCACTTCTAGGATTCTGTGAAGCATGTTGATTCACTAATTCAGCTACAATTTATTCTTCCAGCTGATATTGCAGATCCTAATTTTCACTTAAGGCTTGGTTTGGTTCAAAGCCTCCCTTTATTCTCAGTTTATGACATGTAGATATGATAACATGATTGCTATAATATTTGAAGACAACATCTCAAATTCGCATCTGTAATTTCATATTTACAATATTGTATCATATCTTTATTCTCTTCAAATATTTTAGCAACCACATTATCATATCTTATGTTCATAGAAGCTCCTCATTTGAGGGCGCTGAGGATTGTCTAGGGTTAATTACAAAAACACAAATTAACTAATGTGGCCTTGCAATCTGACATTGAGCCCAATCTCAGAAAAACTCACCCTGTTAATCTATTACAAACCACAGAAGCTCCACATTTAGGCGATCCCTGCAACTAAGATTTGAAGTCGATTGTAAATATTTCTTTTTTTTTCCCCAAATGTAATTAAATCTCATGTTCATACTTAGTACTCCGTAACTTTTTGGATGGTTTATAGCTGAGTTTGATCCCCATTGAATTCAAATTGTGCTCCCACAAAATAGATTTGTATCTTAGTTGCATTATCCGTAAAAATGCGCCATGCTACAGTTCACAATTCTCGCATTGGACTCTCGGTCTCAATCATCGCTCTCGCAAATATTAATAATATAATATATAACACAACGATACTTTCACACTCGCACTCGCATGCTTGCTCGCTAATGCGAGAACTATCTGACTTGTAGGTTTATACAGTACATCTGTGGAGTGAATGGTTGTGCTGCTAAAAGGCTACAACCCTTTTTCCTTTCTCACCCGACTCTGCTCCCAAAAGTATCTTTTTTCTTTGATTGGATGGCCAACTTCTTCCTCGTTGCTTCCCATCTAACTCCAACCTTTTCGGTTTTTCCTTCTTTTTTTTTCCCCCTTTGTGAACGGCTTTTTGGTTTTTCCTAGTCCCGTCTTTTTTCTCACTGCCTGAAAGTCTTCCGCAGGCCGCAGCAATGCTGCGTACACACTTACCGATCACAAATTCGACCTCACCTCTCTCACATGTACTGTACGTGGAACCCGCATATGAGACTTACATGGTGGGGTCCACGCGCATGTGAGAGGGGTGTCGTCGGATCTGTGATTGGAGGGTGTGTACCTGTTATTCCAAAAATCTCGTGCATTTGTTGTTCTCAAAAACCCCGCAC
The DNA here is from genome assembly GCA_016920895.1 of Vaccinium myrtillus. Lineage (NCBI taxonomy): Eukaryota > Viridiplantae > Streptophyta > Magnoliopsida > Ericales > Ericaceae > Vaccinium > Vaccinium myrtillus. Next base: position 34,973,434 of record CM029280.1, on the reverse strand, counting down.
AATCATTGTTTTCTCAGCCTCATCAGTCGAATTCAAGTTGATTTTTCCGTTTTCCTTTCATTTCCAAACAACAATTCCCTCATTAATATTCAATTCCCACCAATTCAATTCCTTCCCCTTCTCTTCCTTTCCTCCCAAATGGGTATTGGGAAGAAGAGCCTGTTTTTGGTAGCCGTTTTGGTGTGTTTCAGTGTTGCCAGAGCTTGCTCCAATGGAGACTGCAAGGTCTCTCTCTCTCTCTCTGGTGAGTTTTCTGTGGTAAAAACTTGAATTCTGATTGTTTCATTCGAATGATTTTACAGCTACTTGATGATTGCACTACGGATGGGGATTGCGAAACAGGGTTGTATTGCTTCTCATGTGCTTCAGGGTTTACGGGGTCTAGGTGCGTGAGGTCGGCCTTCACTGATCAATTCAAGCTCGTGGTATGTCTCACTCCACATCTCCTATATAGACACAGGTTTTGCATGATAGTAATCAAATATGCGTCCTTCATAAAGTATATAAAAAATTGAAGAAAAGTGGGAACAAATCAAAATTTCCCCTCAATGTGTCACGTTCATTCTCTATTTTGGTGTTTTGGAGATGGGTTGGGGTTGCTCTTTAGGGCCTTGAATGGCCAAGCCATATGAGGCTCTGTCTTGGCTTTGATTAGATGGCAAAATCGATCCCTCAAAATTAGTTGAGGTGCGCGTATGCTGGCGTAGAATTCTAAAAATTATGAAGTACCATACACGTATCCTTTCATGGGTTATACACATGGTCCACCTAATCGTGCCCACCTCAAATGCAGTGGCATGGGCTTGGGGCTTTTGTGTGTGTGTGTGTGTGTGTGTGTTATTGACAATTATACTCGACCTGCATGAAATCACGACACACTATCATCATAGCTGAGTCCTAGGTCGCATAATTCTTTGATAGTATTCTTCGTTTCCGCCTTAATTCTGGCTCTACGCTTCTCTCATAATCCACTTTTCGCGCTCGCACTCGTGATCACTAAGCGCATTATGTGACTTAGGTTGGTCTCCTCTAAAATGCTGGACCGGCTACTTATGAGAGAATCATGGCCGGATCTATGTCCATGTGTGAATTCTTTGTTCTCTTCTATTGAAAATGCTTTTTTCGCTCAAATTCAAAGAATATGCTTCCTTTCAACCGAAATTGCCACAAAATTTCGCGTCATCCTCTGCAAAAGTTCTAAAAAAAGGCACATTAATAACTAAGTAGAATGAACAAATGTTTGTCGTGGTATAAAGTATAAACACCTGCCTTGGAAGAACATTAATGCTAGGTTCCTAGAAAACTGACCCGGAAAGTACCCAAAAAGGGAAATCCAGATCCAAATCATCTTTTGAGTGAATCTGGACCCTTGGTTTCCCTTTTCAGGGAACTTTTTGGGTAACTTTCTGGATACCTAGCATTGCTCTTTCAGGAATCCTTATCTTTATTCATAGGTTGGGCCATCCTCGGATTTGTGTTAGTGCAGGCCTGGGGCAGGTGGTTTGGCTTTCCAGTTCAACAGGCTGGGTAAGCCCCTTCTAATATCTGTATTGTTCGGGTGTGAAGCCAATTTCAGCCTTGCAACAGTTTCCATCCGGACGGGTTGTTGACCATCCGGATGGCCACGAAGAGGAGGATTGAAAACCTGAGTTGCAGGAGTTGTTTTTCAGACGGCATCCGTTCAGACAAGATCGGGATAAGGTGTATTCGGACGGGTCCGTCGAGACGGTGGTATGCGGGCAAAAAGTTCTATTAAGCAATAATGAGTTCTTAGAACATCATATTCTTGTTGGTATGTTCCATTGATTCATAGTGAATTGGTGCGGCTTCCGAGGAGTAGGCACGTTGCCGAACCTCGTATATTCTGTTTGTTCTGCTTTCTTTTCTTGCTTTCGTTCTCTCATGTGTGTTTTTTGTGATCCATAGCATCCCAATATCCTTAGAGTTCATGTGTTGGAGAGTTGAGCCCCTAGTTCGATTTTCCAACATGTATTTGCAGCGCTAAAAGATGCATTGACTAGACCATACTCATTTTACCAATTATTTTTTGCAGTAGGGAGTCATTCTGGCAATTTTGTTGCCTTATTTGCAAGGCTGAAAGATGCATGGACTAGACCATACTCATTTTACCAATTGTGTTTTGCCCTTTCTGCAGTAGGGAGTCAATTTAGCAATTTTGTTGCCTTTTTTGCTTGAAAATCATCTTAGACATTTGTAACATCTAATGCATAGGTGAAGGGAAATCTAACTCCTTCTGGAATTCATTCCGGAAACAGTGATGATGTGGTAGCTCCCGATTGAGAATTGATCGAGTGGGCCCTAGAGGCTCTCTCATTCAGGAGTTGCCACATTCATCACTCTTACGGGAACTGGGTCTGTAGCATTTACTCAACCAAGAAATAACCCAATCTAAACTCTTACGCTGGCTTCTTTGTTGCTCGAAGATCGTCTCAGCTTCGTTTACTTTTCTTCTCTCCTTTCTTGCTCTTTTTTCCTACATAAATCTGATTGTTTATCCTTTTTTTCTGGGCCATAGAACAATTCACTTCCATTCAACAAGTATGCATTTTTGACAACCCACAATGCTCATGCTATCGATGGGGAGCCATCTCACACCGGAGTCCCAAGAATTACCGTTACAAATCAAGAAGACAGTGTCACTCAACAGCTAAATGTAAGATCCTCCTCCAAATCTGCTTTGTGATCCTAGACCACTTTTTCATTGCACAACAAACTTGTTTGAGTAATTTCTATTGGCATTGCTCATCTCTAGAATGGGGCTCGCGCCTTAATGCTTGACACCTACGATTTCGATGGTGATGTGTGGTTGTGCCATTCCTTTGGGGGTAAATGCCATGATTATACTGCATTTGTACGTTCTCTTGTTTTCCTCTTTTTTTTCTCAATCATTACCAATTGCGAAGAAAATTGTTGTGACCAAAATTGCTATTGTAGGAACCAGCTATAGACACTTTGAGGGAAATTGAGGCCTTCTTATCTGCCAACCCATCTGAAATAGTCACAATAATCCTAGAGGACTATGTTAAAGCCCCTAATGGCTTGACCAAAGTGTTCACCAATGCGGGTTTGATGAAATATTGGTTTCCAGTTACAAGCATGCCACAAAATGGCCAAGATTGGCCTCTAGTTAGCGACATGGTCGCAAAAAACCAAAGGCTTCTCGTGTTCACTTCTATTAAGTCTAAGCAAGAGAGCGAAGGAATTGCATATCAGTGGAGCTATATGGTTGAAAATCAATGTAAGAAGTTTTTCTCATCTGATTTCACGTGATATGTCCATTTTTTTGGAATCTTTATTGTGGACTCTAATATCTGAAAATCAATGTAGGAATATAAAAATATACATTAAAAGTACAAGTTTTTCCTCTTTGATCATCGTGTGTGCACTAATGTCCGTTTCTTTTTTCTGGAAATTTGCAGATGGGGATGAAGGAATGAAGGCAGGAAGCTGCCCTAACAGGGCAGAGTCGTCTCCGCTTGATGACAAGACTAAATCACTGGTTTTGGTAAATTACTTCAGGTCTGTTCCAATCAAGCTATCTGCCTGTGTTCAAAATTCCGAAGACCTCATTAAAATGCTGCAAACTTGTTATGGGGCAGCTGGAAATCGGTGGGCAAATTTCATTGCTGCTGATTATTACAAGGTATCTGTTGATGTATGTGTTACGTTATTCTTTTTGGCATGTCAAATTAAGACACTGGAAATTGTTTGTTGTATGTAAAGAGTGACACGATTGACGTATCTTCACTAGTCTACATCACCAACCCGAATGGTGGTGAGCCTTTCGTGTGTGGAGGGACTTTTATTCCTCTTTTGCTCACCAGGTTAGCAGCCATATTGAGAAAGATACTCATCTCTTAAATTCGTTGACACCATTGCAACCGAAGAAAGAAGGATTAATTAATCATCTTCGATCGCCTGTGTGAGAAGCAGGAAATGCATTTTATGTAAGAACCAATAGATATGTAGAAGTTGATAACCAAAGTATGGTGTTGATCGGAAGTAGATTGTCACTATTAATCCGGTCAATCAAGCTTAGCCTCGCTGAGCAAAAAAATTCAAGCGTAGCCTTGTAATCAGAAAATACTAAAAGATAATGAAAGCCTGACATAGCCTTGTCCTTGTGGCTGTGGGATGCGGAAATCCTTGGTTGTTGTTGAAGTGTTTTGTTACATGATGCAGAGAAGTGAAGGAGGAGGAACATTTCAAGCCATAGATATGCTAACTGGGAAGCTGCTGTGTGGACGTGAAGATGTACATTCTTGTGTGGTAAGTACTGATACATTCCTGCATTAATCACAGTAAGCAATATGAGTTCGTGTAACAATTTTTTTTCATAGGTAATTACATCAAGTTCTTGAAAACATAAAATCATGCTATATATATTGGGCTACTTGAATGAAGTTATTTATGTTTTATATCACCACGTGCTGGGAGCTATAAAAGGAGCCCAATTGGTCCAACAATGCGGGATAATCTCCAACAAAGACGGGCTCGAATCATAGCTTAATCCCATTCACGATGAAAACATACCGAGTCACTGACATCGTGACAAAAAGCAGAAGTGCTAAGATTTTCAGGCTTGGAGTCTTTCCAAACGTCACCCAACAAATCCGGACCCATGTTTTTTGTGATTACCAAGCCACTAGGTTGTTGAGGCCTAACATTGTTCCTATCATCAATTTAACTGTGTTTGAATTACAAACTTGTATAGAGTTGAGATTTATGGCCTCTACTCTTTGGTTTTTGCAGGCATGATCTACATGAGGCACCTGCAATACTCCTCCCTCAGCGTGATCGCAGCATGATAAAACTCCATTTTACCAATCAATTTGAAATCCTCATGAATTCAAAGCAATTAGCAGTTTAAGTTAAATACAAAAGAATTAATGCATGAATCTCTGTATAACAGTACCAATAAGTAATCAATAGAAATCTTCTCATTTTTTACCCTGTTAAACAGAGCAATAGAAGGGGAAATTGAAGAGGATTCTCTACCGCTGGTCAAGTTACTTCGAGTGGAGGAACGGGTGTGACAAGCCATAGTGGTGATTATACGCCATAGCAGGTTGTCATTGTTTGGCCAGAAAAGGTGTTGGGGGGCTGGGAGTCTGTATGCTTATATATGAGTCCCCTTCTAGTAAGGAATCTCTTTTTTTTGATCGGCTAGTAAGGAATCTCTTACTTTGTTAAAGTACGGGATCCCTCTCATTCTCACATTTCCCGACTGAATTTTGATGATCGGAATTGTTCAATGTGTTTAAAAAGGGTTCACGCGATGAATCATTTAAAAAAATAACGGGATTGATACGGTGCGGACTTAACTTTTTCCGATCTGAAATCATTCAATGTATTTAAACACGTATTTTTAAAGGTTCTCGAGAATGTTTGAGATCCCCTGTGCTCAAAAAATGGTGTGCCTCTGTGCAGAATAGTTTTGGGTCGTTGAATGGTGTGTGTTTTGTGTTTTGTTTTAAAATTTCCATACAACCCAATGGCCAAAAAACTACCGGAACAAAGAAATAGAGACGATTTGATTAGCACCGAGAAGAATAAATAATTGAGGCCTCACAATTACTCCTATTCCGGGGAAAACCAGGATATGACATAATGTGGTTGAATTCGTTTAATAATGCTACATGCCCCAAATCAAAACCCCAAAACTACCCAAAAAGCTACTCTGTAAGTGGCTCTCACTACACCGCAGTGGCTCTCACTTTTTTGCCCTTTAGTTTGACAATAGGAACAATAATGCTACATGCCCCGAAACTACCCAAAAAGCTACACCGTAGTGGCTCTCACTTTTTTGCCCTTTAGTTTGGCAATAGGAACAATAATGCTACATGCCCCGAAACTAGCTACACCGTAGTGGCTCTCACTTTTTTGCCCTTTAGTTTGGCAATAGGAACAATAATGCTACATGCCCCGAAACTACCCAAAAAGCTACACCGTAGTGGCTCTCACTTTTTTGCCCTTTAGTTTGGCAATAGGAACAATAATGCTACATGCCCCGAAACTACCCAAAAAGCTACACCGCAGTGGCTCTCACTTTTTTGCCCTTTAGTTTGGCAATAGGAACAATAATGCTACATGCCCCGAAACTTTCCAAAAAGCTATTTGGACTTCACCTCCTAGGTATATCCGTACATGGCTCACACTTTTTATCCCTTTATTTCTTTTTTTTGGGTACCTTTATTTATTTTTGTTCGGGTCTGTTGGCGCCGAAAGAGAAAAAGTAATTGGCTTTTAAGGGCTAATTACAATTAAAGGAACTCAAAGAATAAATCTTAGATTAAATGTCTATTTTGGCTAAACAAGCCACCTGGGAAGCTAACCTTATGAATAACAAAAATAAAATAAAAAAACAGGTGACTTATTTAGCCAAAACAGACATTTAATCTAAGATTTATTCTTTGAGTTTCTTTAATTGTAATTAGTCCTCAAAAGCCAATTACTTTTTCTCTTTCGGCACCAACAGATCCGAACGAAAATAAAGGGATAGACTTTCGTTGTACGGATATACCTAGGAGGTGAAGTCCAAATAGCTTTTTGGAAAGTTACGGGGTTTTGATTTTGGGACATGTAGCATAAAGTGATGGAGATTCTTCCATGATGGGATTCTTGTTTAATGTAAAGTGGTGGCAGAAGTATAATTAAAGCCTATTGAAGTGGGCCTAACTATAGACCAAGCCGTGGGTCCACATTGTTCGGTCAGAAGGTTCAACGAAGACAAGACTTCTAAGCCAGAAGTCTGAGAGAGGAGTTTTGCGGAACGCAGAACAGATCTCAAGGCCGGCTCTAGACATAAACCCACCAAGCTATCGCTTAGGGTTTTCAATTTTTGTCTAATAATAAAGTCCTCAAATTTCTAAGTTACAATAAATATTACATAAGTCAGTCCTTCGATAGCTAGCGTTTGATAGTGTAGTGGTAAGACTTCATTCTCATACCCTCCTCCGATGCTCCTCCGTCCTACGTTCAATAGCTTGAAGTGTTTGGAGGACAACGACCACCATAAAGGCAGAGATGGAAAAACCCAAGGCGACGGTCCACATAAACTCTTCCTCTGCCTCCAGGTCCAACGCAAGGAGGCGTGGGCCTTCCCCTCCTCGTCCAACTACATCTGTTCTGGATCTCCTTGGTCCGGTTACCAAGGCCAGTACCTCTGGGAAAATAGTACGTTTACAAACGAACCCCTATCCCCTGAACACCGTCATGGGAAGAAACACCAGGGTTCTCCAACCCATTCTTGGTAGAAGTAAGCCCCATCTGCTAACACATACTCCACTGGGTACTATTGCGAGTACTATGATGATGACGACCCAGAGTTGTCCAAAGCAAGATCTGGTGCCAAGGCTCGTCCCCAGAGGTCGTACAGCGACCGGAGGGAGACCTGTCACAGTGTTCGCCGGGGGAGAGCATGGAGAGCACTCCGAGCGTCGAAACAGTCCCCTAAAAGAAAATCATCACGTTGTCCACTATAATGACAAGCCGAAGAAACATAAGAACTACAGGTCCGAAGATCGTGCAGAAAAGGTGCCTCCACGAAAGGAACACTATAGGCCTACGCTACAACGCTAGGGCAAGAAGCAACTGGTTGAGCATGGAAGCTACAAGGAGAAACGCAACTCAAAAGGTGCCAATCCTTCGGACCCTAAAAAAGCCCGCATAGACTGCCAGGTGGGAGGCTTCAGCCTTCCGCCTTGGTTCGCCTTTGACCCGAGGCTCACACAACTTCTCGTTTCCCCTTTCTCAAAAGAAGGTGATGTTGTGCGGAAGCGTGAACAAACACAGATGCAATTTATGCTATATAATTGCGTGAACAAACACAGAAAACAGATGCAATTTATGCTATATAATTGAACAAACCAGAGAAAAGAGGGAGAGAAAGAGCAATCACAAAGAACACAGAGATTTTACGTGGTTCGGCAATGAATACCTACTCCACGGTCAGTCAGATGATTGGGGGTTTCACTAATCAGAAGAGAATTAGATGCCCGAAGGCTACAGAAGAGCTCACAGAGTTTCTCTCTTTTACCTCTCACAGAAAATCAGATGTGAAAGCAATCCCATACAAGAAAACCCTAAAAAAAAACATTTATATGGCTGTTGTACATCGCCCAAGGTCTAGACCAAGCCCCCGCGGATCCGGACCTAGCAACCAGGACCCTTGGTCCGGACCAAACTTTTCCAAGGTCCTGACCAACACTGCTACGAGCTAGAAAATTGCTCAGAATTGCTTGGTCCGGACCCGAGAAGCCTTAGTCCGGACCAAAGATGCTGCGAATGTGGAAATCGAGCAAAAAACAACAGGTGAAGCCTATCACCCTTTTTTTTTTGGCTTTAATGTGCCGAAGGTCACGAAGTACATCATGAATCATTTTCGGGCGTGCTCAACTAGTGACCTGCAAAATAAGATGCTTGACACCGGTGTGTTGCCGGCCAACACTTCTCCGATAGCTAAGTCAATAGTATTTGTTAGAGATAAAATGAATGGACTCAAGTAAATGAGAGTACTTGTGAACGGTCAATTCACCACTTGAATTCTATACCACCCTTGGCCTTTCTTCATTGCTAAGGATTAACCTTTCTTCATTGCTAAGGATTTAATCCAATGACATCCTTCTGAGAATCCAATGACATGATGATGATGATGTCATCATGAGAATCATCAACCGGTTTAATAAAATGAAAGTAGAAAAAATGCCGAAAGACCACTTAACAAGGGTGCAGTTTTTCATAGAAATGGACCAAAGCGTTAGGTAGCTTACCGGTCCACTTTTAATATATTCAAATCATTCGCATTTTAGAATAGGTTGAGAACATTAGTCACCTTGAATTTAATATAATTTCAAAACACTTTTATTTTAAATTAAAATTCAAAAGTCAGTTCAATAGGTTAACTTTATAAGTTAAAAAATGTATTGAAATATGTGAAAAAATATATTGAGAAGTATAAAATATACACAATAGTGTATTTTTTTTTTGTCTTTTTATTTAGTTATTGTCAGCTGTCAAGAGAAAAACTGTATTTTAAAATATTACAGTACAAGATTACATACAAGATTATAAATTTGAGAAGATAGTTCAACTGTATCTCTCAAGCGTAGTTTTCTAAATGCATTGTGGGATAACATATTCTTACCATTCAACTCTCAAACAACTTTTGTGAGAATATGGATAATAAAATTGCATAATCAGACTCCCATGCTCAAAGCAAGAGCAGATGAGATCAGTTAAGTTTTCCAAAAGATTTTAGAAACTCAGTTATTAAAATTAACCATAATTTTAGCAAATGAGTTCACCAGGTGCCAAAATCAACCATGATTTTATCTAAAATCAACAATAATTTTAGCACCTAGTGAACTCATTTGCTAGAATTATGATTGATTTTAGCAACTGGGTTGGTAAAACCCAGCCAAGTCGAGAAAAATGGGGAAAGACTTCGCAAAAGGAGTCCACGTTCTCCTATTTGTGTCACCTCTGCTTTTGCACATTCCAGGCCTTTTTCAAAATGATGAAAGTGAGTGGTGAGTTATTGATTGTACCTCTGTCTACTTTTTGTATTTTTGGTAGAACCTGAACTGGTGCGTTTACATAGAAAATGGAGCAGAGTCTCCTTTTCACTGTACAAAAATTAAAAATAATTGTACCTGTGTGAAAGAGAATCATTCAGGATTTTGGCTCCAATAATTCAATAACCCGACAAAACGCCCTGAAAATACTCCTAAAGGATCACGACAATCGATGGAGGATCAGACAATCGATGGTCCAAATTATTTTTTTTGGAATATTTTTGGGACGTTTTGTCTAGGCGGTCTACAAGTGGTCTGCATAGAATCGAATTTTTATGAATCTAATCTTAATTTGCGAGTCACGCTTTATTAAAAATGCAATTTGTGTCTGAACTAAATGTTTTACGTTTCGATTCGTATCCAATTCTTAGAGTCACAGATTTGTCCATGGAATACAATTACATCCAAGAAAAAAACAAGAAAGAAGTCAGCAAAACATATGGCAGAAGTCTAACAAGCATCCATCAACCAAATTTTTCATATAACAACTCCCATGTTATACAGGAACATCCAGACCCCGTAACAAAAGCAACAAGAATACCTAAACCACATATTAAGCATCTCAAAACCAGCTCTACGATCCTCACCCTCTAAATTTTACATATAACAACCAAGTTTTGTCCACGATTCACGTCTAACAACTCAATTACATTAGGGTAAAAAAAATTCTAGTAATGGTAAAATTATTTATATAAGTATAAACATTTATATATAATTGAAATCTCACGGTCCATCTGGCCATCGAACGGTCAGTAGTGCACCGCATGGTGCACGGTACCCTGGATGCAGAAAAAAGTGCATAGTTCTAGGCATAAAAACGAGCATTCCTCAGTCCACTTCCAGTCTTCCACCAAGCATTTCTGTCTCTCTCTCTCTCTTCTTCCCACACTCCTTCAGAGCATCTCTCTCTCTCTCTCTCTCTCTCTCAATGGGTTCACATGGTAAACAACAGCAGCAGATAACCCATGAGGTGGACGGAGAAGGTGATCCAATAATTGCCATTCTTCGTGCACACGCACAGCCACTCGAAGTAGTAGTGGCTGAAGAAACACCTATTCCCATTTCAGCCCACCCACCGCCGCTGATGTTTGCCTTCAACGAGCGTATCCGCCCTCTGCTCGACGCTGTCGACAAGCTGCGACACCTCAAAGTGGCAGAAGAAGGCATCCAGCTCCCAACCATAGTGGTGGTTGGTGATCAATCGTCTGGAAAATCCAGTGTGCTGGAGTCCCTAGCCGGCATAAGTCTCCCCCGCGGCCAAGGCATTTGCACCAGAGTTCCCCTGATCATGAGGATGCAAGACCACCAAAATCCTGAACCGGAGCTCCACTTGGAATACCAAGGCAAAACGGGTTCGTTGGTAACGGTCCAAACCGATGAAACCGAGATTGCGGAAGCCATTGTTTCCGCCACTGATGAGATTGCAGGTTGTCAGAAGGGGATATCAGACTCCCCATTAACTCTGGTTGTCAAAAAGAGAGGTGTCCCGGATCTTACTATGGTGGATCTCCCTGGGATCACTAGGGTGCCTGTTCTTGGCCAACCGCAGGATATATATGAGCAGATATCTGGGATAATTATGAAGTATATAAGTCCAGAAGAGAGTATAATTCTTAATGTTCTATCTGCTACTGTTGATTTCCCTACTTGTGAATCAATAAGGATGTCTCAGCGTGTCGACAAGACCGGTGAGAGGACTCTAGCAGTGGTTACCAAAGCTGATAAAGCACCTGAAGGTTTGCTTGACAAGGTTACTGCTGATGATGTGAACATCGGGCTTGGTTACGTGTGTGTGAGGAACCGGATCGGATCGGAGTCCTATGAGGAAGCCCGCGTGACAGAAGCCTCTCTGTTCCGAAATCATCCTTTGTTATCCAAGATGGACGAGTCCATAGTTGGGGTTCCAGTTCTTGCTCAGAAGCTGGTGCAAATACAGGCTTCAATTATCACGAAACGTTTGCCAGAGATTGTGCACAAGATAAACGAAAAGCTGAATTCCAGCGTGTCAGAGTTGAGCAAAATGCCACAGAATGTATCTTCAGTTGCTGAAGCATTGACGGTGTTTATGAGGATCATTGGGTCTTCCAAAGACTCTCTGAGGAAAATCCTCTTGAGAGGCGAGTTTGATGAATACCCAGAAGACAAAAGAATGCATGGCACTGCTCGGTTGGTTGAAATGCTGAACGAGTTCGCTGATGAGCTTCAAAAGAGCGCAGACAATGAGTCGACGGAGAATTTTCTTGTGGATGAGATAAGGGTCCTAGATGAAGCTAAACGAATTGAGCTCCCCAACTTCCTCCCTCGCCATGCCTTCCTTGTAATCCTCCAGAAAAAGGTCGAGGAGATATCCAAAAGACCGGTTAATTTCATGGCGAAAATGTGGTCCTACATTGAATTTGTAGTTACAACTGTTTTCATGAACCATTGCGAAAATTTCCCTCAACTCCAATCGGCTACGAGAAGGGCAACCCAGAATCTTGCAGAAAAGATGAAAGAGAAGTCTTTTGAAAGAGTAAAGGAGATTGTAGAGATGGAGAAACTAGCAGATTATACTTGTAGTCCGGACTACATGTCAGATTGGGGAAAGCTTATGGCTCAACAGAATTTGTTCACGCAGGCCCTGAATGATCCCTACAGATCAACAAGGATAACGATTGAAGGTTTCGGGCAGGTAGAGGTTGAGCATCTTCGCAGTCATTCAAATGTTAGAGAGCAGGCGTTTGACATGAAAATGAGGATCACTGCCTATTGGAAGGTTGTTGTGAAAAGGCTTGTCGACAGCATGGCTCTGCACTTGCTGCTACATGTTCGGAACTTGGTTGACCGCGACATGGAAGTAGAGATTGTCAATGAGCTTATGGGATCTCAAGTGGGCGGTGCTGGTGCAATACAAAGGATGCTTGAAGAATCTCCATCTGCTGCAAAAAAGCGCGAGAGGCTGAACAAGAGTATTAAGTTGCTTAAGGAGTCTAAGGAGGTTGTGGCTCAGATCATGGATAGGATCACTATTGATGATTAGAAGCTCGAACTCTCTATCTTAGTCCTTTTTCTCGACGCTGTTTAGTTTATGTTGTTGGTCAGTTTGTTTGTGTTACTTTGTTGTTGTTGTTGCCTAGTTGCGCTTATTTGCCTATTCGCGCTTATGTTTGTTGTTTTGTGTTGTTCGCACTATATTATCCGACATCCTATGCTGTCTATGATCTATAAGAAAGACTTGTCATGAATATTACTATGAAGGGCTTTTGGGTATTACTATGTTGCTTAAGGAGTCTAAGGAGGTTGTGGCTCAGATCATGGATAGGATCACTATTGATGATTAGAAGCTCGAACTCTCTATCTTAGTCTTTTTTCTCGACGCTGTTTAGTTTATGTTGTTGGTCAGTTTGTGTTACTTTTGTTTTTCTTGTTGCCTAGTCGCGCTTATGTCTGTTGTTTTGTGTTGTTCGCACTATATTATCCGACATCCTAAGCTGTCTATGATCTATAAGAAAGACTTGTCATGAATATTACTGTGAAGGCCTTTTGGGTATTACTATATCAATTGCTGCAGCTTAGGGTATCTCCAATGGTCTTTTGGGTATTAGTATCCCTTAGTTTGATATGTTTTCATTTATGTTGAGCATCATTTCAGAAGAGATTCATTTGCATTTTGTCCACAACTGTCCTATCTGATAAGCACTAAGAGGCCCTTTTGATTGTGAGAAAGGAAGATAAAAGAATGGATTGTGAGTACTGACCAAATCTCATCAGAAGTGATGAAATTTAATGAAAAATCAAAATGGACGACTATTCTTCATTTCTCTTTTTTTTCTCACAATTTTTCATCTCTTTTAATTATCTAAATAAGTGAAACGATTCCCCTTTCTTGCCGCCCAAAAGGGCTATGATCAATTGAGGGGGGGCTGTTCATGGGGAGAACAAACAAATTCTTGAACTTCTTAGACTTTTTAGTCGTGGGTTCCCTTGAAAAACTGGACATTTTAACAACAAAGTTGGCCCTGTATTTGAAGGCCATGCTTTAAATGGCACTGCCAAACGGTGTGATTGACCTAGAGACTAGTCGAGGTGCAAAATGGCTATCTCGAAAAGGATTGTTTTGTTTGGAACATCTCATGTATGAAGAGGTAAGGCTATATTCGGTTCTTGGATTTGTGAATACAAATTTGGGCCATAATGCATTGTGGGTGCAGATGAATATTAGTCCCATATGTTTTTGTTATTTGCAAAACTATGTTCATATCTCTATTCAAGGGAGTCAAGAATTACTTCCAAAAACAGAAGCAGCTGCATTATCTCCTGGTGTCAAGATACTTTAGCTCATAAAGTGATGACTTCGAATCATGGTCTAGAATAATTTCCGGCCTTGCCCAAAGAGTCCCACTTCTGAAATGGCCTTCGGTTAGTGTCTCAGAAATGCTCAACTCCGGTATCAAACCCAATGGCTACGTTCTGGTGCACCTTTTCCGATAATCCACGGAAACCGGTTTCAATTCTTATGGAAAGCAACTTCACTGCTACGCCCTGCGATCTGGGTTCGTTCCCAATGTTTTCATCTCCACTTCCCTCATCAATTTCCATGTGAAATTTGACTCTTTGGGTGATGCCCACAAATTGTTTGATGAAATTCCTCAACCAAGTGTAGTTTCTTGGTTGAGGAATTTCATCAAACAATTTGTAGTTTCTTGGCAAATTTCTACAGTTCAAAAAAAAAAAGTGTAGTTTCTTGGAATTCTTTGATCTCTGGGTATGTGCATTGTGGGCAGTTTCGGAACGCGTTGGGCTTGTTTCTTCAATTGGACAGCTCTGAGTTTTCTGCGGTTTTGTTCTTATTTACGGCCGTTTTATCCGCGTGTGGCCAAATAAGCTTGTTGTAGTTGGGGAAATTGATTCACTCCAAAGTTGTGAAAGTTGGTGTGTAGTGTCTTCGTCACAAATTGCTTAATTGACATTTATGAGAAATGTGGGTCTGTTAAAGAAGCAACTTGGGTGTTCGACGAAATTAATGACAAGGACATCATTTCTTGGTTTTCAGTGATTGCAGGCAGTGCTGCGAACCGAAAACTTGAACAAGCAATGGCATTTTTTCATCAAATGCCAGTTCCTGATGGAGTTTTTTTTCATTTTTCTCCCTTAAATATTTGTGTTTTTTTCTACTTCCGTCTCTAAACTATAATTTGACAATTTCATCCTCTAAATTATGCACATGCCTCCTACTTCGTCCTTAAACTATCAATTTGACGATTTCATCCCATAAACTACTTGGTTTTAACCAATTGCATCCCCAAATAGGAGTTAAAAAGGACCAAATAAGTAGCAAAACAGGTAGTTTAGGGGATGAAATTGTCAAATTGATAGTTTAGGGACGAGGTAGAAAAATATGCATAATTCAGGGGATATAATCGTCAAATTTATAATTTAGGGACGAAGCAGATAAAATGTGCATAGTTTAGGGGATTAAAAAAAAAACTCTGCTTATAGCATCCATCAATATACTGATGTGTATACCAGTAAGCCGAAGAATTTTCTCTTTTATCCGAGGCGTGGCTTCATGTACCATTTGACATAAAGATTATGCCACACCATGTGAAGGTATATGTTCGTTCTAGTTGGAAAGAAAGGTCTTTTCTTTTCTTTTTTCCCTTTCCTTAGCCAATAGATGTAAATCTATAGACAAATGACACTTGTGCATTACTTTTATGCTTAATCCTTTTATTTGGCTTATGTGGTTGGACTCTGTCTACCCTCTTTCAAATTACAAATTATAGGTATATTTTGTTGTTGTTGCACTTGAAAAGGGGTGTTTGGACTTCAATGTTTCAAATAAATTGGGTACTCTGGAATTGTACAAAATTCTTCATAAAAAATCCGGTGCATTTTGGTCAACTATTTGACTAACTAGCAAAACTAAGTAACAATGACTCTGTATTTCGGGAGACAAAAAAAGAAATCCATCAGTGTATTTATGTGTCCACTATTTATAAGGCAGATGTTGAGATGCAAAAGTAGAGCTGCTAGTGATTTTCTTGCTTTGGGTTGTTGCTTTTGCTGCTAATTTGCTAGTCTTTTGGTTCTACTTCTTTATTTCATGGTCAATATATATGAGATATTGATTGCTAATTTGGTAGTGCTGATTCTTATGGTGTCCATATTATCTTATTTTAAAGGAACTCAAACACAAACAATAAGCATATTGTAGTGCTTTTTTGTTTACAGGTGATGAAGTCCTTTTTGCAGCCGGTAAAAGGTACATTTTTCCCCAAAGGTTGTGCATGATTAGTTTGTAACTTATGTTGTAATTAAGCTACAAACAAATCATGCACAACCAACTTGATTTATTCAGTGACCTTGAATGTCCAATGCCGATCATCTTGACGACAACCCTCTGCAATACCTTAACTAAGTAGCAGCAGCAGTGCAAGTTGGGGGAAATTGCATTTTCTGCTTTAGCAATCCATGCTTCAATTGAGAAGCTGGAGTATAATTTGCAGCTATTCGTATGTGATTTTTCTAAACAACTATTTTGGATAATTTTTTTGTGATATCTCACATCGGTGGGTTAGAGGAAAATCGAGTAATATATAAACGATTCCGAGCAGCTACTGTATAACTTAAGGTTAACCTTTTGAGCCACGTGGTTAGGCTAAAAGTTAACAGGTCAGTTGGGACGGGTCGTTACAGGTGGTATTAGACTTTGCACCAACCGGAAGTGTGAGGCAGGTCCCATAAGGAGACGTGCTCAGGTGGGCCCGACAAGGTCGTGCTTGGGTGGGTCCCGCCTAAGAGAGGAGCTTGACATGCTTAAACAGGTACTTGTCTCATCGCTTGATTGGTAAAAGTGATGGATCATGGGGCGCAACGGGGACGTTGCAATCTAAAGTGGGGGAGATTGTGATGTCCCACATGGTGGGCTAGAGGAAAATCGAGTAATATATAACAATGTCGAGCAGCTATTGTATAACTTGAGGTTAACTTTTTTAGCCACGTGGTTAGACTAAAAGTTAATAGGTCAGCTGAGCCGAGTTACATTTTTCCTTCACGATTCAAAACTCTTACAATTTTACACACCAACTGCTAGAAATGAAGATTAAATGAGTTGTTAAGCATTCTCAATATTGTCTTATACCATCCAACTGAAAAACTATGTGAAATCTCCATCGGCTACTTACAAAATTAAAGGTGCACCAGCATTTCTTCTTGTTTTTCTTCCCAGGGGATACGAAGAACCAGAAAACAAAGGAAGCAAAATAGGAGGCGGATGGATTAGAAATCGACCAACGTTCAAATAAGAATGGCTGGTCTTTCCTTTTTTTGACGCCCTTCCCCTTTTTGGCTAGGTATGTATATACTTAACCAGTGAAAGTTTTGTCCTCAATATACTGATTTGGGGAGATGATCTGACTAATACAAAGCTTAAAACAGTTCATCACCACATTAAAGAATGCAGCAAATCATGCACACAAATAGGATTTCATTGAGAATTTAACAGAAATATGAACACAAATAGGATGTTTATTAAGGAGTCGACAAAATTGGCAGCTTATTAGTCACTTTTGTTTCTGAAAATGAGATAAAAAGAGTCGAAGGGACAAGAAATTTAGCAAGGAGATTTGGGTTGTAGATAAGAACCAGGAGAGGGTCAAAATGTACAAGCACAACTCCATCCCCTCCATCCATCTCTACGCAAATTAGCCATCTTGAAATTCATATATATAACCACCCCCTCCATCCATGAATTGCCAATCTCCTCCACTTTTCATCCCGCCTCTGATTTCGCGAAAATGCCTCCGAATTTCCATTGCAACATCCATCAAATCGCTATCCTTGTCCTAACCCTATTCATAATCAAACTTCCCTCAAATAATGCTGAAATTAAATCTGTAACAATCTTTTCGGACTCCCGCCCCACCATCGTCCACCGACTTTTGTTTCAAAAACAACGGTCATGTCTCGATTGACATCTCTAATGTTTCTGTCACCACCCCCTCTGATGTTTCTGAAAAGATCGAGCTTCATTTTTTGGTGTGATGCCAGAGCCTAGTAGGTAAAGCATATGCTAGAAAGCGCAATATGTATATATATATATATGGAAGATTAAACACTTGTAACTATATTTGGCTGGAAAACATGAGAGAGAGAGAGAGAGAGAGAGAGAGAGAGAGAGAGAGAGAGTCTCATCTGGATTATGATTTTTAAGATGAGAATCAGCAGTAAGATTTATACTGTAGTTCTGGATGAATCAGGAGAGAGAGAGAGAGAGAGAGAGAGAGAGAGAGAGAGAGAGTTGTTATTCTGTTGCTTCTATTCCATGGGAAGAATTTTTCTGCGGGGTTTGGTTTCTGTGTATGCCCAAAAAATTAGGGAGCAAATCAACCCTATCTTTGTTCGAAGACCCTTTCAAATAGGGGTGTACAAGAAAATCGAAAAAATCGTGAAACCGGATTTCTACAAAACCGGTCCAAACCGGACCATTTACACCCCTACTTTCAAACTCAGTGAATTCGTAGATCACAATGGGTCTCAAAACAATGATCTAAATTGTTCATTTCCTAAATTTAAAAGTTATTTGGGTAAAAGAATAATTTTTTAGGACATTGATACACGTCCAAACAAATTAAAATGGTACATTAACAAATAGGTGGTTTAAGTTTGGATAATGCTAGGGGAGCCACTTAGTGCTGCTGATTATAAACCATTAAAACCGTGCCCATTGAGATAATGCTAGGGGGGTTGAGGAGGCCAGACAAAGAATCACTCTTTGTTCATAGAATCGGGATGGTAAAGGAACATATGTTAATCAAGAAACAAGATCTACTTGCCTGATATGAGAAGTTGCATAATGTTTTCATTAATAAACCTGTATAGGTTTTGTTTTCACCTTTGTCACGCTGTCAATTAGACGGCACCAGCCACCATTAGATCTTGAAGCATTTTGCTGAGGAAAAACTCTTTCTTAGTGATCGGAATCCTGTGTGATTATAAATTTTGACAAATCCCCTGTCCCCGTTGCACTTTGAGGTTTTCTTCATGGAATGAGAGACATAGCCGGAGATCAACTCCCTTTCTTCTTTTGGTAATGCTTTTATTTTTTGAGCCACTTAGAATTTCAGTTGATTATGTTTGTCGAATGAGTGACATGGTAAGATGGTCCCAGCTTCCTTCTTTTTCTTGAGTCAAATTTTTTAAAGCTGACAATGGACTGTGGAATCAAATAGGTGGTTTCAAATTGGGTGAGAAGCCCTTCCTATTAGTTGCCTTCTCATTTCAGCCGGCAAAAGCGAAGTCAAGCAATTATTGTTGCTGCTCGCTACTGGAATTCAAATACACTTTCACACTGATGAGAGAAATGTTTAGTTAGTTTTTACACCACCTTTGCATGAAGAAAAATTATGAGATAAGAAAAAGGGAGCCTTTCCTCACCAAATCTCACTATTTTTGGGTGAGAAAGGGAAGGAGCCAATCAAAATAATTCATTACTTAAGTAAAGACGACTTGACCATTAAAGCTCGGTTCGTCCAATAATAAGTAGTTAATTCTGTCAGGCACTAACAGGCAAACAATACATGCATTGCACGTATAAAGGCAAATGTAACCAGTGGCTTAGCATTTGTTTATATAATCACAAGCCTTTGCTTCTCACATTAAATAAACTTCCTTTGACGGACAAACAGTTGCACATGGCCCCGTACCTAGTTCCATCATATGCAAAGCTTATTGACATCGTTTGGTTTGGATTCAATACCATACAAGAACTCGATGAAATTAATAACTAGATAGTCAGAGCCGGCATGAAGGAAGGACAACAATAACAAAACCACAGAAAAAACTAAAATTAAACAGAGATTTTAGTGTCAAATCTCTTTCTCTTCTTTACCACTCCTAGGCCTTGCTTGGATGGGTATAAGGAAGGGGTAAATTTTTTGGAGGGGGTATAAGGCTTGATGTGATACATTTTGCATGGTTTGGGTATCCAAAGATGCAAGGGGATAAATTTTCGTCCCTTCAAAAATTATCCGGCTTAGAGGGATAGAGGGGTATTATTTTTGGGCACCCCTCCCCCTTGCCCAAAAGTTATCCCCTTGTATTAGCCTAGAATAATATCCCCTCTTCAACTACAATACAACCTTATCCCCCAATTTTATTCTCCATCCAAACCAAGTACTATTTTATCCCTATTTTTAATACCTCATCCAAACCAACTACTTTTTTATTCCTCCTCTATAAACATCACATCAATGTGGGCCAATCTTCCAAAAATAATTTCCCCTCTTATCTTATCCCCCTCAATAACTTTTATCCCCCCTCAATAACTTTTATCCATTTAAAATAATCATTCATCCAATTTGCCCCTAGATCAAAACAAAACCAAAGAAACATGAAAGGAAATACTAATCACCCCCTCTTCATCCTCCCCCGAGCCTAGGTAATCTTCAATCACCCATCTTCTTCGGCAGCAACAATAACAGGCAAATACTGCTCCCCGAGCTTATTAACTCCACCTTTCTACAATCGAAATAACAATAAAAATAAAAATTAGAGAGTGTTACAAAAAAAATCCAAAAAAAAGGTAAAAAAATATATCATACGAAAACAATAATGGCCATATTACATGGTTAATATGTTTAGTAAATTACAGTGACCTCCCTTGAGGTGTCTGACAAAATCACTGACACCTCATACTTTTAAAAAAATTACAATGACCTCCCTTTTTGGAATCGGAGTTAACAGTCTGTTATCTTTTACGTAATTACCCCTATAGTTAACTGGATACACGTGTTCGCTTTTACTATGAGATTTCCACGATGGAAAATCCCATCCTCCTTCATCAAATTTGGTTTTGACACATAGAAGTACACAAACCATCCAGCAAATTAACCAAGCACTCGCCATATGGTGTTGGCAACTGAAAATGGGTTGTGTACTTACGTGTGAAAACCAAATTTGATTGAGGAGGATGGGATTTTCCACTGTGAAAGTCTCATAGTAAAAGCGAACACGTGTATCCAGTTAACTATAGAGGCCATTACGTAAAAGATAACAGACTATTAACTCCGATTCCAAAAAGGGAGGTCACTGTAATTTTTTTAAAAGTAGGGGGTGTCAGTGATTTTGACAGACACCTCAGGGGAGGTCACTATAATTTACCCAACATATTAACCATGTTATACATAGGGGGTGTTTGCTTGGTTTGTTGTCGTAGCCAAATGGAGTCTAGCTATGATAGTGACAAAGAATTATAGTCTGATTCAGATGACGATACTATAATTGCACTGGTCACCGTGGCAGTAGCTGAACATCATCGAAGATATTATGAACTCATCCCATGTCGAACCTCTATTTTAAGAGGACACAACTATGTATTAGAGATTTTGAATGGTCATGATGCGAGGTGGGAAAAAAGTTTTCTAATGGAAACACACGTGTTTGTTGCGCTTTGTGAGGCACTTAAGGTACATGCTGGGCTAAAGCATTTAATGTACTTATCAGTCCAAGAGCAAGTATGTATATTTTTGCTCGGAGTTGGACATAATATGCGAAATCGTTTATGTCAAGAGCGATTCCAGCATTCGGGGCAAATCATTTCTAGGTATTTTAATTGAGTGTTGAAGGTTATGTGTAGGCTTGGGGGACTCATCCTTCAACCCCCCCCTCACTTGATGAGATACCTCTTGAGATTATGCATAACCCAAAGTTTTGGCCATTCTTCAAGGTATTACCATATACGTTTGTTTCATATTGTATTTGGACTAATTTAATTTTTTTGAGGTACTATAATATTGTCTAACATTTAGTTCCATTTGCTATAGGATTGTACTAGCATATAACCCTAGCACGGAGTAAACCAACTATTATTTAAGCCACTTGTCGGTTGAAGATCACTTATTTCTTTTTTGTGTTTTTGAGCCAATAACATAAATTGCGAGAACATCCTTTATTTTGAGCCACAAATATAAATTGTGTTTTTAGCCACTAACATAACGTTGAGAATTTTGAGGAATCTTTTTTTAATTATTTTAAATATACTACATTTGGAGGTGTGTCATGTAAGTTTGGCACACCAATTACTTCATGGTGAGAGAACTTTGGGTGCAAATAGGGTATGGTACACGTGGTGCCCAAGTACCAATTTCGTCCATTCTAAAGTGTTTTTGACGGCCCAGATTTCTCCCTCCCTCCCTCTCTCCTCTTTCTCTTCCCACTTTCTTTTAGACGGCTGAGATACGCACTGGGTACCTAGCCGACACCCAAGTTTTATCCTTTTTGGTAGGTTGGCTCTTTCCCTTGCGTTGGCATAACAATCTTTACACCTATTATAACAAAAACAATCATAAATCAGAATTAAGATACACGACTATCCATCATGTGAAAAAAATTACCCAATCATGTGCATTAATAAAGCCAAATCAATAATTAATCAGTAATTCCCGTGCATAACAGGATTATGATCGAACTGATAAAGGCCTAGCTATCGTTTCGCGTGGTGCATAGCACATGGTTTTGTTTTGAATTTTTGCTACTATTTCATGGTGATACTGCATATAGTTAAATTTTAGCCGAACCCGTGATACGGACGACCACGGCAAAATAAAATAAATTAAAAATAACCCAGAAAATAAAAAATAATAATTTAGCCAAAGCCTTCTTGGAAGCCTTAAAATGGTATCAGTTGACATATGCCACAATTGATGGAACTAATTTCTCCTCTTGTAGTCAGGTTTTTTTGGGTTGGTGCACTCCTCTTATTTGTTTAAAATAACTAAAAGGTTAAATTTCACGGAGACCCCCTCATCTATTTTCATTTTTCATGGAGACCCCCTAACTTTTAAAAGAGTCCAAAAAGACCCCCTCATCTATGTGAAATGCAAAAAAAACCCCTTACACCGTTTATGGAATGATGAAAATGACTATAATACCCTTTAAAAATTACCCACAATCACCCCCTCATCTATGTAAATCACCCACGGTCACCCCCTCTCTCTTTCTTTTTTATTTTTTTAAGTGTGTTCTTTTACAAAAAAAAAAATTGTTTCCAAAAGAAATAAAAAGGTGAATTTGTTTTTTTCTTTTAAAAGCAGAGTGTGCTTGTTTTGTTTTCAAATTTGAAAATTTTTTCCTCTAAATATGTATTTTTTTATTTAAAAACACCAACATAAAAAAAAAAAAACAAAGATAGCTGTATATCTTTTTTTTTTTTTGAAAACAAAACAAATACACCTAGAAAATGAAACAAATAAATCTATTTTTTTTTAAATGAAGCAAATAAACACATTTAGAACAGTAATAAATTTAGAACAGTAATACATTTAGAACACCTTTTTTAAAATGAAATTTATTACTCTGCGATGGGATCGGAATCTCCCAAAACCAAATCATCGTCTACTTCACGGATGAACGATAGCGGATTCCAGCCAGCAAGGCCAACTTCGCCGCCGCCATCACAGATCAAACTACCTTCTTTTCCTTCTTTGTCGTGCTGAAGCGGTCGAGGAGTAGTGCTAGCTGGAGATAGCTGAAGCCAAAACATGGCGGGTTCCAATTTGGCAATGGAATGGCTCCGGTGCCGGAAAATTACTGCCTGCTCCGGTGTAAGAAAATTGGATCACTATAGATGGGGTGGGAGAAGGGAGAGGGTGTAATCCTTTAAGTTTTAATCTCAGCTAGGGCATTATCGTCTAATTGGTAACATTTAACCTTAAAACTTAACGGTAATGTAACAGAAGGGGTCGGTATGGCTAACGGTGAAAGATGAGGGGGTGAGTTGGGACGCTTTTAAAGGTTAGGGGGTCTCCATGAAAAATGAGTAAAGATGAGGGGGTCTCTAAGGAATTTAACCTAACTAAAATGGTCTCGTCTCCTCGAAGAAGTTAATCATTTATTCATATCAAACCAATAAAAGTAGAAATTTCCAATTTGCACATTTGGGGGAAAACACATTTTGCCTAAATTCGAATTTCAAATCCCACAAATCTCTCAATCAGGGAAACGGAGACCTTGGTGTGTGGCATCTAAGCCATCGAATGTGTTTTCAACGGTTCTGATTTCATCCCAGCACTTTGCAGATTCGAGTCGTTGATTGCCAAGATCAACGGCTCATATGAGCACACCTGGGGCGCCCAAGTGTATGATCAATGGCTCATATGCGCACACCTAGGACGCACAAGTGTATTATGCGTTGCTGGGAGGATGTTGGCCCGTTTGAATAAGTCACTAACCGCAAGTGTATTAAAGGCGGGTTATATGCTCTCCTTTATTTAGTTCATATGAAATGGTCGGGTATTAAAAAACTGTATAAAGAGAAAATACAAAATCTGCATACAAAGTCATGAATAAAGACAATTACCGATGGAGTGATTGGTGTTCTTTTGAAAGGCCAAATTCTTCTCGCATAAGATTCAGATCTCACAATGCATGTTGTTTTTGCTTTTTTGTTGATTTATTCGTTGTTTGATCGATCATCGGGAGTGCTTTGAGTCTTTTGACATTCAATTTGTCTTTTTCGATTGAAGTGATCTATATTAGAGTCAATATTCTCACGATCCACACTGTAAACAACCTATTAGAGAAGAACACTTATGAGATATCAAAAGAAAAGGATTTTTCAAATACGAAAACACCGTGAATCTACTATACCAATGCCAAATCATACACTGTGGTAAAAAAAACTTATGAAGTAGGTAACGTAAAGGGATATCAGCAAGTAACATACAACTGGGTTATTCTTACACAAAGCATCTATATTAGCAATATAAAGCCACAAAAAATAAAAGTGTACAAATGTGAGTTTAACATTCATGCTAACTAATCAAGAGAGAAGAATGGCAAGCAAGTCATGGCGCAAGGCACATGACTTATCTCTACACAGCCAGCACGTCGGTGCGCGAGAATAGCATTCTTAGTATGAATTTTATAGAGTTTGAAATGAAAAAAATGTGAGATAGATCATTCCTTGTAGACTTTGTAAACAAATTATTCCCTTAAAAAGAAAAAAAAAAGACGTTATATTATCAGTTTACTTGATTCATTGACAAATCATTCCTTTAAGGATTGGAAGCAAAAATATACTACAAATTCTTTTTCCTCTTCCTTGTTGCGTCTGTATTGAAGGTTAATTGGAAAAGTATAATTATTATTGTTAGGATAGAAAATGAAATGATAAATAGCATATAATTCTCAAAATCATCCGTTTAGGAAACTGAAATCATTACAATAACATAAATTGGCCTAAAAAGTTAAGCATGTTTTTTTGAGTTTCAAAAAATCCTTTATTTTGGACTAATAAATAGTAACTTTTACAACTTTTTAAGCCAAAATAAGTATTAAAAAAAAAAAAAAACTTTTCTCCTTAATAAGTCAAAAGGCAAAAAACATGATTAACTTTTTAGGTCAAAATAAACCTATATTAGCTTAGGTAAACTTTAAATAGATTTACGTTTTTTTTTAAAAGCACTTCTGATGGTAAAAAATACTCCTAAAAAACAGTATGACCTGTCAAGATACGACGACGTTTGCAGGCAGTAAAAAAAAAAAAAAAAAAAAAGGAAAGAAAGAGAGGTTTCTCGAACCACATGAAATTTGTCTTCCAGTTCCTTCCAACTCGTGCAAATGCGGTACATCAGAAACCCAACTCACTGAGTTGAGAGAGAGAGAGAGAGAGAGAGAGAGATGGTGCTAATCGAACCAGAACCGAGGGAAGAAGAAGAAAAAGGGCGGGTCAATGTCAGTCCTGAACCTAAATCAAAACCCTCGGCGACTGCAACGGTAGCAGCAGAGTCGAGCCACACCGCCAAATCCGGCGCCGGAGATGCCGACGACGGCTTCGAAACCGCCAGCGAAAGCGACTTCAACGGCGGTGACGATGACGACCATGACAACGAACAAAATCAACAGCAAGAGGAACGACCACAATCTACGCCTCCGAAAGATGACTCTCTCGAAGCTGTCCCCGACCTCGAATCGATACAGGTTCCTCTTTGTTAATCTGTGTAATTTTCATATCACAAAATATAGCATCTCCCGAAAAACATCCCAAACTAATAAAATTTGCGAGAGTGAGATTCAGGAGAACGGGAGCGGATGGTCCTACTGAAGGATTATGTGACTAAGATTGTGCGTAATTTATGTTGTAGATAGTCTCAACATTATTTGTCGGTTTACTGTGTCAGTGATTCAAATGTCGTTGAGGTTAGATATATACGCGTACGTATCATCATGGCTGTATGATCGACATGATGCATTTGTTTTGTGTGTTTGTTCAACATCAGAAGAGTGATTTGTTAGGTTTCGCACTTTTGATTATATTACATCTCAAGAAACCTAGACTCACATTATGCCATAATTGAGTGTGTTGGGATTTAAGTATTGTTGAGGTCAAAGAATCTTATTCAAGTACTGTGCATATGTATTTGTTCTGCAAAAAGTTCCTTGTCTACTTTGGATAATGCCAAGATTTGATAAACTCTCTCTTGCAGGAATGTGTTATTTTCTCAATGATACTAAGTTGTTTTGGCATAGTTGGGTGTCAAAATCTCACTAGAACAGGGTCTCATTACAGACACCATTGCGCTCTCACTTGGATGGAAGATAGAAATTTCTTTCCCTTAAATTCCATTTAATTTCAATCACATTAAGGAGGTCTGACAATACTAGAGTTTCAGGAGGTCTGGATTTGTATCTTTAGTACCAAGAGCTATGATTCAGGAGATCTGATAATGCTTGAACACACACTGTCACCCATTAATGTTCATTTAACATAGTTGCCTGCAGCATAGAGCGTCAACCCCGTTCGAGTATTTCAATTAGCATGTCTTTGGTTCTTGAAGTGCTTTAATAAATGCTTTATATGTGATGGATTTTGTTCTCTGCACTTCATATCATTGTATGGACACTGTTAAATTATGAGTTTATTGGGTATATGTTACAGATATTTGTTATTTTTTTTCCTGCTGTCATTTTGATAGGTGTGCTACTAATGGATTGTGCTTGGTGGAAGCAGCTGTGTTTTCTACACTTTGCAGGGTAGTACCATAAGGTTGTATTGCTAACTTTATATTCTTTTTGTTTATAAAACAGAAAGGCTTGGCAGAAGCAAATCATGCAAAAGGGGAAGGTAATAGAATGTTTGGTGAGGGGCAGTATGAAGAGGCATTGTCACAGTATGGGCTTGCTTTACAAGTTGCACCTGACATTCCCACATCAGTTGAAATACGTTCAATGTGTCGTGCAAACCGTGCGTTATGTTACTTAAAACTGGTATGTTCTAATCTTGTTTGGTATTGTGACTTGTGCATACCATTTTGCATTATCAATTGTTTCATTTAGTGTTGACTGTATTATTAGATATTAGAAAAGTGAAATGCTAGAAGTAAAATTTGGCTCGGAATCAAGGAAAATGATAAATAAAATGCGAAGCATGATATTGATTTTTGCGAGCTGAAGAGAAAAAAGAGTAGAGTAATAAATGCATCACCTGGAAAATGCCCGACAACCGGTGAAAACAAGTCAATTTATAGTCACCTATGTACACTTTTCTTTTGATATGTTAGATATACATTGTTGTGTATTGGTATATATACAAGTACATACACATATATATGTAAGGTATACACACACAATGACGGAGATATTAGATATATATATATGGAATATATACAAGTACACACACACACACATGTATATACAACGAGAGAGAAAGAGTTAGTGAGGGAGGGAGGGAGAGAGATTGCGAGTGTATATGTGGGACACGCGGATCCACGCCGTGTCCCCCTCCAAAAAATCATTTAATTAAGGGACACGCCACGTGGCGTGTCTAATACATGTCCCCGTGTCCGACGAACACGGCGACCTCTAGGAGTGTCGGTGCTTCATAGATAGTCACACGATGCTAGAGTGTTGGTGGCATCGGTTTCTTTACTATGCCGTAATTTCACTGGCTGTTCAAGGCTTCCCCCTTTTAGACTTTGTAGAGCTCGAACTTGATGAGTGTGATTGTAGAACTCTGGGTCAATGGGGTACAGATGCTTTTGATGGTGGATGGATAATTTTTGCCTTGAACTGGTTGCCGTGAAGAATCTTTTTTTCTTTTGCTCAGCGGAACTATTGTTAGTTGTTAGTGAGGTTTGAACCTCTCGCAAATGCGTGGCAGTATATGGTTCCTGCCATTAGGCTACCACTTCACTTGCTGCCATGAAGAATCTTATATCTTATAACTCAAAGAGAAATTGGTTTTATTTGAAGAGCAATTGGTTTTCTTTGAGCATTTGAGAATATAGCTGTATAATCTTGGGAATTATTTATGGCAATTCTTGTTTATTACTGAATCAGCCCAAAGCCTAGTTTCTAGTCTAACAAGCCTTGCTGCGTGGAGAAGGCAACCTTGGTGTTCTCCAAAAGGAGTCAATTGTTCCTCTAATTTTGAGCTTAAAATTGTTATTTTTACCAAGTTTTTCTCTATCTTGTTTGGTAAAGGAAAAGGGAACTTTTTTCAAAATCCATATCAGTTGCAGCTGGATTCTGCTGCCACTGGTTTGTTTTGTTCAGTCCAGTCGGCTTCTTAGGGCATTCACTTGTTTTCTGTCTGAGATAGTTTTTTGTTTTCTTTGTCGGTGTAACATTATATCAGGGAAACTATGAGGAATCAATAAAGGATTCCACGAAGGCGCTGGAACTAAATCCTAATTATGTGAAGGCTCTGCTTCGAAGAGGAGAGGCTCATGAGAAGCTCGAACACTTTGAAGAGGCTATTGCTGGTACATTTTTATTTGATATATTTGTATTATTACAATAAATGGAACAATAGCTACCTACAGTTGTCTTTTCTATCAATTTTGCAATTTCTTGTGCTCTGGATTACTGACAATGTTTAACCCTCTCATCATTCTTGCTTTTCCCTTTATAGACCTGAAACAAGTATTGGAATTGGATCAATCAGATGTCCAAGTAAGGAGAACTATCCAACGTTTGGAGCCGTTGGCTGCAGAAAAGCGTGAAAAAATGAAACAAGAGATGATTGGTGAGTTCAAATGGTGATCTTTGTTTAGTATATTTCTTCATTTTGCTCCTCTCCTGTTGATGTTCTACGAGTGGTAATTTGGTAGACTCTGTGAGTGAAGATGTTCTGCAACCAGTGTCCTCCTGTGTCTCCACAATCTGGAATGTCTTTCTTATCTATTTGCGTGCTCCTCCGTTCAAGATTTTACAGATTGAACTAATTTTTTTTTTTTGTTGCATGAACAGATAAGCTAAAAGACATGGGAAACTCCGTTTTGGGCCGCTTTGGGATGAGCGTCGACAACTTCAAAGCCGTGCAAGATCCAAATACCGGTTCCTATTCCATTTCATTCCAACGTTAGTAATGGTGCTTGGTGGTCATCTCGGCACGAGGAAGTCGAGACAATGGTAGGAATATACGGTGCTTGTATTTGCAGGACTGATCTTTATGTGTAACTCTGAGGGTTTTGGTACTCTATTCTACAGTGTTTACATTGGTAATCTTTCAGAATACCATTAGGTGTTTTAATTTAAAGATGGTTTAGTAAAACACTCATCTGCAATTGTTTTTTTTTTATTGGTTACAAGTATTGTAGAGCTGTTATGTGAAAGTGCTCGAATATTTACTTTGTACTTTTTATTCGGCTTGACAACCGTTTTTTGCTGTGGTTGATTCGGGAAGCACTTCTTTTGGGAATAAAGAATATATAAAATTTAGATTTTCTTTTCATAATAATGAGGATTTTGGACGATGCATATACATTTTTTGGTGGGGATAATAATGCATATACAGGTCTGAGGCAATGCTTGATGGGAAAGTGGAGATGTTGGCCTTTACATTATCAGTAATGTATCCATAATGCATTCACGTATAACCCACGAAAGGTCGTGTCTTGAAGACCCCATGCCCTCCATTAGAGGATACATACTAACAGTGAAAGCTAAGTAGCTATTGGCAAACCCCCCAAAAAAAGGGTAAACTTCACAAACACCCCCTCTTTTCCATTCATATCGCACTACATACCCCTTTACTCTCTAAAATTATTCAATGCTTATGGGGTAAGTTTGATTGTCGAGACTATTTTTAAAAATAATTAGATAAGATGGGATTGAGGATGAAGATAGAGGGGACAAGTGGGGTTCACGGGATAAAAGATGAGATTATACGAATGATGTGATTAGTATTACTGTGTTTGGTTAGAGTGGGATAAGGATGAGATAAAGATAATGAGGATCACTTTTGTCTGTTGAGTGAGGAGGGAGACTAGCTAATACCGCATTGCCCCTAATATTAGTTGGTCCCCCACATGGGGTACTAAATGAACAAATAGTCTCACATTGTCCTCTCGCGGCTAATTCCAAGGTACCATGCACGGAACTAAAGAATAATGAGAAGCATGTGGGCTTTTGTGTCCCCCTAATCCTTATCCCTCCTTTATAGTCCCACAATCAAACAAGAGCATTGCCATGTAGTACTCCAATGGTTGAATGATTGGTTAATCTCGGTGATTCGTTACCTTTTGTTGGTGATTTGAACAAAATTTGACAGCTGGCAGCATATGAGTGGTAGTGGCAATGTTTCAAGAATATCAAATACTATCTTGTAATCATTAGCTTTTATGTCTGCCTTATATGCATTTGCATGCCATTGTTTGTTGTGGGTTGGCTCATTTACCCTTAAGCATTTAACCAGAGATGTTTTTTTATCACGTTTGATTTACTCTTGAAGTTACTCCCAGTGAGTGTTCAAATACTCACATGGCGATTTTTTTCCAAAATTACAGGTTTCTGCAAAGTGGTAGATCGAGTAGGGGAACTCCTGGATGCTCAGTGACCAAAGGTCCTGATGGATGTTCATTGACAAAAGGTCAAGGGAGTAGGTGACCCAATGAAAGAAAATCCGGCAAACGAGGCCCCGATAAACCAGAACTATAACCACAACAATGCCAAGTTTGCAAAATAATAGTAGCCATATGAATTTGGTGACCTGATGAAAGAAAGTCATCGCTGAAAATAAATCAACTTGCATTATTTTTGCTCGATTAGGTTAAAAATCCACAAAATTTTTTACAGTTTATTCAACTATAAGTCATCGCTGAAAATAAATCAACTTGCATTATTTTTGCTCGATTAGGTTAAAAATCCACAAAATTTATTACAGTTTATTCAACTATAAGACATTATCATCTTCCCGCTTATCAATACATGGTCCGGTGCCAAAATCATGGCCAAGAGGAACCGAACCCTAGTAAACACGCGGCTATAATGTTACTAACAACAGCGGTCCACTGTCATTGGACAACTAGTCTGAGTTTCTTCCTCTCTCATGCTTGTAAGGCATTCTAACCGCCATCTTCCAATGACAGCTGCTTTTCTGCTAACATGGCAGCGTGCTGGTCTAAGTACTCTGTGCTATTCATTTCTGTTAATCTGCGAATATTTTGATCAATACAACAGTGAGATAAAAGTGAGAGCACAAACCAAAACACAAAGTAACGTAATGCTGTGATTGGATCTTGGATTCGATTTGTAGAGGGAAAAGAAAATGAAAAAACAGAAAAAAAGTAGGGACTACAGAATCAGACTACTATATTTTTATTTTTTGAGAATGGAAAATCAGACTACTCCAAAGATTCATTTTTAGGTTACTTACTGGAAAAAAAAGATGCACATAATCTACTGCCCTGTCTTCTCCCAAAATAAATCAGGGAACTAACCACAACCTAAGAAGATGTGGCCACGGTCTTTTCTATTTGGAGATCAGAAATTGAAGGCGAGTTGGATCTTTTTCTTTCATCATAATACAGGAGCTAGATCAATTTTCTTGACAGTCTACTTTTAATGAAAACGCAAAGCTACTTATCTAAACTTAAATGTAACTATCTACCAACATGTAGAACTGCAGAAACTACTTGCTAGGGGTCTCAAAAAGTAAGTTCCAAGTCTATTGTCCTGACCACATGTTCTGTTTCACGAACATTTAAAACTAATATTTCCCAGATATTATTTTTTAGCAGTTACCGCAAATTTAGGTAAACCAGAAAAAAGACAAACTTAACACCTTACCTACTAATGGTGCGATCTTTCGCAAACCCCAATTCATTGTCCACACAAAGGTCCATATCATCAGTTTTCCTCGATCTTGAAGAGGTTCTGGGTGCCATATGTTGAGCATCAGAGATGGTTACAATCCTTTCGAAAAGTTCAAAAGGGGTCCCCTCAGCAGTACACAAAAATCTTGCTTTATTCTCATACATCACCTGTAAATGAAGACGAGTGAAAAACGTTAGCTTTTGATTACAAAAACATCATCTTCATATCAACTTTTTCTTTTTGCTCTGCAAAAGTCGGTAGTGTTTGTTGTTGTTAGTGTGGTTTGAACCCAGTCGAAAGCATAGGAGTACATGGTGCCCACCACTGGGCAACCACTCCAATTGCCAGCTTCATATCAACTTACTGAAACAAAATAACTCAACAGCTGATTGACCGTCAATATAAGTTCAGCACCTCATAATCTTCTACTGTCATGCCATGGTCCTAAGAGGTAACATATTTTCTGGATTTTAGGGCTTATGTGAAGCCCAAACAAGTACCTTCGTCTGAATTATTTAATGAATGAACGGTCAAATAATTTGGAAGAAAAGGAACTAACATCAACTAGAGTGACAAACCGATACGCTGCTGTCCTGTTGTGGAGCCCAAAAATTGGCACACCTTCCAAAGCCAGTGTGTGAAATCTCTCTGAAAGAAAGGAACAGCATTGGTTAAGAATTTATTGTTGCAAAAACTATTGTTTTCGACGAGTTTAATTGTACAACAATAAAATAAGTGCAGGAATTGATAGAAACACAGTTTTTCAATGAGTTTAAGCGCATAACCCTATGTTTAGGAAGAGCGCTAATGCAGATACTATTTAGTAGATTGCTTCGGCAAACTGGAGGCTGACAAAAAACAACAAATTCAACTAGTTTTGTTCAGAGAGAGAGAACAAGCAGTCTAAAAGTCAAGGTACAAAAGGGTATATAAAGAGAATGTAGTTCTACTGGACTTAATTTCTTAATATGCAATGATCAACCAAGCAAAATAACTTTAATTAGCTCAGAACGCACTCAAGCTAGAATAACTTACTGAACAATCCAAAATAGTCTGCAGCACCAAGTGGTTTATCACAGAGTTCTTCAAAAGGGAAATATGCACATCCGTTGGCACCCAAAGGAACCTGACTAGTGGAAGAGAAGGGGAAAAATTACTAAGTATACTGCTCTTCATATGTCTCCGTAGAGCGATAGAGGAATTTATTATATATACCTGTAATGTCCTCCCCATTACAACTTCCACTTCTTGTGGACCAGCTGTGTGTTCCCCAATTAGCTGTTCGAACTTCTGCTTGAAAAGGGCTTTCGATTCTTTTCCAGTGAAGTAGAAACCTTGCTGGGCCTACAGTTTAAGTCAAATACAATAACGAGTTAAACACTAGCATAGGTTCATATCAACTTGTGTTTGTCTATAATATATATCAGTCCCGATCCCTTAAGGGATCCCTTAAATGGGATTCCGTGCGGACTTGGCCCTTTTTCAACTTTCCGGATCAAATTTTGACGATCCGAACCGCTCAATGTTTTTAAAATGCATTTTCCAAGGTCCACGCGAAAAATCTTCAAAAAAAAATACCCGGAAGGGCTTGATCCACACAGTTTTCGGTAAAACTGTACATACAGTTTTACCGAAAATTGTGTGGATCAAGCCCTTCCGGGTATTTTTTTTTGAAGATTTTTCGCGTAAGCCCTTAAAAATGCATTTTAAAAACATTGAGCGGTTCGGATCGTCAAAATTTGGCTCGGAAAGGTGAGGTCCGCACGGAATCCCATTTAAGGGATCCCTTATTAGATCATTGGTGTATATATATATATATATATATATATATAGAGAGAGAGAGAGAGAGAGAGAGGAACTTCTTACTGAAGTCAATTTTCGGTAGTCTGTTGACGAACCAATTTCATGAACCACACATCTTTCCTACATCAAGTTATTAACACGATTATTTTTTATTTAATAAACACAACTACAATGACACGGGCCTTGGGCCTCAAGTTTCTCAAGACCTACTGGTTGAAGAGACTTCTTTTTCTTGATCTAGAGTATACTTTTGATCAAAACAAGTTCAAGCGCAATCAAACTCGTCAATATGTCTCATCCACAAGGCATACCTTCAATGTAGAAATAAATGGTAGAAAAAGATCTCTCTGTAGTCCACCTTCATAAAGTTTATCTGGAGCACGATTTGAAGTAGATACAAGAATCTACACTCCAAGACATAAATGTTGTGTTACTTTATGAGTAGAAAATCCGAGGGACAAATGCCTTGAAGGCTGAGTACAAAGAACATATCAGAAGTTTATCCTACCATGCCATTGCTAAATAATTGACTAAATAAACGGTTTAGTATCAATGCATCAGCAACATCAGTCACCTAAGAAAGACCACAAAAGTTGGAAAATTAGCAATTGGCCAAAAATAAGAAAGCTAGGACATGTCATCCACAATCATGCGCAACAGAAATCACAATTCTATTTCCTAGTTCCAACATACCATAAATTCGTCAAGACATAGCAAAACTGATTCATCAGATATCTCCCCAGCAACAACTTCAAGGGGATCTGCCACACCCCTGTGCTTCTGTGATTAAATCCCACGTCACAGCATGAAAGTTTAGAATTTATACACGAATACCAGATAACCACCTACTTCCATTCAAAGTCACCACGAACAATATGAAAACTGGACAAATTTGGAAGTTGTGTAATCCGAGATTCAATTCGCATAAAACTTGAAAATTGGGTGAAGCCATGGAAATCCATGCATTGCAACCCTTATTGGTTCTCTTTAATATATTCCTTAAACAAGTGCATGCAATTTTTATCCACACAAAAAGTATACAATGCTTTTATTACAGCTTTATTCTTTCCCATTTTCCCTGACTTTCTGATAAGTTGGTACGTTTAGTCTGCCTTGCATAGAAACTCTTCTTGGTGATGCTATCGACTACTGTGATCTGGTTATTAATAATGCTGTCAATTTGTTATGGTGTGACTGACCAGCCACAAACAAAAAAAGTCCAGTTTCAATCACAATCATTGGTAACAAACCTTCTATTTAGTTTTCTTTGTGAAAAAGAAAAAGACAATTCTTACTTGCAAGCGGCTGTGAACATCCAACATGAAGTCATGAAAATGAATCCTCTTTTTCCTCCAGCTGCAAGGCCTGGGAAGATAGGAGTAAGGATTCAGAGTAAAAGTCAATTAAAACTAGTTTCTCTATTGAATAGTCCTTCTGCATTATACTAATGCTTTATAGTTGGTGATAGGTCTCAATTTCATGTCAAACTATACAAGTAACAAACTTACAGTTGATTGTAAAATAAGTCCATCAGCATAGTTTTCCCGGTGCCTACTCCCCCGTAGAGATAAAGTCCTTTCACCGGTGAGTATGAAGACTGAGGAATGAAGCGGGACCACAGCCACCTACTCCTAAATATGAACTAAACAGTGAATAAACCTTGCCAAACCCAGTTATTTTACGAGGAATGTAATCCCAAAGCAAGTGATTCCCTATAAAAAGTTTACCTGCTAGATTTCTCAGAGGCTTCATATCGATCTAACCGGCAGGCATCAGCTGACTTAACAAGGTCATCATATAGTCTCTGAAGTTCTCTTAAGGTGTCTACCTGCAGAATCACTGTCACTGTATCCTCTTATAAAGAAAATCAAATTACTATTAAAGAGATACGGTCCATTAAATCCCTCAAAAAGGCATCCCGTGCATAGAATTTTGAAGTAGTTCAGTTGCTCTCAAGAACTAAAGTTGCAATCGTTTTAGTTATAATAGAATGCTAATCAAACAATAACTGCAAACCAGTGCATTAACCGCAAACGGGACTCCAAATTCATTGATGATAATTTCATACTGGAGAGTACCGAGAAGGAAAGTTTTTTTTATTGAACATAGGAAGCTTAACCTTCTTTTTGAAGAAAATTCAGAAAACTTTAACAACTTGTCAACTTCTTACTGCATAAAAAGCCATACAGGCACATTACAAACTATTCACATTTTCTCTTGAAAACGTAGAAACAAGTATGGAGTGCATGGATTACCATACCTGACAATTATCGCCATCCACAAGATCACCTGCAGCAATTCTACGCTCATACTCGACCAGAGGCCCAGCTCTGCTTAAATCTTTGATCAAATCGAAGGAAAAAGGGAAAAATATGAACACTGTGCTAAGAATTAACGTCACAAGATCAAAAACATAAAAGGATTATCATAAAAAGACTACCTTCACTGGTAACTTTGGCGGCTTCAGCAAAAAGAGCTCTAGAGATCCTATAGGATGGATGAGAAAATCTATAAACTTCAGCATTGTGGGAGAGGTTGTAGGTGGACCCAACTCTTCTATTAGCCAAATAATATTGTCTTCTCCCTAACCCGCTTAAGATATTATCTCCCTGATGCCGAAAAGCTGATCGAAACTGTCGAACACTGCGAAAAATCGTTCGCATCTTCAATCCAGGATTGTAAAGAAAGTTAAAAAAGGACCACGGATGATGGAGGATCGGAATACAATGAGAGCTGAAACAAATAGCGGTCAAACAATTAGATTATGCTGTCAGATTATTCCCACTTACACAGTATTATTATTAACCTTTACACTTACGCCACTCAAAAAGGAACCAATAACAACAACAATAACATAACCCATCTAGTCCCCAATCATTGGAGGTATGGGGGGAGGATGATTGGAGACAGACCTAACCTGGCAATATGCACAAAGTGGCTGCTCTCAAAATTCTACTCAAACAGTGGTCCCCTAAAACCTCCAAGAACCGAGGAGCTACATGGATGTTTTGCTGCTGAACCATGCCCCCAAATCAAAGTCGAAAAACATCAGGGAGGGCAATAAAAAAGGAACCAATCAAAAAGTATTATTAACCTTTACACTTACAGTGAAAAATACCCAATTCAATAGTAATTTATAATAGGATATAGTACTCAGAACATAATTAAGAACAAAACTTTATACCTTAATGAATAAAGAACTAAAATTTACCATCAAAGTAACCTTGCAGCTAGATTCGGAAGACCAAATTGGAATTTCCAACAGGGAAACAATTAGTATATCAAAGCAACTAGTAAAAGATAAACAAAAGAATTAAAGTTCATAAGCATAAATGAACCAAACATTAATGCAGGCACAGAGGAAATTCAATAAATCAACGTATACCGACCTTGCTTTTTGGCTGATTTAGCAGAGGATCGTCCAAAATTGAAATACCCAGAGCTCGGTTGAATGTTTGAAGAACACAAAAGGTGATCTTCCCAAGGTTGAACAATCGTCTAGTGACCGACAAGATAAGAGAATTGGTGCGTGTGTGTGTGTCTTTGTCGTGAATAAGGCGGAGAGTCAGCAGGAGGAGAGAACCCTAAATCGCGGGAAGTCCAACAAAGAGGGGGGAGAGAGAGAGAGAGAGAGGGATGAGAGAGAAGATGGTATTCGTCTAATCCAGATTATCGTAATATTACTGGTATCTGGGACTAGGACAGCTTGTGGGGTCTTCTATTTCATTTTATCCTCCACAATGGGGAGGCTGACTGGATAAAAGTACTTAAATTTCAATTAGAAATGATGCTTTCATTGATTATATATTTAATGCCCAACGACTACAATGGGGAGGCTGACCTTTCATTATATATTTAATTTAATGCAGCTTTCATTCATTTTGTCTCATCCATTATTTGAAATGCAGCTTTCACATGGTTATATATTTAATGCCCAACGACTCACCCGTCACGACGAAGTATTGAGAAGGCAATTGTAGGGCATGTGGATATTAATTTATCTTTTTGTGGTGACGAGGTGTCCTCTTCGAAAAGTAAATAATTTGAAAGAGTGATTTGTGTGACAATTCTAATCGGAAAACCTGTTTTGAATAATATGTGAGGGTGAAGTGTCTTTCCCGCACAATAATTAACTTGCAAGAGCGTTTACGGGGACTTGGGAGAGGTGTTGTGCACCCCTCGGCCATTGGATCGAGTTTTGGACGATACGGATGCGTTCGGCAATTATCCTTTAATTTTGATTTTTTTTTACGATAAAAAATCAAAACACATCCGAGCCATCAAAAACACGATCCAACGGCCGAGGGAATGCACAGCACGACTGTGCACAACACCCCCCATTTCCGCGTTTACGGTGACGATTATAGTAAATAATTTAAAAGGTTATAGTAGTAAGCATGCTATTTAATTCTGCCAATCTGAATCAGCGGTGGTTTTTTTTTTTTTTTTAAGGCCAATAGAGAGAATTTCATTTTACGAGAAATGCTTTTACAAACTACCGAGTATAAAGACAGCAGGATAAAAATAATCATACAAACGAGAAGGACATAGACAAAACTAAAACAAATGAAGAATACAAGTCCATCAGTAGTTTTATGTCGAGGATTGTAGGTTGTTGTCTTGGCAAATGACAACAGTGGTTATTTAATACTTAATTGTTGTCTTATTGGCTTTGTTCGGTTTTGGTTTTAAGGGAGGGTTTTGGGGGTAATGAGTAGAGAGATATAGAAAAAAAAATTATTAAAAACTGTGCAGGATAGGTCTTGAGACCTAAACCAAACAAGGTGATTAATATCTCAACTCTCCGAAAAGGGTCACTTTAGGCGGGCCCTTACTTTTGATACATACGCCGAAGGCCCATCGCCACAAACAGAGCCAACAGCATGGAGTAATACGTTTTGGGTCCTGTTTAAAAAGGGAGCATCAAGACCAAGTGCGGTAGTGGACCTCACCATTAATTTCCTTTCCTTTTTCTTTTTTTGGTGCATAGGAAAGCAAAATAAAAGGAAACTAATCCCTCTCGAAAGCTACACCCCTCATATCGGCTTCAAGGAGGGGAATGATATCTGCAGGCGGAGAGATGTGCGAGACCCACTTGTGCTCCTTTTTCAACGTCGTTAGTGGGCAAGACAGGAAAATAACCATGGCCAATTACTTTTGTCATTTTTGTGCACTAAAAATTTTAATGTCAGTAGAAAGTAATACTCCAAATTGACGTAAAAAAGAGTGTGAATATTAATTTTGGGGTGTGAAAATCAACTTTGTATCATGCATATGGTATAAGTCTTACGTGAACTGGAAATTATGACATTAGCCAAAAAATAATAATTGCTTTGCGCTGGAGAAAAAAAATATAAACACACTTTTTAATTGAGTTGTATTTACCAGAAAAAAAGTTAGAATCACATCTGGACCAAACATGTCCAGTAAATAAGTATAAAAATTTATAGGAACTTTTTATAAAGAAGTTTTATATACGATTAAAATTACAATGTTATAATTTTCTTGTGAAACTCTTTCATCAAGTACACACATAAAGAGAACTATACCTAGTTTGAAAAATATTTACGAGGTTCTCGTATCAAATTTTTTACAACAGGAGGGATTTCAACTTGTAAACTCTAAAATGCCGGGGTCCTTTGTGTTGGTTTTTTATCGAGCTGTATTTTCTTTTATTTATTTATTTGTTTAAGAGAGTCTGTTTTGGGATTATGTGGAAAGGAATCATTTGGAACATTTGAGTGCGGTAGTATAGTTGTATCAAGAAGAATCAAGAAGGTATGAAGAGCCTAGCATTGTAGTTTGCGCATAACTCAGTTTTCTAGAAGTTGCTCCAGCAACCCTGTTTATATCATTCAGCTAGGGTTTCAAAAGATACACAATACAGCCCCCAAAACATATTTGAGGGGAGAAGATTTTCGAGTGGGGTTCTTGCTTTGAGTTTTGGAGTTCACTTGCGATAGATGAATCGATGAGCAACATACACAACTTCAAGAAGTTTTTACATCTTTATTCTCAACTTATTTGAGTTTGTCTTTGGTGGATTTCCAGAGGGTATATTGGAAGGCTTGTGGATTCAAAGCAGCGGCGGTCAATCACTAGGTGTGGTGAATGTAGATTCGGCAAGTAAGTCTTAGGGCAATTGTGAGAATTCAAATCGTAGGGTAAAATTACTTGTAACTACACAACGATTATAGTGCATCGATTCATTCCCGTGATTTTTACCTATTCAGAGATTTTCCACGTATGTCTAGTGTTCATCTGTTTTTCATTTGTTGTTTCATTCATATATCGATTGATTTATTGATTGGTGTTTTTTACTAGCAAATCCATAAACCTAGCTGGTCTAGGATTTTTCACAGATCTTAAATTTTCATTTTCTCTTTAACACTTCCAATTGTGACAATCTACGCTCTACACTTGGCTTCAAATTGCAATCTCCTACTCGAAGTTGGATATCATAAACCGTTATAGGGATGGACATCTTCTTCGTCATCGGAGAATAGATAATACTCGCCACCAAACAGACAGCAGTCAGCGCATCAAAAAAAAATTGTCGTCGCCTTTTTCCGTTTGAACTGCCTTCTGTTCAAGGATGGAGCCAGGGAGGGGCTAGTAGGGGCAGTCGTCCCCCCTACGTTTTAAAAAATTCATACTATTACATTGAAAAAAAGATATTTATCATCAAAGTATATAGTCCCGTCCCCCCTCCGTTTTTCATTAAAAAAAATAATAGTAACAACTCTAATATTTATCAAGCTATGAAATAACAAAAATGATAAGTGTACAACAACTAGCTCCAACAAGTCTCCAACACACTCACATAGTGTGTGGAGCCCACACACACTTGAGTGTGAAGTGTGTGTAGGCTCTACACACTATTGAGTGTGTTGGAGACTAGTTGGAGACTTTTGTTGTACATGCATCATTGTTGATGAAATAACTTTGTACTAAAATTGGTTTTAATGAAGTTTAATTACAATTCTTTTAAACAAAACAAGGCCCAAAATTTATAACCCAACTCACTTAAAGTCAGGGACTCAAGGCCCATTCATTTTTAAGAACAAAGGCTCATTTAATGTGGTCTGATGCCTGATTTCAGTAGATACTAGATAGGATTAGATTAACGTTAATGTCTTTTGCAACCTAAGTTGATATTAGAAACATGTTTAGTTTCATATGTATTGGTGTTATTTTGTAATTTTTTTTTTTTGAGTTAGTAAAAATTTATATCGTTGTCATATTTTAATTTTTTTTATTGTTTATATCCGTCCCCCCTACGTCAAAATCCTGGCTCCGTCCCTGCTTCTGTTCGATCAGCTTGTGGTAACAATCACAGTCGATTGAAGGGGGTGTGGGTGTGTGTCTCTTTTCAGAGAGAGCAGAGATGGGCTATGGCGAATCAAGGGGCGAAGAAGAGAAGAGAACAGTCGTCACATGAAGAACCTCCTTCGTCTCATCATCGCTTGCAATGTACCGATCCCTTGCGCATTTATTATATTGTCCCCTTACTTGATTCAGCAATTACCTCCGACCTGCTATCGATTCTTGTTTGCTTGTTTATACTCTACATAGAACAGAAAAAGAGTTTTTGTTTTGTTACAAGGCACATCAATTAACAAAGTACTTTAACTTTTAACCTACGTCACATAATCCTCTAGTGGGATCATCTGCTCCCGCACTCAATTCTCATCCAACGCTTCCACTCAGGGCCGGCCCCGGGGTAAGCCCCGCAAGCCCGTGGGCTTGGGCAACCAAAATAAATTTTCTTTTTTTTGAGTAGTACGTTATAGTATTTAATATTAATGAGGGGCATATTATATGCGGAAGTGCTGCAGCGCAGTTGGTCATCGCAATGCTATTATTCCCAAATGGGGGCAGGTTCGAGTCCTTCAAACCCCATCTGTATTTTTGATATATTTGTTTTGGATAAATTACACTACAACAAGAACTTCCCTTCAGATGTTTTAAATGACAATGTCCTTCATCTCACTTTAACTAATTAGATCATATTGCCCCTCACACACAAACGCCTAGGTAACTCCCATTTCATCTTTGAGTACGAAAAAGATTTCTTTTGGTACACTCCTATACGTAACTTCAACGTATTTTTTGATAATTAATACCCTAAAATTTTGTATTGCCATAAAAAAAAGCATAAAAAACACCCAAAAAAAAATGTGTATCATCCTCCAAAACTATTTGTACCATATACTTTCAACGTACATCTCTTCGTAGATAACATAAAATAAGCGTAACAAACACCAAAATTACGTACAATATACAACAAAAAATACTTAACATTCCCATGGTAGCCTTTCTGTTTATATATCGTAGCAACCCCATTACAGCTTATACTACACTTGTATTTTGCACCAAACCAAGAAGAATTTGCTTAAAAAATGTTAGAAAAAGTTATTTTCTTTAAATCAGAAGCACTATAAGTGGAGTTTTATTTTGAATTTGATTTTTTTTATGTAATTCAAGCTAAAAGCAAATATGTGACATTGATTTTTTTTTTTTTACTGTTTTGCCTTTTTTTTTTATGACTTATAAAAGTAAGTGGGCAACCAAGCATGAGGTCGGGCTTGGGCAACCCATACCTCGGGGCCGGCACTGCTTCCACTCTCAACCCTCGCCGCTCCCACAAAATTAAGTAGTTTGGGATGTTTTCAAAAGAAGTTTTCACGCTCTCGCTCAAAATTAAGTAGTTTGGGATGTTTTCAAAAGAAGTTTTCACGCTCTCGCTCCGCCTTCCCTCCACTCAAGAGACTTTAGCTTCTAAAAAGTCTTTTTTTTTTTTTACCAACTCTGCTAACCCAAAAGAAACTTAGAAAACGGATATTAGCAATGAATGCCACAAGCACAATACCCATATTATTAGAATCTACTAACTTACTTAAACAATTAAAACTAACAACTTGCATAATTATATACTTGCCTCGTTCATAACAGAGCTTCCCTGTATTGGAATCAAATATTTTGAACCCATCCCTTGTCCCAATCGCAAAACAACTGAGAATTTTCAGAACTCAAAAATTAAACCAAAAAGAAAAAGAAGGAAAAAAAACACAAACTTTTAATTACTTAGCCCTAATTCCGAAAATCAAAAGACAAAATTCGAAGTACGTACAAACATACGTAAATTTGTACACTACCTATTATCCTGATTGAAGGAGGCGCAGAGGATCGGATATGAAGAGGAGGACTGATTCGACATTTTTTCAAGATTTCCAGCTACCCTTTTCTTTTGGTATTGGTTTTCTAGTTAAAGTTCCATAGCTCATCAAAGATTCTCAGAGACTTTCGCAGTTCTCTTCTTCACAGAGTTGTGCTTATGTTTTGCTAGATTACAGATACCACCTTGGGGTATGTTATATTTGCATATAATGCCTCGTAATTAATGGAGTATGAAATTACAATTTTCTTTTCTGTTTGGTTATTTGTATTCCTAATCTATTACACGGAGAGAGAGGGGAATGAGACTCGATTCCGGTATGCAGTATGAGGCATCTAAGAGCTCTACCGCATGATCTAGCCACCACTCGCAAAATAACACTTCTATAGTTCTATTGTTCTAAGACTCCTGTGTGAAGGCCCACCGGACTCCTGCCCACGAACCATGCGCAAAGGCTTGTATTTTGAGCCCAAACAAATACACGACCCATGCTATACCAATTATGTTGGGCCCAGGTCCATGTTTAATAACATAATGGATGTACTGAAAAGCCCCCTGATATCACACAATATCTTTTTTCTGATACACCAGAAAAATAAAACAAAAACTACGCTCTCTCGAAAGCCACTCCTCTCATATCCGCCTCAAACAGCAAAATGATGCCGTCTGGAGGAGTCATGTGAGATACCATTTTCTCCTCTTGGTCGCTCCTAGATTAGCAAGGTGGTCTGCAACTTTGTTTTCCCTCTCGAAGTGTGTGCTTCAAAGAATTCCCGGTAATACTCATAAGAGCCTTGCACTCCTTTATCAGCGCAAGATGAGGAGAGTGCTCCGGATGGTCATCCATGATCAAAGCAATGTCACACAATATCAAATACCTATATCTGAAATAATCATGTGGCTTGCCACTTTTTAAACCATTTTGGACGAAGATGGCCCTTCTATGTATATTGGGTGTGTTACGTGGAGGACTAGTGAGGAGGATTAATTCAGTAATTTCACCATGTTTTGCAGTTTATCGTATTCCCCTTATCAGACTTTTGATGTTTTCTTTTTTAGCCT
This sequence comes from Vaccinium myrtillus, assembly GCA_016920895.1. NCBI lineage: Eukaryota > Viridiplantae > Streptophyta > Magnoliopsida > Ericales > Ericaceae > Vaccinium > Vaccinium myrtillus. The sequence goes on along the minus strand of CM029280.1, from coordinate 34,929,718 downwards.
TGTGGCTGTGTGTTTTTTGTCCAAAATGTGCAGGGGCGTTTTTAGAAAACCATGTGAGTTGTGAACACAATTTATGCGCTCTCTCTCTCTCTCTCTCCACAAATTGGGCATCAATTAATTAAGTGAAAAAAAGGAAAAATTGGTATTTACTCCTTTTTTTTTGTTTAATTAATTATCTAAATAGTCATTTCTTGCCTCATGTAACCCTCTAGAAGTTTCTTAAGCCAAAATACCAAATGTCATTTTAGTTAACTAGCCTTATTCATCGAAAAATAAGAACAAGAATAATGGGCACCTAATTGAATTCCATCTTGAAAAGGTATTGTAAAACTTGTATTCTTAATACAGCTATCCAAATCTCTAAAAGGTTGGTGTTAATGCCAAATATATATACTCCGGTTGGTTTTACAATTTTGGCAATAGCAAACCCTAATTGATTGGGACTTAAGGCTCGATTTGAGTTGATATTTGCCTCTGTTTTAATTTTTTTTAATAACAAATACTATGAATATCGTTCCTAGCTTATCTAAACTGAAGTGAGGGCTGAGAGAATTCTAATTATAGGAAATATTGGGTAAATTGGGGGATATTTTACAAAGTGAGCAATTGTTAGGTTAGCAAGGACGTTGGTTATACATGTCCGCATATAAGGTTACATAAATCTATTTCTTAGGAGTACAATCTAAAAGATAAAAGAAAGTTGAGATTATTCTATTTTCTAAAATAGAATGCTCTCTTGTAAATGTCTTTACATAAGAAATGTATGTATGAAGTAAAATATACACATGTATATTGTATACAATGTGAGATCAGTAAATAGTAAATAGAGGGCCTTAACCCCAAGAGGTTGGTCTAGTGGTCAAGGCTTGGGACTTAGTGATTTACTTCCTCCTAAAGTCTCAAGTTTGAAACCTCGTGGGTACTATCAACTCCTTTGAGACTAGTCTATACAGAGCTTTGCTCTAGCTTTAAATGGGACCCCCGCTAGTGGACGTCGAGATTGGTCTTCTAAGATTAGTCGGTGTGCGAAAACTAGCCCCGACACCTGTTTTTTTTATTTTTGGGTATCCCAAACACGTCAAGACCTTTTGGAATTGAAGATATTTGTTCGGGTTATGTCAGCAATTTGGTAAAGGTGCTTGGATAATAAAGCTTGAAAAAGGGTAGGGAGGGGGGGAACCAAAAAAAAGGAAAAAGATGAAACGAGCGAGCGACAGAGCAAGAAGCGCATGAACCTGCAAAAGCATCAAGTTTGAAAATGCTTTTTACACACTACCCATTCCACTTGCACTTTTGCGTGCACACATACACAACCCAACCATAGCTCAAAAAGACAGCTTCAAGGAATGGGGGGTGCCCACTTTTAGTCAAAATTTGTGGAAAACCCTTTTGCTTTCTGTTTCACTCACACTGTCTCACATACTTAGGGCAGAGCACCTTATCATTACCCTCCCTACCTACTCCATAGACCAGTGTACCTTGTACAATCCACCAAAAAAACAAAACAAAACTAGGAGTAATAGAAACCCAAAAAAAAAAAAATACTTAATTGGAAAGTATTCATACTAGTGTATCTGCCATCCTGCATTTGTACCATTACTAGAATTGAATTGGATTTTCCATTGGCTAGGATTCTTTCCCAGCTCGAGGGTAGTGTTGGGATCACCAAAAACCTATTTTGATGATCTAAACCGATTATCTTAAGGCCCCGGAAAGTAAGAAGAGCATGCACAAAATTTATATCGATTGACAAGTTACACTGATTTTCAACAAGATGGAGATTCTTTACGCAGATTCAAATCTTGAGGAGACGAATGTATGATAATGCAGCTGTGGTCGTTTGATCAGCTAAATATTCTGCACAATCTGATCGGATCACTTAAATGGGCTACATATGCCCACTCCCAACTGTAGCCATCAATTGGCTCAAGTAGACGGTAGAGACGATCCGAAGCCTGCTAAAAAAAACTTCTTTTACCTTGTAACAGTCAAGATGCAGCGTTTGGGCACACCACGTAGACTCGGCCACGTGGTACCCACCGAGCATACAATTTTTTTTCCAAATATAGGGATTTCAAAAGGTATTCACATTTCACACCATAATTCCATGCGAACTAATTTGATCTACAAATGTAACAAGGATAGAGACCAAGTTTTACACTTCAACTCAACCTATCCAACCAAGAAGAGTGTCTTTGGCCTAAGACACCAGAAAACATATCTACATTCCCATGGGAAACAACCAGAAGTAAGAGATGGGAAAGAGAGAGTTAGCCCTATTTACCTTTTTCCTTTTGCTTTTGCAAGAATGACGTTACTAGCCACTTTTGATAAAGAATTTCAAAGAATCCACTTTCTTCTTCTTCTATCTTTAATTTTGCTATCTTCCTCTATCTAGGACCAGAGAGCTCCATTGCATGACTATCATGTTCATCATCCATCATCATGCCAAACACACTTGAAGAGTCGTAATCATCATCATCATGCCTTGCGGCAGGGTTTAGATAAAACTGAGCTTTGCTATGCTTGTTGGAAAGGAAGAAATTTGTGGTTGGATTAGTAGCGAGGTGATGAGAGGCAGCCCATTTTTCGGCGAGCCCATCACCCTCGAGCATGCGGACCAAGTCGGACATCTTGGGCCTGTGGGCCGGCAAGTATTGGGTGCAAAGTAAAGCCACTTGCAGCATCTCTCCGACGTCTATCTGATCGTAGTTGCTCCCTAACTCTCTGTCCACCAGCAGCTCAAGTTTCTTTTCTTGCTGCACTTTCCTAACCTGAAAACACAGCATACTCTGTTTGTCAATTTGAAGATGCAAACTTCAAGTCACTTGACTGACATGAAAAGATACAAGACGCATTACGAAAGGAAAAAGGAGATGCAGTAGTCCAGTACTAATAACTAGGGGCGGGAAATTCCGACACAACACCGACACGAAGTAGCGGGTTAGGGTCGGTTATTTCAGACACGAAACACAAATATGACACGACACAATAACACGAAAAGCTAAACAGGTCAGGTTAGGGTTGAGAGAATTATGACCCGAACACAAGATGACAGAACACGATCACTAATAACTACCTTCATGATCACTAATAGAACATTTTAAGAGAAGAAACTGAAAGAGACATTTCGAACAAGGATATGCAATGTCTGAGGAGGGCAGTATCAAGTTCATAAATTCTTCTCTATCCTTGCAAATGATTGCATATCAAAGGAGCATTCCTGATTGATGCCTTATCAGACGAAAACTCCATAAATATTGCAGAATCACTAAATTTTGCAAAGACCAAGTAATAACTAGAATGTGATGGTCTCATGCAAGCATGAAAGATCTCTCTCTTGGTTTAAGATTAAGTCATCAGATTGCTAATGGTATAATAGGCAGAAGTTTGGTTCAAGAAAGAACTTACCCAATCAAGCATTGCTCCTTTCTGATTAACTGTTTTGCCAAATTCAAGAGCTCTCGTCCCAGTGATCAACTCTAATAAGAGAATACCAAATCCAAAAACATCGGTCTTCTCGGATGACTGGCCCGTGGAGAGATACTCTGGTGCAATATGTCCTACAGTACCACGGACAGCTGTGGTGACATGGGAATCAGCGTGGTCAAGGAGTTTTGCAAGGCCGAAATCACCTACTACGGCTTCATAGTAGTCATCTAACAGTATGTTAGCTGCCTTTACATCTCTATGGATTATCTTTGGATCACATTGCTCGTGTAGATAGAGAAGACCTCGTGCAGCTCCTATAGCGATTCTTTTTCTAGTGTTCCAATCTAGAGCTGGTTTTTCTGTATAACCAAAACCATATTGGGATTTTTGTTAACATGGTTGAAGAAACTTCTGTATCTTATACTTAAATCTTACAAACAAATCAAGAAGAGTTGCTAAAGGAAATGCAATGGATGCGTTCAATCATGGTGCCTCAAACGTGCCCCATTCTGAAATGATAAGTCACCTTCAAATCCAATCAAATATGTTCGATTTAAACACTTTAAGTAGTTTTATTTTCCCATTTTTACTAATGCCTTGAATTTTAATTGAGACAAAGAAACTCAGAACCTATGCCAAAAATTGGATTCAATCTATCGGAAAAAAAGAATATTCCTAGGTCGGTGATAGAGAAGAGTTGGATCAAAACAAAGTCGGGCCAAATCAGGCTTTGGTGATAAAAAAAACTGGATGAAGACAAGTCAAGTCACCTGTCTAAACTCATCCACTAGACAAAGTTCAGATATTCAAGTCTCCATTTAAAAAGAATCAGAAGTACCAGAATTTTGAAATTTGTTTGAATTTCAACCTCAAATTGGCATCCTGGGACAAGTTTAGGTAGAAATAAAAAACAAATAAAGCCGCACAAGTACAATATTTCTAAAGGAGTTAAGCACGGTCCCTGCTCCAACCCACGCGGTTGGAATTTCAACTACAAAACGTCCAGGGCCCTAGTCCATAGCAGTCCATAGCAAGCTAAAAACTGACAAAGTACCACAATTCATAGTTCACGAAATACCTACGAGGATAATAGGGAATCATGCTCATGCCCTATAATTGTGATTGCTGACAAAAATTTACCGCAATTTTGTGTTTGGAACACAAAAACTGTTAGGGAAGCCAATATTTAGTTTCTTGAATTCAATATCTTCATCTATGTTACCTTTTCCATTCCCTTCATGTAACCCTTCATATATTCATGATCCAAATGCAGTAAGAGTTACCAACCTCTAAGCCTTGAGGCCACACTGCCGTTAGACATGAATGGATACACCAGAAGCCTCTCATTTGGGGTGGCACAATATCCAATTAAGCGCAACAAATTCCGGTGCACAGCAAGGCTAATCATCTCTAATTCAGTCCTAAATTGTGCTTCCCCAGCCGTTCCGATCACATCCTTCAAGCGTTTCACGGCCACCATTGTGCCATCCGCCAACTTTCCCTTGTAAACATTTCCAAAACCACCCGAGCCAAGTATGTTCTTGGAGCTAAAGTAGTCTGTGGCAACTTGGAGCTCTCTAAATGTGAAGTTTCTGAGATTTCCTAAGCTCATCAGTCCCTCTTCTTGCAAGTCTACAACAAAGGTAAACAGCTGTCAAGGTTTTTTTGTAAAAATTGGCTATGCACATATGCGTACTTATCAAAAGGAAAAGAAATGAGATACTGTTCCGAATTGTTTTTGTTTCCAGTTCCTTTTTCCAAGAGACAAAAGTTTCGCCAAGATACCCTGCTCGAAACACTAAAAAAATGTTTCTTAATTTTTTTAAAACTACTTACATCTTTGTAAATAATTGAAAACTTTATTCAAACAATGAGTACTTTCAAACACTTCATAGTTTTTTATTCCAGAACGAAACAATACAAAAATACACAAAATTGAATGAACGGAAGACAACACTAAGCTTTATCTTGAGAATGGTAATCGTCAGTTACTGACCAGTGATGTTAAGGATTGTATGCTTTTTGGATCTATATCTCCTCCCATATATGAACACAACTGCTATGAAGATGAGAAAGGCCAAGCTCAGGCTAACCCCAAGTGCTGTGGCTAGTTTCTTGGAGCTGTGTTTCCCTGAAAAATTTTGGTAAGAAAAGTTTAGAAGACTATAAATTGCTCCAAATAAAGAGAGACAGACTAAGAGAAAGACAAACCAGAGGACGAACTTAGAGAAAATGAAAGAGGAATAGGAAAGGCTGATCCCGAGCAACCTTCAGTCGAGTGGCTTCCACAAATCAGCGAGTTACCCAAAATACTGTGTGAACAAAGATAGAAACCAATATCAGAAAGAAATGCAAAACACAAATTGTGCGTGTGCGTGTGTGTGTGTGTGAGAGAGAGAGAGAGAGAGGCCATACTTGAATGTTCTTGCAGGAAATTTGGGCACGGGTCCACTGAGATTGTTGTAAGACAAATCCCTGAATTATCAAAAAGAGTTTTCACAAACAGAAAACCAATCATTCACATATTGACACAACCTCAGATTCAGCAAAACACCAAGAAAACATTGTTTCGAATTTCAAGAATGTGAGGAAAAAACAAACAAAATCAATATGATAGAGACAGAGAGCATAGAAAACCCATACTCACAAGAAAGCAAGTTGTGGGACTTTGGCTAAAGACCAAGGAATAGCTCCACACAAGCTATTGTTGTTCAATCTCCTACTCATTACATGACAAAAACAACAGAGTCACAGTAATGCAGGAAGACCAGAAACATAAGCAATCAATTGAGACAAGAAAAAAATCCACATCAAAACTAGTTCTCCAGGGTTGGGATGGCAACATAATATTAATCCAGTCCGTCCCTGCTTCCGACCTCCCTGCACCATCCGAGCGGGTATTCCCAATTTCCCCGATCCGATAAGAAATGGAACGGGATGGTATTTGCGATCCCTTCCTGTTTCTACCCGCACACGTCCCGATTATAGCTCCATACATAAGTTTGTACTTGTGCATGTAGATTTCAATTGTTTAAATATAATAAAACCAAAACAACCAATAACAAATCAGTATTTTATAATCTTTGTTTGGATCTGGGAAAGCCGTGGAAAGGAAGAGGAAATTTTTAAATTTTCCCTTCCTTTGTTTGGTTCTAGAGAAAGAGGAAGGAAAATATTCAAATTCCTATTTAACTTTACTCCCATTTGCTTTTCAATTTTCCCCCTGATTTCTGTCTTAATTATTTTCCTTTTCTTTTCTCTTTCTTTCCCAAGTTCCAAAGCCATCAAACGAGAATAAAATTAGTACAAATTATAACGGTGAATGGGGACTGGATTATTACCCGACTCCACCAAATGTTCCCGGTTCCGACTCCACCCGACAAGGAACAGAGTGGGGACGGGGACTATAAATCTGACTACAACCGGCCACATTGCCTACCCTACAGTCCAGAGAGGGAGGGAACTTACAGATACTGAAGATCATGCAACAGGCCCAGAGACTCCGGCATGTGGCCGGAGAACTGATTGCTGGACAGATCCAACGTCTCAAGGTTCGGAAGAGCTCCAATCTCCGATGGGATTTCACCGGAGATATTGTTGTTCTGTAACAAACTGGCACAATACACGCAAAACCCATGTGAGTCGTCAGACCACTAGAATCGAAGAGAGAGAGAGAGAGAGAGAGAGAGAGAGAGAGAGAGAGAGAGTAGGGCGAGAAACTCCTGATTTAAAAAATATAGAAAATACATTTGCGAAATGTACATAATGCAGATTTTTTAACACAATAAATGCTCTGATTTCTTACACTTGTCGGAGATTCGTAAGATTGGCAATCATTCCAGATAATATTCCTGATAATCCTTGGCTTGGAGCTCCTCTGTAAAACCCAACAAAAGTTATGAGAGAAATCTACAAATACGCATAATATGCTTGATGGTGTTGATGAAGCAAATAAATACTGACAGTCCAGTGACAAGATTATCAGGGGAGCAAGTGATCATAGCCCAACTACATGGGTCCACAGAGTCTTCATCCCAGTTGCTTAAAACTCCCCGAGGGTCGATTAAACCATTTTTTAGTTTAATCAACGTTTCAACTACCAAAAAAAAAAAACAAATTAATAGACAAGAAAATTAATAAACAAGCGGAAAGATTGTTTTTCAGTGATGTACAACTACTAATTACCTTCAGGGTTTCGGCCTTCAAAGGAGACAGAAGGAGTTGCAAGAAACAGAAGGGAAAGCAAAACCCATACAATCGCCATGAGTGTGGGTATTTGGTACTCTCTCTCTCTCTCTCTCTCTCTCTCTCTCTAATTTATCCTTTCCACACAGGAGTAGGAGTATTTCATTTTCTGGGAGTACTGCAGTGAAATTATAGAGAGAGAAAAAAGAAGGGGAGATGGAACGAATCAGGTGGGGGGGGTGATACGAGTTGACAGTGAGGGTGTGGTGGAAAGCGCAGAATTTGAGAGTGACAGAAGTGGGATACCGAGCTCTCTCTCTCTCTTCCTCTCTCCCTGCACATACACAAAACCATCCATAGTCCATGGATATAAGTTTCTCTTTCTGTAATTACTGTTTTATTTGTGTGAAGGAAACTCTGCCTTTTCTATACATCACTTAATACGCGTGAATATTTAATTCGACAGTTAATTAGTACGTATTTGAATATGTTTGTTAATTCATATTGGTAAAAATATACTGTTATCGGTAAGAGTGTTTATGCAAATTTGAACCATCAATTGTAGCGATGGACATTTGGATTGAAGGCACCGGCACGGCACTACATTTATTTGTGAGTGTTTGAATGTCCTTGCTCATAATGCATTTCATGAAAATGCATTTTTCATTTCTTTGATGTCAGAGAACAAAAGGCAAAAGTAAAGGGGAGTGGAGTTCCTCCCGTGCACCATGTGCATGACACTGTGTAGTGCAGGGTATCTGGCCATCCATTTGTGAAAATGCATAGCTTGGATTTAATCCGAGCCCCATGTAAATATAAACCCTCTATTGCTTGGATTAAATTTGAGCTATGCATTTTCGCAATAGACGGCCGGATCTCTGCACCACACGGTGCTTTGCACATGGAGCGAGATGAGTTTTATGGAAGCGGGGGGCCCGCTGTGTACCTAATGTGTTGCACCATGCAGCGCAGCATCCCAGCCGTCTAGAAGTGTTTTTAATGGTTCGGATTTGCAGACGCTTTCTTACAGGTCAAAATATATTCTTATTAGTAATAAAACTTCAGTGAATCCGGATCATTGATTTCCGAGATGGACGGCTGTGATGTGCGCTGCATGGTGCAGCGCACTAGGTCCATAGCAGGGACCCGAGTTCCAAGTTTTATAACTTCTCATTTTCACTTTTCCTAAATAGTAATTCTAGGGACAACAAATTTACATCTATTTTTACACATCTCTCGAAAGTGATGATGGGACCCTCTAAATATGATGTAGAAGTAGATGTACATTTGGATGTGTCCCTACATTTTTGTAGATTAAAAGAACTATCGAATATAGGAAATGATTTTGACACTCTAAAATTTTGATAACCACACTCCGATATTTGTCATTTAGTATTTATATTATTTTGAACATTAAAAGACGTATATTAGAGCGTGATTATAAAAAATAGAGCGGCCAATTACCTAGAATGAACTATACATATCTTTCAAATACTATTCATTTTGCAAAATCTATTCCGCACATATCTCCAAACACTTTAGAAATTTAATCATAGATTCAGATCATGATCCAAAAAACCAAAATGCGAAAAGCAAAGAAAATGGCTTCCAAGCCCCCCGTCTTTATTATTACTCCATTTCATAGAGTACCTTTTTTTTTTGTTATTTGGGTTCTATATAGTACTCCATCCATCCCTTTTTAAGTGTATTGCTTTGTAAATCAACTTATTATAGAAATATCATCATTACTCGTTTCACATCAATTTTTACCTCCATTTTATACCTTTTACATCATTTTTTACCTTCATTTTTTTAAAATTATCCTCCACCTTTTCTCAGTAACTCTTTTCTTATTAACTTTTTAAAATGGTAAAACAATAATTGTACAAAAATTTACCCATTAACTTTTCAAAATATGCATTTATTAAAGGACAACTCAAACTTTCATATAAAAAAAAAAAAAAAAAAGGACAACTTAAAATGAAATACTCAACCATTAGAAGGGACAGAGGGGAGTACTTGGTTTAGCCATGACATGCAGAGCTGGTGGAGGCAAGCAATAGAAGGAAACAAATTTGCAGGGGTGGTTGGTGTTCTGATATTTTGATGTGAAGGAGGCTCACCCAGCTGGAGTATTTTTTTTTTGTTCCTTTTGACACCTCTAAAGATATAAAGACGAGACTAGACCGGGGCATGCCTCTCTTTTTCAACCCTCATAATTACGGCTTGTGCATATGGTATTACCCACAGTCACCCCTGAGTTTTTGACATTTTCACTGACCTCCCATACTTTTTTTGAAATTACAATGACCTTCCTTATCAGTCTTTTCTATTGGATGCCGATTACGACGATTAGCAAATGACATTTTTGATCTAGCTTAATATGGAAGTTTATATATCTCTAAGGTTAAACAATCCAGATGTTCCCCTACAAATGTTCGAAAAAGCTATTCTTTTTTAACTTATTTTATCTTAGCATTTTTTTGTTTCTAGAAAATTATTTTTAAATTTTTTTAGTTCATTTCAACAACAAGGATTTGAAAACTAAAGAAAGTAGATCAAATTTGTACAAAGTTCAAAACTAGGAAAAAAATAAAAAAATAACCTGTGCATTTTGGGTTGTTTTGTCTCTTGTTAATTTTTTTTTTTTTGTTCTTGATATATATTTTTTGATATAATAATTTTGGAGAAGACGAAAAGATCTTTTTCATGCTCTATCAATAGTGAGATTTCATAAGTTTTTCAAAATACACCAACTAAAGGAATTTTTTGAAAGGTATTTTACAAAATTATTTTTGAAATTAAAAAAAATGGGGGTCCTTACAGCATCCACCATTAGCACCCCCAGAAAAGTTGGTCTTCACAGGCTCATAGCATCTTTAAGCTGCGTAATTGTCATTGTCATAGGAAGAAATCTGATAAAGTTGTGGAGACTTGGGTGCCAGACGGGTATCACATGGCGGTACCAGTTGCACATCTCGGCCATTCAAAATATGAGGTAATCGTCGGGCATCTCGGCCGCTCAATACAAGCGGTACTCGTCACACATATTGGGCGTTCAAAAGTGTGTTGGACAACCAAGATTTTAGAGAGAGAGAGAGAGAGAAATATGGGTCATCCAACACACTTTGGATAGCCAAGATACGCGATTGGTACCGCTATATGATACCCGTCCAACACCCAAGTTTTTTTCTCAAAGTTGTGAGCTTTTGATTAGCAAATTTAGGAAAAGTCTCCATTTTGTCTCTATCTCTTTTATTTAATGCTTTTAGGTAAGGAAAATGTTACAATATTACCCCCTTATGTATATCCCAATCATTATATATTATATCTTCTAATTGGTTATGTTATGATGTGTAACATGTCACGCTTTGTAATGGTTTTTGTTATGCCATTGTTATTCCTTATAATGATTTTTTTGGGTAACATTGTAACATCTTCCTATGAGTAATTGTCTACACTGTGTGAGCAAAATAACACATAGGCATTATGTTTCCACGGTTTGGGTTAAATTCTAAAGAGAAATGCTAAAAATTACCCATTGGGTTGTCAATTAGTTTTTGATGCATCTTTAACAATTTTAAAGCCACTTTTAACACATCGAAAATTGTGGGTTTTTTTTTATTGGTTATTTTTCCTCCCTTATTAACAACCAAATGGGTTGGTATTCGCATCTTCTAATTCAAAATTATAGTAATGTTGTATCATACTATCAAATTGCAACTTTTTTGGTATCGCTTTAGGGCCAGATTGAGCAGTCGGATAAGGAATTTCGGACTATTTAACTTCGGGCCAATGCGGATGGCTATTGCCACGTGACCCTCACATGTTCCATTTTTCCTCCAAAAGGGTCCCCAGGTGCTCCACGTTGTCGTTTCGGAGCGCCCAAGTGCCACATCGACTATTTCCATTTGGAAATTGACGGAAACAAATGGCATGAGCCTAATTGATAAAAATGTGTAAAGTTTGGAAGTTTAATTAACATTTAGTTACGTTTAGAGGCTTATGAGACACTGCAGTCAAAGTTCAGAGGCTATTTTGGATTAATAGTTTGTTGTATGTTTTTTTTTTACCAAGGCGAGGAACCCAAGGAAAGACAATTTTGAATTCAGCAAAGTACCATGTGAAGTTGTGAACCCAGTAATAATGAAAAGGGTGGGATTAAAGAGAAAAATAATTACTAGTGTTTTGTCACATAATAAAATAAGATAAGGTATAAATCAAGCTACACAAGGTATGGAGGGAGAGAGAGAGGCAAAAGCCAAATCTTTGTTGGGGTGCGTTTATTCTTTCTTCCATGCTGTGGAATTTGATTCTTCCACGTTGGCTGCTTCCACTTTCACCTGATTAAAAATACTCCGGCTTATCTACTAGGCAGGGCGGCTCCACACCAGTCATGACAAGGTGCTCACTTGCACAGCCAAAAAATCAAACACTCAGCCAGAAAATCCAATATAGGAAAAGAGCAATTTGCATAATCGAATTGAAAATCAATGGAAGAATGATTGTTGGGTTATTTATATTGAGAGTTGATACTGTTGATAATGAGGCTTTTATGCAACGGGTTTTTTGTTTAATGCGACGGTTCCAAAATATGAAAACTCGTTGAGGGCAATTGTAATATTCTATTGCCTCTGTCCCAAAAAGTTAATCTACTATACATAAAAATATGCAGTTTTCTAAATAAAACAAATAAATTGTTTTCATACATAATTTCTCAAATTTCTTCCCACTAAATTAAATATCTCAATTAATTCTTTAATTTTGGTGCATCAATTTAAATAATTAAATTTGCAAGTACTTTATTTTTTATCCGAAAACGGCACATCTTTCCGTAATGGGCTAACTTTTTGGCAAAAAGGGGGTGTATACTTTGCTGCTTATGGATATTTTTTTGTTTATATACAGTTGTGGTTTTTATGTCATCACACTACTCCTCGTTGCCTGAAAGGTGGAATAAAGCATAAGTTAAAGCTCGTATGAGTGACTGATACATAAAGCCACACACTTTCCATGGATATTATAAATAAAATTCAAGGAATAAATGATAGTTTTTCACAGTCGAAAGAACTAGCTCGTAGCATATGAATATAGATTTATAATGCACACCCCACATATTCCTGTCATTTCATATCACCAAGCGTCCTTGGCATGAATAAGCTTAGACGTCTATGCATTATCCCATATCATGTCATAGTCACATCTTGCCAGCTTTTTAGCACTGTCCCTAGCAAGCTGAGATGTAAGAGATGTCATTAATAGATGTAAAACTTGTCCACATATCATTTAATATCCACGGAGTTCATATTATTTCAAAACAATTAAATAAAATATATCGTTTGATTTAAAGTTTAAAACATGTGTATATATAAAATTGAATAACTTAGTATTAATCACTCACCTCGATCCGCGTAGTCACACAAATCTCTATAACAAAGCAACAATATAAATATGATTAGCCAATGCTAAACGAGTCCAAACATGCCTGACATGAAATCCTAGAGGTGAAGTCAGATGTGGAATGCAAAACAAAATCTAAAAATCTGCATAGCTCCTATCGCTAGGGACTTATCTCCTACCGATAGGGAAATGGTCAGACTGCTATACACGGAAGAAAAATTAAATATATTCATCTTTAAGGAAATAAGTGAATAAATCATATTTGAAATAACTATAATAAATTTACTATTGCAAACATATAAAGAACAATAGATTTATTAACTAGAATTTAAATAAGTATTTTTTAGTTAGGAAGACCCCGCTGCAACCCGTTGAAAAAACTTAAAAAGTGTTAAAAAAACATAAATTATTATAATAAACATGACCTTACAAATTTTATAGGTATAATGTATAATTATACGAATCTAAAAGGACTGTTTCGCAATTAAGAAAATCATATTGAAACAAATAAGAAACTTTAAAGATGAATTTGAAACATTTAAAAATAGAAGAACCAAATTGAAACTTATATATATAAATAAGGACAAAATTCAGACATTCAAAAATACAAATACCAAATTAAAACCTGACAGCCTATTAATATGGAGACTGAATAGTACATACGTTTTTTTTTTTTTTTTTTTTTGGAAATGGGTAAATAGTAAATAAGCTTAAAATATTGTTTTGGGGGTGGCAAAAGCCATAATGCCACTGGAATTGGATAAAAAGGCAAAAGGAACCACCCCGTGCGGCCGTTCCTCCACATTCTCAAGACCCATCCCCAAAAAACATACATTTATTCCCCAAAACGAAACATATACATTTTTGTCGTCTCATTTTAGACCTAAACATAATTTACAGAGATAATTTTTTATAACAGTATTTGTAGTCTTTTCATTTCAAATCAAAATAATTGCAACAGTAATAAATTTAGTACGCGTGCATTTTAGTTTTTTTTTTTTTTCATCAACAAAAAATGGAAGTGCACGAGTATATTACCTCTGTCAAAGAGTATTGCCCGGTCAAACTATACCACACCACTATCTGTAAGCCAACACCTATTTCGGGACTGGAGATAAAGTCTCACCACGTCTAAGTGGTGTTAGGAATATTTTTAAACCCAATAAGAGATTATATACAGACGTGAATATAAGCCTGGTCCAACAAAATTCAAAATTTGTAGGCATTGTCCAACGAAGTTCGAGTACCATAAGAGAGATTGCATTGAAAAAGACTAGACATGGGCTCACATATTCAAACATAATCTCTTGGTTTAGAGTTTCTTTTTTCTAACTTGATAGGGAAATCGCCAACATGGCTTATCTGGTGAATGATGCAATATTCATTAATGTAGCAACTAACAAATGTCATTTTTAACACGACAATGGATTGCCTAAAAAGTCTAATCTAAAAAGGTGCAGTTTGGCCCACCTTGTTTTGTATGTGGCAAAATGCCATTTTCTGCATTGATTTCAGGTGAATCTATTGCCAAGCATAAAGCAACATTCTAAACTCCTACAATCATCCATATCCATATGATCACTATCATAATATCTCTCAAATCTTACATTCTCCTCTTTTTATAGTTGACAACATGCACAAGCAGTGGATATGTCTCACAACTAAATAAAATTCCTTTTGTATGTGGTTCAAGACGCTCTTTAAACAAGAGAGCAAGTGGAGTGGTAGCTCAGTGGTAGATATCACGTACTCTCATGTATTAGATTGAGGTTCAAATCTCACGAACTATAACTAGCGCTACTGACTTTGGCCGTGAAGAAGAAGAAGGAGAAATAACACTATGTACGGGATAGACGAAAGGGCTTCATAAGCAAAACAAAAAGAGTTAAATCTATTTATTTTATTTTTCCTAGCATCGAATAATTTCTTTGCAAATCTATATTTCAAACAGACATTTTTGTTCTCTGGCAAGGAGTATCAATATATATCTCATCTTCTTATCCGACTAAGAGAATTGAAGAATACATTACTTAGGAAAATGCTAACATCTGCGGAGGATAATGTGTAAAAAATGTATCGGTATCCAAGAAAAATATATTGATATCCGTCAAAATATATTGATATCCGTAAAATATGTATTGATATCCGAACATATTTGTTATTACATGCAAATTATTCTCCCTCTGATGGACGAAAGTTAGCAAGATCCTGTTACTTGTTAGTTGTTACAAACCATATGGACAAGTAGTGAAGGTGTTTGGCCACAAGGATGCACCCAGTTGATATCAAATTGGCAAAATGATGGAGATGGTGGGGACTACTACTTGTACTTCCCACAGTCAACATAACAGTGAAAGGTGCCCAAAAATATGGGATATAGAAGTGAATGGATCAGTTATTACTCCTAATTACGAGCATCATATAGTTCATGACTGCATGTGGTTAGTATGTTTACAGAAGCCCATTTAGTGTTTACCTCTGCAATTAAATGGCCCACTTGCTTTGTATAGGCTCGGCAGATTTATTGACACCTCCAGGCTCATTAAACAGGCCCATTTAGTGTAGCCATCCACTTGGGTTTTCTGTTGCCGGTGTGCTTGACGGCAATACCTTTAGGCCGTGTTTGGATGACCGGAATCTTGAGTAAGAATAGGAATATGATTACCGGGAATCAAATTCCCGGGAATTTCTTGGGTAGGAATAGGAATATGATTACTGGGAATTGAATTCCTAGGAATTTGATACCTGGAGGAATTGCATTTCGGTGTTTGGATCAATTCAGTAATCTTACGTGGTAAACAATTGTTTTGGAAATTTATTAAAGTCAACATTTCCTTTTCTTAAAGAATGAGCCAGGAATCTAAGATTCTCATGGAGAAAGGGAGGGATCAGATTCCCACTCAGTCTAGAAACGTGATTCCTGGTTGAATATGTCATCAGGAAACACATTTCTATTCCTGTCTGTGCCAAACGTTGGAATAAAAAAAGTCTGATATCACATTCTTGTTCCTGTCTGTTCCAAACGTTGGAATCATGGGCAGAAAACATCACATTCTCATTCCCCCTTGAGATTACTGTCATCCAAACTGAGCCTAGCGGTTTGCTTTTGCAGTACTTACCCACATCCATGATGAACGGAGATAGTAATGTCCAGAAATGACAACGTGCCCTTATTAGCCGTGAAAAGAAAAGTTTTGGTAGGCATGCAAGACGCTTTAGCTATTATCGTGATCTAATCATGGTAGTCCATGTGATCTAATTATGGTAGTCCAGGGTTGTATTCTAGAGATTTCAGTGTTTATTTTTGAGAATTTGTTTTCCCTGTTATTTAGAATCTGATCTCTATAATTTGATCCTTTGGATCTACTCACTATTTTATGACAATAGCAAGGAAAAAAAGTGTACCCGCCAGCTTCAAAGGCCCAGTTCCTCGTTATGGACTGGTTCTAAGAGCATGTCCATAAACTATAGCCATTTGCCCACTTTTAGCGCCAAAAAGTGGTTCAAAAGTGGGAAACTAACTTCAAGTGCCAAATTTTGGCACCCCCTTTCCAGTGGTGGATTCTAAAATAGAACCAAATGGTTCCAAATTTTAACTAACTTTTCCCTCCACCCCGTTTTTCCTAATTTCTCAATCACAATTTAATAACTATTTCCGTCCAAACATGCACATATTTTCAGTCCGCAATACCAATGACTTTAAAAAAAAAAAATTATCCTTTAAATTTATTTATTTTTTATTTTCAACTTGCATCCAAAATTTTATTGAACATTATTCTTGAAAAATAAGTATTACTTTCAACCTTCTATTGAACATTGTTCTTGAAAAATAAGCAAAATTTTATAGTACTCCCTCCGTCCCTTTTTAAGTGTTGACATTTCCATTTTGGGTTGTCCCTTAATAAGTGTGTGTTTTGAAAAGTTAATGGGTAAAAGTTTCTAGAATTATCATTTTGCCCTTTTGAAAAGTTAGTGGGTAAAAAGTTAATGAGTAAGGGTGAAGGATAATTTTGGAAAGTGGAGGTAAAAGTTAATGTGGAAAGTGAAAAAGTTAATGTGAAAGGTGTAATGATGATATTTTTTTAATAAGTTGGATTTACGAAGCAACACATTTAAAAAGGGACGGAGGGGGTACGTTAGAAGCAATGAGAGCCGTTGGAAGATGAAATAGTAGTTGGATTTGAGTGCACAATGGTCTTACCACACCTAATAATTTTCTCCTTTACTTATCCTATACCTTTCTATGTATCTCTGGTAAACTTCAAGAGAGCAATAGATCGCGCTCTCTCTCTCTCTCTAGCCAAACCCATTCATGTATATAGTCGTTGGTTTTGATGAGGTGGCAAATATGGCTATAGCCATTTGGGGTGCCAAATATCCAACCTCATATCCAACTTTGCCATTCCATCCCCATTGGAGCTTGGAGTTCTATCATGGGGATGGGAAATGGCTATACAACCCCATATCCAACCCCCATTGGACCTGCTCTAAATTGTTTCGTTTCACATTTTCTCTCAGAGATTTGGGTCGTTATGGGCACTGGGCAGGTTACCATCAAAGTAATGGTGCTAAACGAGGCGAAGGAACTGAGCATGTGGTTAATCAAGCTTCGTTTGAAAATTTAAAAAAACTTCAAAAGTTTGTTTGACCTTAGCTTGTTTATAAGACGAGCCAATCTCAAATGAGCGTTGATCAAGCCAAGTACTAGTTGATCTCGAGTGGTTTGAATTTTGTATACATCATAAGACGAGCGAGCTAGTCGAGTATTATTTCGTTCGAGCTTGGTTCAAGACGTTAACGAGCTTCAAAAAATGTTCAAGTTTTGTTTATTTATGCAACAACCAATCTTGAACAAACTTTTAACTAACAAACACAAGCTAAAACTCGAGTAGCTTGGTTTGTTTATCAGCCGCTTTATTTTAGAGACATCGGCTGAAATATACAGCGAGGTGATCTGGACTTTGACTGGCCCGACACAATGACACTGATTTTTTGTTTATTACATTTATTTTCTTTTTATGAACATTTATGAATGAATATCTTAGTTTTCAATTGCTATCAGAAATTTCCCACATTCGGAGATGTTACGCAACCATCCCAAGGTCCACCACCTACGAAAATGACCCTTGAAAAAATCGATTGAAGCATTCAAAATCGATTGAAGCAAGCCACAAACAGAAATAAAAACTGATACATCAAATTAATGTAGTAAGCCTTCCTACTTGGGTTGATAGTGAATCAGTGATCACCATCTTTGTAATTTAATCTCTGCTTGCAGATACTTTCTACAGTAGCTAGGTGAGCCTCCAATTAAGTAAACCATGCGAAAAAGACACAAGTGTGCCAATCTACTTGCACAAGACGCCAAATTGCACTGTTTTCCTTTCTTAATTTGGCTTTATATTCCTAATTGTATTAAGATTCAAAAAAAATTAAAAAAAACGAACTTTAGAAAGACAAAATGGTGCCACTAACCGTCGGATTATGTACACATAAATTTATTTTTAATGCAAGATTTCCCGTTTAATAATAGTAAGGGAAATTTATCAAAATGGACCCTCTAGTTTAACTCCAATCTCGATTTCGTCCCCCACCTTTCAATTTCACTCTAACGGCCCCTGTAGTTTCAATTTTGGTCGAATAGACATTTTGCTCTCCCTCTTGCCCAATAACAAACCCTATCTCCTCCTACCCCTTTTTTACCCTCTGCAAATCTCTAAAAAAAAAAAAAAAAAATCACTAAAATTATAAAATTGAGAGGCAAAAAAAATTCACCAAAATTCACCCTAACGACTCATTCTAGGGTTGCAGTGTCTATATCTCTTCTTAGGTAGGCTGAGAATGAGCAAATGCCTAGTGTATGGATGATGGCATGCATACAACACACATTTTGGTGAATTTCTTTTGCCTCAATTTTATAATTTTGATGATTTTTTTTTTTTAGATTTGCAGAGGATAAAAAAGGGGTAGAAGGAGTTAGGGTTTGTTATTGGGCAAGAGGGAGGGGAAAATGTATGTTCTACCCCTCAAAAAACCCCCAAATTGGGATTTTCGTTAACTTTACTAATGGAAGTTAACTTTTGGACTCAATTCGACCAAAATTGAAACTACGGGGGTTAGAGTGAAATTCAAAGAGAATGGGGTTAAACTAGAGGGACCATTTCGATAAATTTCCCTAATAATAATAATAATAGCCCCCTAAGTTCTAATGCTTAAATATCAAAAATCACTAACCAATTTTGTAGTGCACAAAATAATTAATTGACGGGACACTTCCATGGACATAGGAAAAACCATCCATGTCGAGCTCAACTTTCTCTGTTTTTGTCTGTCTTGACTTCATCTGTGTATGCATAGGAAAATACTATATACATAAACACAATGATTTGTACATGGTAATATATTATCGGCAGTTAAGTAGAAGGATATTTTTTTCATTATTGAGAATTAAAAAAATGTTATATTGACTATAAATACAAAAAGAAACAAAACAGGACACACCAAAAGTGTCAAAGAAAGCGATATGTCAACTGAATTTAGATTTCATAAGTCCTGTTATTATGACATTGAACTAGAGAAGCAAATCAAAAACAAATTTTCCACCATCATCAATTACATTAAAAACGTCTCTTTGAATTTAATTAGTGAGTGACATGGATGATGCACCTAGGACAAAATAGGGTGATAATAATTATTATTATTTTCCTCTGGGCAAAAGAAATTTTATTACTTTATGAAGAAAACAAAAAACAAACAGAGAGTAAGAGTACAACCGCAAGCACCACCTAAAGATCAAAATAGCTATGAAGGCAAGACGCCAACCAGACACGAGCCAATGGGAAAAGAAAATCACAACTCCATAGAAAGAAAGAGAGATACCATCTTCAAAATCTCCATCCTCGAAAGCTGCAATTAATATATATCCTTAACCTCTGCAATTTCACCCTCCTTCATTTTAATAACTTTCTTTATATTAAAGCTCTTGTTTCCTCTACCTAGTAAGGCACTAGAATCCATCAAAAATTTTTTTTTTTTTGATCGGGAATAGAATTTTATTAAAAACGGGGGAGAAAAAATTAATTGAGACAGAAACACCAAAGGCCGGGGATTTTTTTCCAAAAAATAAGAAAAATAAAGTTCATCTCAACCCAAAACACACTACAGCCCACACCACAAAATAGAATCCATCAACTGATGAGGATGCTCTAAGATGGAGTCTCCATTAGAAATATCAAGGGAAGAAAAAAAGAAAAGAAAAGAAGAAAAAACCTCCTTTTTATCTTTATCTTTGACCGCCTTAAGCTCAAACTCTGAAAGAAGCTTCTTCTTTTTTAATTTTTCCATTCCGATTTATTCAATCTCACTTCCAATTTTAATATAGCTCATGGATTGAAGCCTCCCTTGGAATACTACCTTTTTATTACATCTCTTAGCACCAAGGTTCAAATGATCGCTCTTAAATCCAGTCTTCTGTACGTGAGCATTGGGGTGATAATTATAATTTTCTCATTCTTTGTTGATTTTCTCTTTCTCTAGCAAGAATTTGGATGTTGGATTTGAGAAGGGATAAAAATAGGAAATTGATTTTCGCACTCCAAAAGTGCAATGCGAAAATCAGTTGCCTAGTTGCATATAGGGATCGATTAATTCCGCACTCCATCTTTGGAGTGCATGTAGTAATTGTGGAATGTGAAAATCATTGTCCTAAAAGTAACGTAACGGGAAAAGATTGAATTATTTGAACCCTCCACAAACGGCTAGGTTTTCACCGTCAAATCTCAATGACGAACCGATGGTTAATTCTGTCATCTCGCTGGTAGGGAAACATGTTGGAGGATTAATTATTCTATGGTCTACCATCACGTGATGACCCAACAATCTTATCCACCACACATTGTACTGAATCCACAGGAATATGTGGTGGATAAGTGTGTTGAGAGAGAGAGAGACAGAGAGAGAGAGGAGAGAGAGAGAGAGAGAGAGAGAGAGAGAGAGAGAGAGAGAGAGAGAGAGAGAGAGAGAGAGAGAGAGAGAGAGAGAGAGAGAGAGAGAGAGGGGTGTTTTAGAAGAACAACTTTGCATTGACATTCCACACATGAAATGAGGAAAAATGAAAACAAAAAGAGAAGAAAACTCATACAACATTGAACAACATACAGATTGAGCCATACAGCCAATATCACAGCACCAGCAGGCAGCACCAGCCCTCCTACAGTCACAAGTCCTAAGTCATTTGAACCAGAACAGGAAGACTACAAAGTTGCAAGGCTTTCTGAACTTTAACAGTACGGTTTTCACTGCACCCGCACTGCCGCCATTCCACCACCACCGCGATCCTAGCATCAGAACTATAGTGAGAAAATTGGGTTTTGTTTCACCACCTTACTGAAGCAACATGGCGGGTTATGTTCATGATCAGAAGAAGAAGAAAACACACTTGGGGTGAGATTGGAGTGGAAAACATCTACTTCTTTATTATTCTTTCCGATTGTCACCATCCATTTTGTTAAGCTTTTGGGTCATGGGCCTCAATGGGCTCAATAAACAAAGTTGGAATTAGGCTCGGTCCGATTGATCTTGAATCTTAGTGATGTATGACTTCTGGCCTACGCATGTAACTCTCCAGTCTCCACTTATTTGTGTAAGAGCAATACTGTAGTGACCGTGTTTGGTAAACACATTTTGATGATCATGCCGCTCACCATATTGCATTGGTAGAATAAGAATGTGTTCCACTATATAAAAAACGGGACACATACTATTATTACATTGATGACACCAAATATGGTCACCAAATATGTTTAACAATAACAAAATATTTCTTCCGTTCAAAATAAAATGTGATTAAGATCAAAGTACTATATTCGAATGGGGGCAAATGAATTTCATAATCATATTCAAAAAAAAAAAAAAAATTGGTCTTTGACTATGTGAAATTGTAAGATATTATCTAGTCTACGCTCTTTTCTTTTTACACGCATGCACACGATTGCATGAATAAAAATAAAACAAAGACATTTGAATGTAAAGCGAGTGTTAAAATCACTTTTCAAATATTGATTCCTAGGGTAGAGTGTCTTAGGTTTCTGTGTCTCACTAACATCTACTAACATATACCTAACCCCAAAGGGTTGACAAAGTGGTATTGACTTGGAACTTCGGAGCTTGCTCTCACCTAAGGACTCAGATTCGATTCCCCTTGCCAGCAAACTTTTGGGGCCACTGGGGGTTATGCCCATTCATTACCTCCAAGGCCCCAGAATTAGTCGAGGTGCATGCAAACTGACCTGGACATCCAGTTAAAAAAAAAAAACTTACTAACAGCTTACAACTATGGGGCTGTTTAATAAAGTTGAAAACTGAAAATTAAATACTGAATGCTGATTTTGTTAAGCAAAAAGCTGTTTGATATGTCTAAATTTTAAAGACTCAATTAAATAAGTTGTATGATATGTATAAGGATTTGAATTATTAATTTCACTAAATTTTTTACTTTACCACTCATATATTCTTACTTGAATGCAAAGATCAAATCAAGAAATTAAAAAAATAATAATATTGGCAAGATGGCTCGAGGATAGAGTTGTCATTTACTAATAGTCACAAAGTATTTGTAATAATGGTGGGTGATTATGGTGACTCGAGGATGGAGTTGTGGAGTGGTGGTGGTGGAAGATTGATGGGACTATGGTAGTGGTGGTAGTGGCAGTGAAGTGATGGTGTTACGTTGGTGGTGTAGTGGTAGTGGTGATGGTAGTGGTTATAGAGTGGTGGCAATGCAGTGGTGGGAGTGTCGGAGTGACAGCGGTGGTGGAGTGTTGGTGTAGTGGCGGAAGTGGTGGTGATAGTAGTGTGGGAGTGGGAGTGGTAGTGGTGGAGTGGCAGTGGTGGTGGAGTGATGATGGTGGTGGTGGTGGTTGTGGAGTGGTGGCATCGCGATGGTGGGAGTTCGGAGTGGTGGTGGTGATGGCAGCGGTGGTTGTGGGAGTAGTAGCGGTAGTGGTAGAGTGATGGTGGCGGTGGTGTAGTAGCAACAATGGTGGTGGTGGAGGACTAATAGGAGTGGTAGTGGCGGTGGAGTAATGATGGTGGTGTAGTGATAGTGGTAATGGTGGTAGTGGTTGTGGAGTACGTGGTGGTATCGCGGTGGTAGGAGTGGCAGAGTTATGGCATCGGTGGTGATGGTGGGAGTAGGGGTGTGGTGACGGTATAGTGATGGTGGCGGTGGTGTAGTGGCGGCAGTGGTGGTGGTGGTTGTGGTGGAGTGGCAAGATAATCGAGTTGTGGTTGTACGTGGATTGATGGTAGGAGTGGTGGTGGTGGTGTGATGATGGTGGTGGCGACGGAGTAGTGGTCATAATGGAAGGCAACGGAAAAGTATTTTGTGATAGTGGTAGTGGTGATGGTAGAGTGGTGAAGATGGTGGTGGGGGCAGAGTAGTAGTAGTGGTGAGGGAAATGATAACGGCAGTTGTGTGATTTTTTTTGAACGGCAAAAAAGTTTCATTAATCTTGAAATTGTTACAAGACTAATAGGAGCAAGGAAACAACAATAAGCTCAAGGAGCAAAAATTGTCCAATCCAAGACCCAAACCAACGATTGGCAAGAAACCAATCGAGGGTACCCATAAGAACAAGTCCACCTAAAGGCCAAAGCCCATCTGCCCCATGAGTCTAAAATACCCAAATCTTACAATATGCTCAAAAAACACACCCACAACATGCCACATGCTCACGCACCACACCCAAGGTATTGAATGGCAGCCAAAAAAACCAACGCCTCACTCTTGAACCCCACAATCTACCCCACTTCCCGAAATGTCAGCACGCCAAAACTTAATGAGTGAATACACGTGCTTCTTCTTTCTTCTTCCATCATTTTGCTTCGCCCCTTCAACATCCATATCACGCGCCGCGCTCAAGCGACATGGCCATATTTGCCGCAAAACTCGATCTCAACCTCGTCGCATGCCCACCTATCCGAGAACACCCCTCACACTCCAACAAAACACCGCCCTAACACCATTCAAATAACTCTCGAAACCTCATCAAAATAGACCCATCAAAACATCCTGGTGCCGCCCTCATACACCTCCGAACACCGTTGCCGCCACCCCACATCAACCCACATACGCCTAAAAATACCGCCGGTACGCCACCTTGAAGCTTGCAGCCGTTGTATCACTTGGCCTCAAAACCACCACCACCGCCGTGCTCTCACCTCATCAAACCGCCACCCCCTCCCTTGCCATTGCCACCGCCATTGGCCACCTATAAGAGACGAGACGCTGCCACACCGTTGCCGGAACCCGGGGAACAAGCCCCTGTTGCTGTTCCGGAGAACGGCTCGTCCGCCCCTCCGCATTAGACCACCCCATGCCGCTCATCAGCATCCATCACCATCGACCGCTATCCATGCCATTGCTGCAAAAAACTTGACAAAAGAAAGAAAGAAAGAAGAAGAAGGAGAGAGAGAGAGAGAGAGAGAGAGAGAGAGAGAGAGAGAGAGAGAAGCAGGGATGAGGATCCCTCCCCTCCCGCCGCCGAATAAACGAGGGGGAGGGGAAGGGGATAACTGAATAGCTTGTGTTGCGGTCTTGAGAGAGAGAGAGAGAGAGAGAGAGAATGTTAAATGGAAACGGCTTCTGATCAATACGGCAGTTGTGTGATGGGTAATGATGGAGGAATAAATGATTAAATGAGAATACTTTTATATTCAGTCGACTTAATTTTTATCAACTTTTTTGTGTACATTTTAAGATGCACTTAATATTTTAAGTAATGTATGTAAAATGTGGCTATCAAACCTATTTAATTACTTATTACTTAATTGAATCAGTTTTAACTGTTGAATCTAGGTTATCAAACAAGGCATAGCTCTTCTTGCATGTCCGCAAAAAATATTGATTCGTTGCTCATGCTCCTATCCTCTAAGGGACTTTTTTTTGTTTTTTTTTTGTTTTTCACGCTTTACGAGACAGGTCATTCTTCTCACGTACATCAATTCAAAAAGCCAAAAAATCAATAAGCTAAAGTTAATAGAACAAGCCCTCATAACAAGGGTTGTTGCATCTCCTTAGAAGGTTCGGAGTTCGGACCTCTCCACCTAGTGTGTTAGTGCATGTTACTTTCTTTGTATACCCGTAAAAGAGGCTATTAGTTGTTTTGGACTTGCACTGATTGTGAATTCTTTTCTAGATTGATGTAATTCAAATACTTGTATTCTCTTACCGCTCATAATAAAAAAATAAATCTATTTTCAGAGATGGACAATCTCTTTCCTTTTATTTTATCTTCTCTCTACGGAAAACTACTACATAATTTCAACCGCAAATCTGGAGGCGCGGAGGGGGGTGTTGCGCAGCTTTGTGCTACACAGCGTGTTGTGCGGCACTTGGCGTGGCCGTGTCGATGTCAGTCCAATGATCGGAAACATCCATTGTGTAGAGCACGTCGAGTACTAAAAGTGTACCAAAAATCAACTCGATCGGATATCGTTAAGTACGTCATCGGAATACAAATATCTTGAAAAAAAAATGAGTTCAATAGTTTTCATCCCATGTTTCCAGTCATTTGTGTTCCATTTTTTTTGTCAAGTTATATGTGTTCCGATCACGCATTTAATGATATCCAATCAAGTTGATTTTTGGTACACTTGCAGTACTCGATGTTCTCTACGCGATGAACGTCTCCGATCATCAAGTTGACAACGGCGCGACCACACCGGACGCCGCACAACACAATACTGCGCAGCACCCCTCTGTCCATCTGGAGCCCCTGCAAAAAGTTGGAAGAGAGTGTAGGTAGTGTTTTTTCAGTAGGGTTTTTTTTTTTTGTTATTGGCATAGTAGGTAGTGTTTAATTCTTAATTCATTACCCTCACCGACTCACCTCCTCTCTCTCTCTCTCTCTCTCTCTCATCCAAAAATTGTGTTGCACAATAATTGGGGATGGTCAATAGCCAATAGGAATCTTTAATGACATCACAAAGATGACTTAAAGAAAGAGAATCCCACAAATGGGAAAAGAATCATATTTTTCTTATCACATCTCATGGATATTCCACCACCCTCAACGCAACATGCGCGTACAATGAAATTGTACAGGAGAGGCAACGTGCATGCAGTTAATTAATTAACTTTATAATATATTGGTGTTTTGTTTTTGAGACCTCAATTAATTATTCTGCCGAATTCAAATTCTAATCAATATTCTTATGGAGGCAAACTTAATGCTACCTTTCTTTGTTACGCACATATTTAATTCTAGAAAAATACTAGTGCACTCTCTTTTTTGAAGGTATGAAAGATTTTATTCTTAATTATTTCCTTTATTAGTGTGTTTCCGAATGGGATTCGTTTCAACTATCGCCCACGCCCAACCAGCAGTGTTGCTGGATCTGAGGACCCCAAGGTTGTAGTACATTATCTCAGTTATCCAAAAGTGTTTCCCTATGTGCTTTTAATAATATTTTGCCACGTGACCAAATAACTTATAATTATATATTTTGCAATTGTGTTGTTCTCATCCCCCACCAAAAAAAGAAACCAGATATATTATATATTTTTTCGTTCAACTTTTAATATATTCTTCTTTTAAGGAAAATAAAATGTGAGGGAATTTATGAGAGAAGGAATGCAGCCCTTGTCCAACTGACGGCAAGAATCAACTTTAGTTGCGGGCATGAGAGCAAGTTTCGAGAAGATCATATGGAATCTTATTCCATGGAACATTATCGTATCTGAACTAAGGAAATGATCCTAAATACAGTAGTATATTATTAGCAGCCATCATCCTCAAACGTTAGTTGCATCTTCCATTCCTTATGCTATGGTCCCATATGTTGCAACATGCGGGGGAAACCCAAAATAAAATACGAGACCAATTTCCAAAAAGAGTTTGAGCATAGAAGCTACTATTTACTCCATCCGTCTGAAAAAGTTAGTCCACCGCGAAAAGATGTACAATCTTAGATAAAAATTAAATTGAGTACTTCCGTTCATATTTTTTCAAAGTTAATAAGTTCTTTAATTTGGTGTGAAACTTCAAAAAATTATGCGTTGAAGTACTTTATTTTTTTATCCAAAATTTGCACATGTTAACATCTTTTTCTTTTTCCTTTTTTGTCCCTCCTCTTATAAATAGGACCATTCTTGCTCAAACATTTCATAAGCCAAACCATCTCTCTCTCTCTCTCTCTCTCTCTCTCTCAATAGTCAATTTGCTTGTACACATTCTCTATTGTTTCCTTGGAAATGGGGATTGAAGGAGAGAAGAGATATGCTCTTTTACTCGCTTGCAACGACTCGGAGTATGTAAAGGAGGTGTATGGAGGGTACTTCAATGTATTTGTGGCAGCCTTTGGTGAAGAAGGAGAGAGATGGGACCTTTTTAGAGTTGTTGAAGAAGAATTCCCAGACATGAATGAGCTTCAAAACTATGATGGGTTTATTGTTAGTGGCAGCCCTTATGATGCTTATGCCAATGACTTCTGGATTCTCAAGCTTTGCTTTCTATTGCAAACCTTAGATGTTATGAGGAAGAAAGTACTTGGCATTTGCTTTGGTCATCAGGTACTTGATACAAATAGAAATAATTTCGGAAATTATTTAACTTCATCACTTTTGTGTTTCGTTATAAGAGTATTCGGGCAATATGGGTCATGTTGACTCTACGCTAAACACCGGAGTACAATGCATTTATTTGTCCGAGAGAGTTACGGTTGGTGCTCCAAGAGTACTGAATATAATTGTTCTTGTTATGGTTGGATAATTGAATAACAAACTTTTCTTGGTTTTGTGAAGGTTCTGTGTAGAGCATTGGGAGGAAAAGTTGGGAAAGCTTTTAGTGGTTGGGACATTGGGCTAAGGAAAGTGAGAATTTTGAAAGATTTCTCCCCATGTGGCTTCCTTGATGGCTTGGATGAAATCCCACCAGCCCTTTCCATAATTGAGTGTCACCAAGATGAGGTCCCCTCCCTTCTCCCTCTTCTTATTTTTGGAATAAGAAATTGACTTTTTTTTTTTATTATATAGCCGGATGTTCAGGTCAATTTGCAAACGCCTTAAATAATTTCGCACTTTTAAGTTAATTAACAACCGGGTGTAAGAAAAAAAAATGATTTATACGAGGAAAAAAACACCATGTGCGTCACTCTGTATGAAAAATCTGCACTTTGGGACAGGTCTAACAGTTACAAAATTTTAATGAAGCAGGTATGGGAGGTCCCTGAAGGAGCTGAAGTGATAGCATTTTCAGACAAAACAGTTGTGGAGATGTTTACCATAGGGGATCATATTCTTGGCATTCAAGGTCATCCAGAGTACACCAAAGACATCCTCAACAATCTCATCGATCGCCTTCTCAATAACGACTGCATCGAGGTAACTGATCAGGGTCTCTTCGGTATCGCTTTCAAGAAAACATCAGAAAAAAGATGTGTTTTTATTTTTCAAAATTTATCTCCTTCAAAATTTAATTTTGCTTACTTGATTGTGAACTACAGAAAGGTTTTGCCGAAGATGCGAAATCGCAGTTGGAGGTAGCCGAACCAGATAGAAAGTGTTGGGAAAGGATCTGCAAAATGTTCCTCAAGGGGACATGGAACCAACTATAGTCATATGGATGTTTGGGGATGGTGTAGTGTGCAAAACGAACTCCACCGTCTTTTTTTTCTTCAGCAGGATTTTTCTGTTAGCTCTGATTCTGTGTCACTATAGTGTATTTTTCAGACTAACCCAATATGGGAGCAATGTGCCCAGTATGATCTTGTATGAAGCACCTATAAATATCTAAAGATGCATATTGATCTGTTAAATCAAAATATAAAGCGTCGATGGCTATGTTTGTTTTCTCGGCGAAAGTACGTATTGTTAATAGTAATTAGTGAAGTTTGAACATCTGTCATACACGTGGGAGTCTATGGTACCTACCACTTATGTACTACGTCCACTCCACTTGCATGTATTTGGCTATGTTTGGATGACCCCAATCAAAGTGAGAATGAGAATGTCGTAATTATTACCAGAGAGGAATCAACGTTTCAAGAGTTGGACAAACAAATTGGGACGGAAGTATTACTATACGTGTTATATGAATTTCCATTCTAATTTGTAATGATTAATCATATTGAACGTGTTCCACTCTATCATTATTTGATATAACCACCTCTCCAACAAATTATTGGCTCCTAAATGAATTGTCTAACTAACATTGTCCCCACTTCACGTGTGATACTCAACAAGTTGGTTGGATATATTCAGTATAATTTTCAATATAGAATCTTGCAAAACTTCCAAACTCCCCACTTCTTGGGGATTTTTTGTTTTTGTCATTCGTTATTCCTAATCTATTACACGGAGAGTGGGAAATGAGACTCGATCCCAAGATGCAGCGTGGGGCATCCAAGAGCTCTATCGCATGAGCCAGCCACCACTTGCACTTCTTGGGGAAAATTAAGTTGAGAATTAAATGGCAAGACCAGTGACCAACTCATCTTAGCTAAGTCTAGGACACTAGGAGAACTATGACAGGGACTCCACTTGATTATTTCAATTTAGGTTGTGTAGTATATATCCGAAAGGACCGATTATTCTATAGTCTTGGGGCCAATTATTAAATATGGTGGATAATAATGTTGTGACATCACGTGGTGGTGGTGTCCCAAGACTATAGACTAATTACTTATCCGAAAAGCATGGATGGGGTTGAATCAGGAATTAAGTAGGTACACACTTGCTTAGCAAAAAAAAACAAAAAACAAAAGGTACGTACGTACACGCTTGTTAGAAAAATCTCGAGTTTGATTTGAAATCTTGCTAAAATTATTAATTGTTAAGTCAAAAGATGTAAAATCTTGTTCAATCTTATTCATAAAAGTGTTTGAATTAAGTAGGTACACACTTGCCATTATTCACTTATCTTTTGAAACGAGTTGGTACACTTGCCTCATTTTCGAAAATTTAATGGGCATATTTTGAGATATGAAAAAAGAGGTACACATGCAGATTTTATGTACTATTCTAATTTACATAATTCTTTAACAAATAAAGAATCTTAAATGAAATGAATAGCATGAGTTCCTTTTTATTTTAAAATTTTCATCTGGGTAACACATTTTTTTCATGGTTTATAAAAAAAAAAAAAATCACAAACCAAGAATAGAATCCAATACTCATCCAACCAAAATAACAATAGAGGAACCATATTCCTCTGCAAATGAGGAATATTATTACATCACTCCACAACTATCTTTGAGGAAATTCATGAGCATAGTCATGCATCAACTGTTTAATTATTCTATTTGTTTGTTGACATTTACAATTGCATAGAAGGTCCCAAGTCTTTTTTTTTCAATATTCCACAAGCCACCAATGACTAATAAATGCAGAAGTGTTGATGATAGGGATTCATTAGTTGCTGATCAATGAAGATTAGAGGCAAAAGCTTGGTAAATGGAAGAATGCATGGATGACTAGCTGGGTTTTTGGATTAGTAACTGCATTGTATTTCTGCACTATGGTGTTCTCATCCCTTGCTCTTTGCCTTTTTCCTTTTCCCTTAAGTTGATTACTTATCAACTTGCTTGGGGTACTGAGTGTGGCATATGATTGTCATGTGGCTAGGGTGCTAAAATAGTTGGGATGTTAGTCATATGTTGTGATGCCGTCATGCAATCTCTCCTTTTGATCATTGTAATATCGTATTTGATCAATAAAATCTTTTTTGCGGTTAAAAGAAAAACCCGAATTCAATCCACTGCGCAAAAGCTTTGAATCGCTCGATAATAATAGTATATAGAGTACTCTAAATAGAGAGAGATTTCTACACCTCAATAATTGGTATTGTTGTGTTGCTCAATTGTAAATATCCTCCAGTACTTATATATAGGGAGCATCTTAGAGTAGAATTACTTCAATCTCTTTTATATTATCTCGAAAATAAAATAAGACTCTCTACTAATGGGTCATTGGACCATACCCACATCATAGGGACCAAATTTCTACGCCACTCAATAAAACCAGTTAAAACAGTTGGCTGGAAAAGATTCTCAGTTTCCCATATATCAATACTTAATTGGGACAGACATGAGGATCCAGTCGAAACATATGGATGGACTCCAAGTGATGGAATCGCCTGGTTATGATTTTAGAATTGGATTCGGCAATCAATGGTTCAGATTTAGAATAAACTCTTCTATGTAATAAACTATTCTTACATGAAGAGTTTTTTTAAAAATCTGGACCATTGATTACCGAATTGAACGGTTGTTGTTCTTCGGTAATATGCCTAGTTGCCCCTTTATACCTTTTTTTCTTTCTTTTTCTTCCTGTTAAGTCCTTGGCTGGTTAGATATTAAAAAATAAAAATTGGGCTTATATATTGCGCACAAAAACAATTGAGGGCCCTAGTTTTTACACATTTTTGGGGGGGTTTAAGAAGACCACCTCTTGGGCCTTACCTCAGGACCCGCCTTGCCGTATTCATACTCAATGACTTCCCTAAAACTAAGGCATTCAGATTACGGGTCCCCTAATTAATCAGATTAAAGAGAAAGTTGCATGAAATATATCTTTTATATTCCACAAATTTTGATTTTGGATCAGTGCATAAAATTTTCTGGCTTACGAATTACCTGATTTCATTTGATTTTTGTTTGGCAAAGCGTTTACAACTGTTGAGAGGTACTACAACTCAATAGAAGTAAGAGTTCATGGGCCGAAGCCTGCATTCAGAGGTCCTACTACAACTCAACAGAAGTAAGAGTTCATGGGCCGAAGCCCATTATTTCCTCAATATTTGGGAGCTAATTTGTATTTTCAGTTGAACTATCGAAATAAAAGTTTGACAACCATTTCACCCTGATGGGTTTGGCTAAGTGGGCATGACAAATGTAATAGGTTTTCTCCTTCACGAGATCGTTTGTTCGAATTTCACGGAAGTCATATATTCCAAATCTTAAGGTCACTGGAAGTTTGCTTGATCATGTTAACTTTAGAATTCGGAATCAGTCGAGGTACAAGCAAAGTTAGTTCAGATATCCCGTTATCCAGAAGAAGAAAAAAAAATTTGACCATCATTTTACTTGTCGTATGCAATCAAATCTTTGTCGTTCTTGGGGGTATTATATGTGAGTTGATTATACGTGCTTTTATCATTGAGGCCTAGTAGGAAACATGAAAGAAACTCAGAAAACAACCGGGTACACTATTTAAACAGTGTATCGGATGAATCTCACCAGTCGAATGCACTTTATGGGTTGTTTTATGGGTTTTCTTTCATGTTTCCAACTATTTCTCTTTATCATTTTGAAGAGAGAGAGAAAAAAAAAATGGAGGGAGCAGATTCAAGAGGATCGTCAAATTTGACTTGTAAAAGATAAATTCGCTCAAATCACTAGCTCTTCTTTTTTTCACCCTCAAGCTAGCATATGTTTTTATAGTACTGTTTGGAGCAAAGAAATTGTAGTCAAATTTTGACTAATGTAATTCTATGTGGACCTGCAAAAATGTGGAAGCAATATTATGTACCGCGAAAAGGTATCTTAAACATTACCTCGAAAGTACAATCAAGTTTAGATTCGCTTGTGTGTTTATCTGAACCATTAATTTCACTTTCGTGGTACTCAGTATTTTCCAAAATATTGAACAGAATCAATTGGTAGAGCCGCAGAGTGATGATGAGCTGCTTGTTCCTTAAACAGTTATTTCAAAGAGATATTGTTATTACACTTTAAAATTATAACTTCCCATAGTAACCATCCATGAAAAAATCACCGTTACACTTTCAGGCACTAATTTTTTAAAATAGAATTAATTATTAATGGCAAAATGAAAATGTACTAATTTTTATTTGTTAACTTTACAAAATAAAATGGATTCTTGAAAAGGGACGGAGGAGTTCTAAGTTGATGAGTTATGAGAAGGCAATTCATAGAGGATTAGAATCGAAACGCATCGTACTGTCAACCTTTTGACAAATCAAAATGTCAAAATTGTGGATTATATATTTCTTACACCAACCTCATGTCACTATTGATTCTTGACTGGCCAAAGTTTGACTACGACTGCAAACTTGAGCCAATGCCCAATAACCTCGCACAAAACGAACCGGCTCAATCAAGACTTATTTTCTATTCAGAATCAAGACTTAATTTGTAATTGTAATTATAACAAGACTTATTTGTAGATATTCGACTAATTTAATGAAGATTGTTTAGTCAACAAACTGAGCATAATCACCTCGTACAAAACGAGTCGAGCTTGAGTTAGGTTCGATCGATATGACGTCCTAGGTTTGACTGCTTGAGAAGGTTAAAAGGGAAAAGTAAGATGATGAAGGAAAGAAATTAAATAAAAGCTCAATGTGTTTACAATCTTATACAACAATTATAATGACCTGATTGAATGCTACTCTTTTTTTTATCAAAAGATTTACTTGTCTACCGATCTAAAGAAATGGATTTATAATTTCGTGTACTATATTTCCCATAATGTTGGGCTAAGTATTTCTAATTGTACAAATGAGATAAATGGACTAAACGGGTTAAAGCCAACAAAAACACAAATTTTGAGACATTTCATCACCTTTACATACATCAACTAAAGTTCCAAATAGCGTAAACAACTTGAAAAAATCGTAAGCTACAGACAGATTTAGGACCCGTTCCATTAACTTTTGACTTTTGATCTTTTTAGTGTATGTATGTATAAGATAAGGGTGAGCATGCACTGGATTGATCTGGTTTTATAGTAAACCAATAACCAAATTGCTACCTACAAATTATGAATTTGAAGAACCAACTTATAGGAGATAAGGGAAAAAGTTTTCTTTGTATGGTTCATAAATCATTTTAATTCCCTCACGATAATACTGGTTAAACTTGTAATGAAACACTTAAAGGGGGTCCACAAACATCAATCAGACAGACATATCCATTCAATCATAAAAAAGGATTCTGCTCAACTGCTCAAGTTCCATTTCTCTCTCACCTTCTTCCAAATTTGAATTTTGAAACTAAACAAGCGCAAAGCAAAAAGAGCATAGAAAAAGGGCAAATCCTGTAATTTGGTGCTAATCTTCTAGATTTTTATCAAGCTAACAACAAGAAGTTTATAGCATGTCAAACCACATATTCCAAATCCAGTGCAGCAAGTGTAACATTAGACTGAATTTAATAAGCAAGGCTAATGCTTATGCCTTTTCGGGACCACATCCAACGTGAATTTGACACGAACCGCTCATAGGACCTTTTGAAGCTAGGGCAAGTACATGTGTTTTCCTAAGATTTATTAATTGGCCGTTTCCAAAATTTTATAAGCTCAAAATTATCTATAAAGAATATAGTAGTAGTAATATATTGGTTTGACAGGTTTGGTTGAAGAGAAAAGACACAATGTCGAATATAAAGATGTTACTGCTAAGATCAAGTGTAGAATCTGTTTTTATTAGTTTAATATCTAATACATGGATAATCGGTTTACATGGTATTAAATTTAATTTTTTTAGGAGGAGAACTCATCACAGTAGCTTTTGTTACTGAGGTTTCTCGAGTGTCGGCTTGACGTTGCACTACTGCCTTGGCTGCTCACCCTACCCAAAAAAAAAAAAAACGGTTATTAGTGCCACACAATTCTTCAAATACATTTGCTATTTTCAAAGGGAATTGATATTGACACTAATTTTTTCTCTATTGACACTCTCCTTTCTGTCTTTATTTACAAAATGCAAGAGTAATTTTTATCTAATAAAGACAAAGAATGAGTGGCAATAAAAAAATAGAGTACCAATATCACTTTCCTTTCCAAAGAACCCTTCTATTGGGACCGATCGGTTTGCACCGATGGGGTACCGACGGCGTCGCCGACGCTGTTGTGGGTCCCAAACGATCGATCCGAGCCGTTCATCGTTGTCAGAATCTAATTCCGAGTGGGCCCACGCGAGAATCGAGGCAATCGGACGGCTGTATGAGCTCGATCCAAAATCACCCCATTTCTTTCGAGTGGTTTCTGGGGTGATTTTGGATCGAGCTCATACAAGCCGTCCGATTGCCTCGATTCTCGCGTGAGCCCACTCGGAATTCGATTCTGACAACGATGAACGGCACGGCTCGGATCGCTCGTTTGGGACCCACAATGGCGTCGGCGGCGCCGTCGGTACCCCATCGGTGCAAACCGGTCGGTTCCTTCATCATTTTCGCTTTCGAAATTCCAAATTAGAAATGCTAATACGAATTTGTTCAACACAAGAAAATAGTCAAATCCTTCGGCCTTTCGCCAAGACTTTTACCCAGACAATCCAACCACATCTTGACACGTGGATATCATACCTTTTTCACTTGCTCCAATCTCTCCCGTTAATCCGATCACACGCGAACCCAGGCGATTAGCCAGACCCCTATATATACACATATCCAAACACCTATACGTACGGAAAAATTCCATACAGATATAGTATTTAATAGGTACAGAGGGGAACGCCGGGAAACAGGGAGACTTTCCGGCGAATAATTTATTCGCCGGAAAAGAGAATCATTGTGAAATTTTCCGGCGAATATGAGGAGGAGAGGTGGGAAAAAGCTCGATCAGGTGGAAAGGAGAACCAACCGAGTTGACTCGGACAAGAAGCGAAGATTCGAGAGGCAATTGCTCAAGTACGAGGCATTGCCTGAGTATTTGAAGGACAACGAATTCATATTGGACCATTACAGGTGTGAATGGCCGTTGAAGGAGACGATGTTCAGCGTCTTCTCTTGGCACAACGAAACCCTAAATATCTGGACGTGAGTAATCCTTTCACCGTCTATAAGATAAATGAAATGAAGCAGCCCTGATAAATGTTTTGCAGGAGTACTTAAATTTTGATCTGTTTGGTCGTTTGATACTTGAATTTAAGGGAATTTAGGTTGAATTTTTTTAAATTTTGTAGGCATTTGGGAGGGTTTCTGATATTCGTTACATTGGCGGTGTTGAGCTCGATGGAGAAGACGAATATCGAAAGCTTGATCGCCAGATTTTTCAGGTAATTGTAATTTTGGGAATTTCGTGTCTCCTTTTTCGTCCACCGGAAAATTATAGTATGAAGTATTTCTCATCTGTGGGACTTTGAATATTTGATCAGACCTGCGTTGCGAACAACGTTGATGATGGCGGCAAAGACCAACATTAACGGCTCAGATACGTTCTTCCCGGTAAGTTTTGTTCTCTCTTTCTTCCTCTTCTACGCAAAAAAGGAGATATGAAATGACACCATTCTCAGGTTCTGGGTCCCTAACGAGTGATAATTGAGTGTTACGGTCTCATTTTCAGATTTGGGTTGTGCGGCGAGCCTTTTCACTTCAATGCCAAATAAAATTATATATAGAACATAAGACTTATAAGTAAACGATTTGCTCCGATGATTTACCCAAAATAAGTTACCCAAAATAAGTGCAAGTTAAATTCTCCGATGATTCTTTTTACATGACAACAGTATTGTTTAAGTAGTTTTGGGCCAGATTAAACAATACACATTACATGGGCAAATTCTACGAACTTTCTGAAATGATTGTAGCTATCCAAAAAATTCCAATGGGAAGTTGCTACCTCAAAAAATTCCAATGGGAAGTTGAACTTTCTGACATGAAATGATTGGACGGTTCGGATTCAAGAGAGAGAAAGGGGGAGAGAGGAGGATAGAGAGGGTTTCGAACTCGGCCTTCCAATACTCTTTTGGACAGCCTACATGCAGAGCCGGCTTTGGGCTAAAGCTCGTAAAGTCACCGTTTTAAGTCCCCAAATTTTGACTAATTTTGAGGGCCCCTAATTATATAGGTCCATATAATAATTAGGCATACAAAAAAATTAAAATTAATTTGTCTTTTAAGAGCCCAATTTAAAATAGCGCCCAAGTGAAAGGGCTCAAACATGATATAATTTGGCACCTATTTTGTTATTATGAGAAACTAAAAGGGGTTGTAAGTTTTAAAAAAGAAGCTAAAAGATCATCGCTACTAAGGCCTCCTTTGGGCAATAATCCAGATTATGGATTATTGGATTATTCGTTTGTCTTTATTCAAAAAAAATTTGCATTTGTTAGTTTTGCATCGGACCATAATTTTATACTTGTTAGAATCGTCTCGTCGAGAGGAATTCAGAAACCACAAAATCTTGATGCAAAACTAACAAATGCAAAAAAAATTTGAATAAAGACAAACGAATAATCCATAATCTGGATTATTACCCAAAGGAGGCCTACGTTGTGATTTATTTTCGAGAATATCGTCGTCTACTAACTTCTTTCCTTCTTGCCATCTACTTTCGTGTTTTCACCTTGTTACAGTGCTCTTTTGTTTATGATTTTCAAACAATCATCCAACTCTCTTAACCCATTCACGGTCCACCAATCAATACTGTGTTGAATCGGAAAAAAAAAAAAAAAAAAACTACGATGCAGAAACTTGATTATGCAAATTTAATCAATTATGGGTACTATAATGCTCTTAAGTGATTGTAATGACTTTTCTATAAAAGTTTTTTTTTAGGTATTTTTAATTATGCAAATTAGATTGAGGGTCACTTAAAAAAGTTCGTTTTAAGCCTCATAAAATTCAAAGCCGGCCATGCCTACATGCAATGTTTGCACACCACGTAGGCTTGGCCACGTAGTACCCATTCGGTACTCAAAATTTTTCCTGGTTGTGGACTGTACTAAAAAAATTTCCTGGTTGTGGACTGTACTCAAAATTTTTCCTGGCTGTATTACGTTGGCCGGCCATTCCATATTCCGGTCAAACAAGGTTGGCTTTACTTGAAGCACTCGTGTGTGTAAGTATTTCCTTACAATTCACAATGTATTTTCAGTGAATACTTCTAGACAACGTTATTCCTCATTGTGGAGAAAATTTTGGGTGCCTGGTAGGGTAGATCCACGTGAGTACCCACGCCATGACCATGACCAACGAAAGTGGCTTTTGTCGTTGGGGCAGCCATGTTTTTTTAGCTCAAGTGGGACCTTACTTTAATCTATGGACAAAAAGGCTTCCTATTTTCAAATAATTACAAAGATAGAAAATCAAAATTGCTGAATTACAAGAATCTAATAAAGCAAGTTCATGCTCCATTGAAATGATACTCCCAATGAAAATTACTAAAGAACTTAAATGTCGTATTACAGTTTCACAGTCAGGCAAGAGCAAGAGCAAGTTCATCAATTTGGCCTGTTTTGCGAGATTCAGTCAGGCAAGAACAAGAGCAAAAGTTCATCAATTTTCTTGCGAGAACCACTTTTCAATAATTTTAAAAAAAAATTCAAAAACGTACCAGAAATAGAAAGAAAATTAGGGGGAGTGCAGGGGCCGAAACCCCCCTTGTACCCTATTGTGTCCGTCTCTGATTACACATGAGCATGTCAATAAGAACTGTTTTGGCTTAAAAGCCAAAAACTGGATTATTGGATTATTCGTTTTGTCTTTATTCAAATTTTTTTTGCATTTGTTAGTTTTGCGTCAAGATTTTATAGTTTCTGGATTCCTCTCGTCGAGACGAATCCAAAGAGTATAAAATTGTGGTCAAAAGTAATAGTTTTTTAAATAAAACCGAAAATAAACCAGTTTATTCCAGTTTATTGGTTTAATTTTGGCTCTATTAAAAAAAAATTGAGTTTTGACCATAATTTTATACTTGTTAGATTCATCTCGTCGAGAGGAATCCTGTTAAATTATCCCACATTGCTCATCTAAGCCACCCAAGTCTGGTTAATAAACTCTTGAGGTTACTCCACCTATATCCAATTGGTTTAGGTTGGAACCCTCCAAGAAATTTAACATGGTATCAGAGCCAAGTCTTGGGTGGCCTTAATTCGTACCTCCACATGCATCCGGGCTGCATGTGAGGAGAGTGTTAAATTATTCTCCTTTGCTCGAGTAAAAAAATCTCCTATTCTTCTCAATTCGTACCTCCACGTGCATCCGGGCTGCACGTGAGGGAGAGTGTTAAATTATCTCACATTGCTCATCTAAGCCACCAAAGTCTTGTTAATAAACTCTTGAGGTTACTCCACCTATAGCCAATTGGTTTTAGGTTGGAACCATCCAAGAAATTTAACACAGAAACCACAAAATCTTGACGCAAAAAAAATTTGAATAAAGACAAAACGAATAATCCAATAATCCAATTTTTGGCTTTTAAGCCAAAGCAGTTCTAAGTTCAAGTGACGCTTAGGATGAAAAGTACTGCCATGACAAATTAAGAAAATGCATATAAGAGAGATTTACACAGAAAAATCTAAGAAAAATAACAAATGAAGGATCGATCTAATTTGTTTCTTCGGATACCCAGTGATATATCTTTCCATGATGATGTACGTGATCTACAAATTCATAATTCAAACTTAGCCTAAACCAAAATAAAACTAGGGAGTTATACATCGGATTTCATTTATATATATAATCTTGATTATAGTCTTTTATACTGAACTTTGAAACTTGGATATTGCAGGATTCCCACGTAGCCTACATTACAAACCATTTCCTTGTAGACGTGGTTGGACAAGATGATTCAAATTCAATCCCCAGATGGCCATGGTTTATTTTCCTAGCCGGAGCAATGGGCTGTTTAATCTGCAGCTCCCTCTCCCACCTCTTCGCTTGCCACTCCAAACGCTTCAACTTCTTCTTCTGGCGCCTTGACTACGCCGGCATCTCCCTCATGATAGTCTGCTCCTTTTTCGCCCCGATCTGCTACGCCTTCTCTTGCAACCCCTACTCTCGACTCCTTTACCTCTCCTCCATTTCCTTCGTGGGCATCCTCGTCATAGTTACCCTCCTTGCCCCCGCTCTCTCCACTTCCCGCTTTCGCTCCTTCCGGGCCTCCCTCTTCCTCATCATGGGCTTCTCGGGGATAATCCCGGCTGCCCACGCCGTGGTTCTCTACCGGGCCCACCCGCAGATTCTTGTGGCCCTCGGGTATGAGCTTGTGATGGGGGTTCTGTACGCGGTGGGAGCCGGGTTTTATATGAGCAGGGTGCCCGAGCGGTGGAAGCCGGGGGCGTTTGATATTGCGGGACATAGCCACCAGATTTTTCATGTTTTTGTGGTGGCCGGAGCACTTGCTCACAGTGCTGCCACCCTGGTGGTCATGGACTGGCGGCTGGGTATGCCAAACTGTGGCACAAGCTGAAGGATCATAAATCATAAGTTAACGAGGAGTTTCCATTTTCCAGCTTATTCATGCTATTTTTGCCTCATGGTAAGCAAAAGTGGTACCAAAAGCCCCTTGGGTTTTAGTGAGGCATCATTTATGCTGTAAGGATTTCTTTCAAAAAAAATTTATGCTGTAAGGACACGTTGTATTTTGTGACAGTACGTTGAAGAAAAACTGTGAGGAAGTTATAGAATTACACTACTATTTAGATTATGGTTGGTCATGGTGGATTGAGAGATGATTTGAAAGAATATGCATGTATTTGGACTTGAATGCCTTCAACTCTGCCTAGTGAAATTTCGTCGATTGCTGTTAATTAGTACAGTTGTTTGAGAAACTAAGCCTTGTGTTTAGAGGACTTAACAAAATTTGAACTTGGATA
Organism: Vaccinium myrtillus; assembly: GCA_016920895.1. Taxonomy (NCBI): domain Eukaryota; kingdom Viridiplantae; phylum Streptophyta; class Magnoliopsida; order Ericales; family Ericaceae; genus Vaccinium; species Vaccinium myrtillus. The sequence continues at coordinate 34,889,141 of CM029280.1, read as the reverse complement.
TATGTACTATATTTGGAGAAAAAGAGAAGAAAAAATAGAAAGAAGCAAACTTTTCTTTCACTGCCTGAACAAAAGAGGAAGATGGTTTGGGACGAGAAACTGTACTACAAGAAATAATTCGTTTTGACCAGGTCATGTCCGACCACGGACGACCGTAATCGGCTTAGCACCTATGCTATCTCTGAAGGGACAACACCATCCCTGTTCTTTCGCAACAACTATCTGTTCTTTCGCAACAACTATCTTTATTGGCTGGACGAAAGGCCTTTTAGGATGGGATTGTTTTGGACGCCCATGGAAGGTGGTCAATCCTTTTCTTTCTCTCACTTTTCATGAGTTCCAAACGGGTCGTTAGTTTTCTTTTATGAACAATCCCAAATTAAGACCATGGGCGAAAGATGAGTAGCAGGGAACATGAAATTTTTTACCGAAATATTTATTTCTCTACCATTTCGTGAAAAACTTTTCATGTTCTCACATTTTCGGGGGCGAAATCCAGCCCTGGTCCTAATAAAGAAAGCTTACCCCACGTTTGGTACTCATGACAAGTGAGGGAAAGAAAAAGAAAAAGAGTAGCAGGGTACATGAATTTTTTTTCCGAAATATTAATTTCTCTGTTATTAAATGAAAAACTTTCATATGCTCTGAGATTTTCGGGGACGAAATCCACACAATCACACCTTAAGGCCTAGTTTGACAATTGATAAAATCAATATTTTTGAGAAATTTTTGCGTTAAAAAATATATGAGATTTTATCAATTTTTAATTTTATCAATTAGCAAAGCTAAACCCTCGCGCACTCTTCCTTCCAAAACCACACTCCTGGGTTCTCTCTACAAGTCTGCATTCACTCCGAAAAACCCCCTCAACAGAACAAAAACCCCAGACAATGGAATCGAACGGCACTCCTCCACACCCCCTCCACGTCCACACACTCCCACAACCCAACTACGTCGACTTTGTCCGCTGGATCCCCCCTCTCTCCCCCTTCCACCGCTTTATCGCCACCGCCGCCTTCGACTCCGACTCCACCACCTCCACCGTCCAAATCCACGCCCTAACCCAAACCCAATCCAACAACCCACCAAACCTAACCCTCCAATCCTCAATCCCTACACCCTCACGTATCACCTCCCTCAAACTCTCAACGACCCTCCACAACAAACCCCTCATCGCCGCCTCCACCCTTACCGGATCCCTCCACTTCCTCATAACCGACCCGGTTCATGGCCGAGTCGAATCGGAGCTTTCTTTGCCCGAGGGGGAGTTGCACGTGGGATCCATTTCGTGTATTGATGTGGTGGAAAGTGGGTCAGAGGCTGTTACGGTTGGGGAGGACGGGAGAGTGAATTTGGTGAGTATTGGTGGTGGTGGGAATGAGAGGTTGAGTTCCAGAAGGGTTTTTGATGGGAATGGGTTGGTGGGTTATACGGCGGCGAAGTGGGCGTCTCCGACCGAGTTTGCTACGGGTGGGTTGGGGTTTGGACTGCAGTGGTGGGATCTAAGGAAGCCTGGTGGACCTGCTTCTCAGTTCAAGGGTAACTGGTAAGATAAAACTGGCTGAGCTTATTTTACTTGCGGTATGTTGGACTAAGAAAAAGTACATACTTTGATGCCAAAATGGCATTGTCAAAGTCTTTGGCTTGCTACAGTGTCAAAAAGTCCGCTGGAAAACAACAACAACAACAATGTGGCTGCACCAATTTGCTTTCATTTAACACAATCTCAAATTCAAAACATTGAATAAACTCATCTCATCTTTTGATGCAACTTAATGCCTTGGATAATGTGGGAAGTTTGACAATTGCCAATTTGGCACCAAGAATGGTATTGCCAAAATTTGGCTTTGAGTTCGGCACAAGGGTGAGGAGGGTTTTGCCATTCTTGATGCCAGATTTTTTTGACTTTGGCATGAAATTTTGCTCATGGGTGGACTTGCTTTTATGCAATTGTTACCTTGGCATCAATATTCAGTACAATGTACATATGGTTTTGGAGTTGGATTTCATTTACTTTTGTGGGTTTGGTTTATAATTTTAATTTTTGAGCTCCTGTCATGTGTCTGGCTGTTACTCGTCTTGCTACAGGGCTCGGGGAACTACTTCTGGCATTGTGCACTCCATTGATATACATCCATCACGAAAGCACACTTGTGTTGTAAGATTCTGCTTTACCATTTTTCATTACCTTGAATAAAGAATGCTGATGTACTAGGATAAACTTGATGTGAATAGTAAATATTTGATGTCTGTCAGCCAAGAAACACCATCAGAAATGTACTAGGTTTAGCTGTCTATTTTTTTTTTTCTTTTCCACCTTCCACTTGCCTCTCTTTTTCCTCCTGTTTATGATGACATAAGTTCTTCAAGGGAGTAAATGGTCATGAATGCCTCTTGTAATTGTTCTTAGCTGCATACAGGTAGCATCATAAGTTATAAACTAGATCAATTCTACTACTCCATATCAAAAGGTGATGAATGTGATACCATCCAAAACTTGCATTATGGACATATCTTAGCACAAAATTCTCTGTTCAAGTTGGGTTTTAGAGATTACAATTTACATCACAACCGTAATTTTAGGACTTTATGATGGCACATTTGTGTTGCAAACACATTTAGTTATACCAGCGACTAGTCAATTCTTGGTTAGAGGTTTGGTCCCTCTAAAGTCTCAGGTTTGAAACCTCCTAGGTACTCTCAACTCTTCTAGAGCCTGACCATATGGGGCTTTGCCCCTGCTTTGTTATGGTTGAATTGGTTCCCAAGGATTCTTGTGGTGCGCATACGCTGGCTTGGACACCCGGAGTTGTCAAAGCAAAAAAGAAAAAGAAATAGTTTGGACCTGTGATTAAACAGTTGATTGAATTAGTTTGGAGAGTTCTAGTGTATCTAGTTGCTCCATGCATGATCTTGCTGGCTTGCTGCATATAGACGATATGTCATGTTTAAGTTGCTATTACAATTGTCAATGGCATAGCTGGTATTGCATGTGGATTTGTGTTCAGGAATTTGATATCCTATGCTTCCTGAGTTCTCCAGTTTTGCCCCTTCCTTTACAATTACACCAGCCAGAGGCTTAGAGGATGCCGAGTTAGTTTTATCAGCTAAATAGAGTATTATACATTAGTTGACTACGGTCTAAATATATTCTGATTGCAAGTACCTTGGCTAAGGGAGCGACTCCCTGTTTTGCTAAAAAGTCGTTATAGGATGGAAGCATAATACTCGACAATTAAAAAGTCGTATGATGCTGGACATGCATCCATGTTTAGTTATTGAATTGCATGGTTACCATGAACCTGAACAATATTTCTTATTTTGTCATCTAACTTGAGAAAGATTCAACCTTGTTTCTGTTTTATGTTGACCTATTTGAAGGCAGGAGGCTCTTCTGGTACTGTATTTGCATGGGATCTCAGGTGGCAACAACAGCCAATTATTCTTTCTGGGGTTGCAATAGGCGAGGTACCAGCTAACTCACCTTGTGAAAGTGAAGTGTGGGAAGTCCAGTACAACAATTATATGCATTCTATGAACATTGGTAACATCTCATCTTCACGGGTTTTACCTGTTATGATCTGCTCAGAAGACGGTATCCTTGCTGTTGTTCAACAAGGTATGGACTTTTTGCTGAAACTGTTTTGAATGGTAAAACATCATACTTCTACATGAAAGCTTTATGCCATCTTGTGCAGTTAAGTACAAGAACATTAGTCGTAGTTGGATGGTGTCTGACTCTTTACTTGTCCGATTTGTTTATCTTTTAATAGGTGAGGAACCCATTGAGCTTTTGGCAGAACCTTGTGCCATCAACAGCTTTGACATCGACCGTCAGAACCCATCTGTGAGTACTAAGTTTTGGAAAATATCTGCGTGTGTGTGTGTGTGTGTGTGAATCACCCTTTTTTTTTCTCGTGAATGCCTTGCCTTGTATTGAGGGGGCTTCTACTTGGTTGATGGTTTTTAAACTTATTGTTGAAATCCAGGATGTTATATGTAGTTTGGAGTGGGAATCCATTGCTATTTTGTCGAGGCCATAGCTTCTTGATCCGAGTCTACTGACATGAAGAATTCAGGCATATTTTGGGATCCTATCAATGTCTTTTGCCTTGTATACCGAGAGTGAATGAAGCACTGGCCTAATTCCGCACTGAAGCTGTACAATGTGATCTTTGGTGAAGAACATAGAAATTTTAGAAACTGACAGTGTATATGTTTCAGTACGAAACCTGTAGCTTGGAAACTTTTGTCAGTTGTTACATTTCATTTCATCGTATGGGGGACAGATTTTGTTTCTGAAGCCGACTGCTGTGCACGAGTATGTACCCATAAATTGTCGGGCATATTATTGGAAAGTAAGTGTATTGTTGGGATTCATTTGTTGTTTCTCAACTTCTTAAATGGAATTGAAATCAGCAAACACAGCGAGTTATCAACAAAATTTGTATTGGATACAATTTACGTATGTGGAAGGCAGGCATTTTAAGTTTTTAACCTGCGAGGGTTTGTGTCCATACTTCTCTACGGCCTCACTTGTTTATTGTTACTGGGCTTTGATATGATATGAGATCGATACCATATGCCAAGCAAGTGTAGGTAACATAATAGTTTTTTTTTTTTTTCTTTTGAAAAAAAGAAAAAGTAAATCACACAAAAATTCACCTTCCCCGCTAATATACATATCCCTTCAAGGTTGATTTTATCACTTGGCACAAAAACAAAAACAAAAAATCAAGACTTTCTCAAGTTCAAAATTTCTTTTATTAAAATTTTACATTTCATATTAAATCGTAAATCGATGGTCGATGGGATTAAATTATTAAACAATAAACATGACAGATTTTTTTTTCTATGTTGTTATTTATATAGCATATAATTGAGCTTTTTGTGACAAGTTAGGAGAAAACATTTATGGCTATCGAAGCACCTTTTTCTTGTTATCCACCGCCTACTAGGTTGGGATGACAATTATTCTCCACATCCAATCCGGTCATTTGGACGTGGATATTATCTGATTTTAATGAGAATAGGTTTGGGATATACTCCCTCCATCCTCATTTAATAGTCCTTTTTTAGGGGTTTCAACTAAATAAGAGAACACAATCATTGTATTTTTTAAAATATATTTTTCTTATTTTATCGTTCAATGCTCATTTTTTTTATACTCCCTCCTCCGTCCCAATTTAATTGCTCTCTACGGTTATGCGTGCCTTTTTAAAACTCTTGTTGTTTTCATTCTATTATATATTTTATACGCAATATGGATCTTATTTGATAGAACTCAATTAGTTCTATTAGACAAAAAATTTAGAAGCTTTGAAAACATTATTAATAAAAAGATATAGACGTTTGAAAATGACACGGATATTCGTAGGAAACATTTAAAATGAGACAGAGGGAGTACTTTTTTAGTACTACTAATTTAAAAATAGAAGGGTAAAAGAGAAAATTTATTGTATTTAATATTACCCATGTAGTTGTGAAGTGGGACAATCTTTTCGAGATGACAAAACTATCAAAATGTGCTAACTAAGATTATAAAATGTGAACAAAGAGTAATATCCAGTCGAGTATAGTTTTATTGTCTCATACCCAAATAACTGTTTTTTTGGTAAAGACCATCCGGTGTCCGGTAACCACATTAGCCCCGACTAATCCGGATTCGAGCCGGGTAGGACCACAAAGGCGGCAAAGCTCTCCCAACCAAGTTTTAACACATCTGCATTCCCAAGTCTCGAACTCGAGATCTTGGTTAAGCTAGCACAACCCCTTACCAGCTGAGCTACGTGTTTGGTGGTATACCCAAATAACTGTTACTGCTCTATCATATCCGTACGGGGAGAGTATAGCAATTTAAATGTTTGTTTCACAATTATGATTCGTGTGATTTGAATTTTAATTTCAAAGAATCGAAGAAATTACTATATTTTTTAACTTCAAATTTAATACGGAGTATGATAAAATGGGTACTAAAGAATTCTAAAGCCAAAAATTGCTTTTCTAGAGTCCTTTTCAGAAAATAACCCATAATTATTTTTGAGGCCCCAAAAATTCACCCATCCTCCATCAACAAGCACCCGCTCGTCTTATCCATCATCCCCATCCAACAAAACTCGAAGAAACCCAACAGTTACAGACCAAAGAAACTCGAACCAATATGACAACAATGGCTTCCTCAACCGCGTTCTCTGTTTCTTTCAAATTCTCACCTTCATCACCATCTGCTCCTCGTAGCCATCCCACTACTGTTCACTTCTCCAAATTCGCCAATAGAACCTCTCTCACCCTCAGTTCTTCGCACACCTTATCTGGGTTCGGTCCACTGCTCCCTCAAAGAATCCATACGGTCGCCTCTCCTACTCGAAACCCCCAACCTCTCACTGTCGTCTGCGCTAAAGGCTACAAAATGAAAACGCACAAGGTGTTTCTCACTCTCTATATGCATTTGATCACGAAATTCTAGGTGCTTAAATTGATTTAAATTTGGGTTCTTTAGGCTTCGGCGAAGAGGTTTCGCGTGACGGGTACTGGGAAGATAATGAGGAGGAAATGTGGGAAGCAGCATTTGCTGGGAAAGAAGAATGCCAAGAGGCGTAATCGCCTCTCCAAGTCGGTTAGGGCTCCTAACTCTTTCACTATTCCCTTTGTGGATTACTACTTTATTTGATGTTTTCTGTCATTTTATCCTTCTAGCTATTTATATCTTATAATAGGCAGATGCACTTAGTTGTTAAATTTTAAGTTCATTATTATGATGTTTTAATTTGTACGTGAATTTGTTTGTAATTTACCTGGTCTAAGTTTTTCTTAGAAAATTTTCAGGTAATAAGGATTACAATGTTCATTTTTTTTTTTTTTTTTTCCAAAATATTTGACGAGGCTCTTTTAAAAAAATTTACCTTTTGGTTTTATGGTTCAGCTGTTATTTAGGGTCATATTTGGGTAGAATTAGGCTAAATTGTCTCTAATGGGTAGTAGCTTGGTTGAGTTAAATTCATGGGTTCTGTTTCTGGATAGTGGTCTCTTTATAATGGAATTCACTATGACTGAAACTACCCTTGACACACCAATGGAAGCCCTCATAACAATCAATACCTGCAAATGCTCCTGGTTAAATTCATATTTCAACAAATCTCATTGTTAGTGACTATACGGGCAAAGTGACTTTGTATATTCTAAGATGGAGCCGTGAGCAAGCTGAAGGGTTTAGTGTGCTGAAACGCCTTAAGCAAGCCGACCCACTTTGGCTTGCCTAAGGTGTTACAGATGAAGCTTAATTCCGATTGGTTCTATCATGATAGAAAGTGTCCTTAATGCGCAAATGAATGCCCCTCGCAACACTCCATACCTGCAACCGCTGCAAGCTTTAGCAGAAAATTTAAGCTCTAAGAAATAGCAGTATTTCCTATTCCTTTTTTTGAAGTTTTGACATTTGACAATAGTCTAATAGAAGATGATATTTATTAGATACGAAGGGCCTTTTCTTAGTGATGCTTGGCTCCTATTCCCTACTACTACGTATTATATTACTCCTGGCCTTAGTTGCAAGAAGCTCCTAAAGTGGTATGATGGTATCACTCCCACCTTAGGAGCGCAATTCTGCACTCCCAACTTAGGAGCTTGATGGGAGCCCGCTCCTTACGAACATGGGAGCTTTGTATGATACTTGTATAGAGAAATTGTAATCTATTACTTGACTCTATGAATTGGTCTTCGATTTAGCTCATAGACATAGCCCAAGTTATGATAGCTTGAAAAGAAAACCATACATTCTAACGCTATACCATTTCTTATAATTAAGGTAGACTTGGCCCATAAATTTTTACTTTCTAAAATGATTGTAGTTTTAAAGTGTATTTCCTAGGCTATATTTTTTGGTAATATATGTCCTCGTAACACATTCCTTTCATGCTCCCAACCTTGGGAACTTCTATATTCTCCTGCTCCCACGCTTTCGCTCCCGCACCCGCTCCCAATTCATGCAACTAATCTTCTAGCATTAGGATTTCCAGCTGTGTTATTCGCTTTAAAAAAATTTCAGTCCTCAATAAATTAAGTTTCGGTTGTTCGTGATTACCATGTTTTGTGGCTTTACGTAGAGAAAAAGAATGAAGTTGCTGGTTTCTGTCTATATTTCCTTGTTTTTTGTTGCCTCGTTTATCGCAGTTTGAATCCTAATGGCATGATACTTTTGATTCATTGCTACTTACATGGTCTCCAGGCATCTGAGATGGACAATTGCCAGATTTTGGAAGAAGTTCCTAATGATTAAGTAGAGCAGAAAAGTTTTATGCATTGACTGGATTGTGCTGTTAGATGTTAGGATCATGTATTCATGTCGTATTGTTATGATTGTCAGCTTAGGAGGGTTATAATCCGTGGTGCCCCCTTTTAGTTGTGGTCTTCCTGGAGTATGTTTGCGTAGGGTGGCCCGAGCCGTTCTTCTTCTGATATATTACACTTTGACGTCTTTAAGAAAAACTGTTCATCTTTTCTTCAGAGGTATGTTGATTGCTTAGAAAAGAGTAACAGTAGGAAACATCTATTGCCTTGAGTTCGAAACTCGTGTTGTCTTTCTTTTCCTCCCCTTTCCTCTATTTCTTTCAAAACCCCAGAGAGAACTTGTGTCTTTCGTTGACATTTATTCTTTGGTGTCACGTGAAACATACGATATTCCTTGTTGGACTTTCTGTTAAAGTCAGTGAATCCTTTCATCCTTCCATTGGCTCATTGATTATCTAAGCTTTAGTGTAAGTTGTCCCCTTTCGGATAAACTCGTCCCAAGGTGAATTGTTTCTTGTTCATTGGTGGAAGACTATATTTGTCTAAATATTACGTAAAAGGTCTATGATTACTTTCTGTTGCCATGTTTGCACTCCCTAACATCAAACAAAGATACACGATGCTTGGAAACCATGTGCATTTCCTATCTTTGCTCTTCTGAGTTCTTTTCTTAGAAACTTGAAAGCTTTTTTATATTGGACTCCACATATGAATCATCATAGTGCAAAGAATTTTAGATTAATTGCCAAGGAGACTGCCGATCAAAAAAAAAAAGTGTCAAGGAGACTGATACTATATGACATCTATGGAATTGAACGAATCACCCAGTTGTTATGAGAAAACTAATTGGGTGATTAACCACGATTCCTGAGTTTCTGATAATTTATCCCAGATCTTATCAGTGGCAGAGAAAGTTGAACTTGCCAAAGAGTCCAGACATAATGTCTGATTGTCACTAGCTTTTATTTGTCAGGTATATCTGAATTTTGGATTAATTTTGATTATCAGTATGGTGAATCTCGTGCAGGTACAAGTTGACCGCAGTGACTATAACAACGTCATTGGTTGTTTGCCATATCTGAAGGTTAATCGAAAGAACTAGAGGTGATGCTTTCATTGTATTGGAGGAGGTGGTTTCTCACATTCTTTTCTCGGTTAACATTTTGTTTGTAAATGTAGCTCCTAATGCTTCAAATTTCCAAGTTGACCTATGCATGTGGCAAGTCTTTCCCTTGAAAGTGTCGAATGTTATATTAATCAGTTACATGGAAATGGAGTTGCAATTTGCAGTATCAATACTACACAATGTTCTCTCAATTGACTCTGGTGTGGGTTGGAGTTTTCCAGACTGCTTTAATCAGCAATACTACAAAATGTTTTAATAATCCTACTTTGATCACATCTATTATACCTAATGGGGCATATTCATAATCGTTGGTACAATCGAGCCGGTATGAATCGTAACGTACAAACTTGTCAGTTTGTCATATCAGATTGTAAACAAAATCTATGCCGGTTGTGTTGTAGGCTTGTAGCAGATGGTAAGCAACATACGTTTGTGAAATGCAATCAATTTAGATGGCCTAGCTAGATGCCCATTAATACTTGAACAACTTTATCTACACTTCAAGTGTGGGAGACTGATTTTCATGACTTGAACTCGTGCCATAACATTGACGGGTAAAGTAAATATTGATTGTTGCTGCTGGTATACTTGCATGTTTTCCATGTGAAGTGGTTCTTAACAAATTGTCTAGTGCTTTCAAAACATCATTTGTACATGTCCATACCACAGCGAGGGGGCATGTACCTACAATTGAGGAGAGAAACAAAATAGACACCCTCCTCACATGCCCTTTAGCAGTCAATGCACTTCGCACACCCTTAAATTCTGTAGGTAGACCTTTGAGTGCATAGAATACAAGATCATCATCATCGATATGGTATCCAATTGCTTCTAATTTCTGAGAGTAACCTCTGATTTCATCAATGTACTCATCCATAGATCTAGTTTTGGTAATATTGTACAGTTTATCCTTTAGCTCATGAATGTGAGATTTTGACAGAGAATTGAATCGCTGTTCAAGCACATGTCATACTTGACAGACATGAGTAAACCCTAGAACATGTGGTAATGTAGCAGAAGACAGACTAGATGTCAAACATGACAACAGTTGGTTGTCTATCAATGTCCACAAAGTAAATTCTGGATTTGTCTCTCGCTCATTAGTTGTTGTATTCAATATAGTTGGCTCAGGTGATGATTTCTTACAATCAAGATACTCAAGATAACCATTTGCTCGCAAAGCGTTCATCACTTGTGTACGCCTCATCCAACAGTTGATCGACTAAATGAGGAGAAAAGCAAAGCAGACACCCTCCTCCTATACTTGATGATCGACTCCATTTCTGTTTCCACTTGTTAGTTTTTACACCCTGGAGCCTTTCTGCTGGTTTTCGGGTTTCAATGTTTTAACACCATCAACCCTCCCCAAGCCTTCACCTTCATCCGCGAAATGCTGTATGTTTTTTCCTTACAGAGCCTTCAGTCGCAGGTTGATTTCTACCACACCTTTTGACGTGGACATAAGGACTTTGCCACGGAATGAATAGAGTGTAAGTACGAACAAAATGTAACAACCGGTTCAAAAATCAATACTTGAAGCTAAGACAGATTTATGGTGTAATTTCCTGTGCCCATTCTGAGTTCATCCCATGTACAAAAGTGGAATATGGTGCACAGTTCCGTACATCAACAGTTAAACACGCAACTTTCATCAGGGTGTTTGTATTGAAGAATTACTCAATCTTTATTCACCTTTCTAATCGGAGAAGGATTTCAGAAAACAGAAAAAGAAGATCAAGATTTTGAAGAGTAATAAGCCCTGATGAAGGAATTCAACTAATCGCCATAGCTCAAACAAAGAAAGCAGGGAGGGTCAGTGTACAATTCTTCGGGAATGTTGAGCTCCAGGCATTCGCTATGGAAAACATGACCACATGATAAAACTGCAACGACTGGAAGGTTAGGAGGCTCGTCGATTAGTTCATCGAGATACCCATAATCGTCTTCCGCTGGTGCATACGAGAGATCCTTATCACACAAGGGGCAATTCTGTCCAGCTGACTCAGATTCTTCATCAAAGCCTGAAAACACAACGAAGTAGCACTGTGAGAGAGGGAAGGAGCGGTAGTGGATGGAATGTGATGTCAAAGATTGATAAGTGTAGAGATTCAGATAAGGACAATAGAGAGAAATCTGCAGAGAGAGATGCGAAAAAAGAAACAGATTCAGCAACATAATCCTAACATAATTTTGGAAGTACCCATAAAGAAACTTAGATTCTCCTACTTGATTTCTCGTATGTAAGGCATCAATAACGTAAGCCTCTACTATGGGACTTTGACTGTTAATTCCAGTTATTGGGCACATGAATATTCAGCCCAGCCTGTGTTCAATGATTCGTGGAAGGAATATGGAGACGAAGGCAAAGAAAAATATAAGAAGATAATGAAGTGAAGAATCTTATTTCCTTCTTCAGTTTCCTTATCATTTTCCAAGTTCCTTAAGAAATTCATCTGCACATCCATAAGCGCACACAGCAACAGTGACGAGAAAACTCAAAACAAGAAGAGACTAGAACAGCAGAAACCTCAGACATACCATCCCATATGATATGGTCGATCGGAGTCGGACTCATCGGAGTATTACACTTCTTGGATCGACTAGCCGCTAGTTGAGCCTTGGTCTTCATGAGATAAACTAGACGAGGAACTGAAACCTTTCGGTTTCTGACTCTGACACGTGGTGCATGCTTTCTGATTGACTTGATGCGCTGAGTATTACCTTGTTGACCTGCGAGCAACAGAGACAACTTCCAATTAGATATCATCAAAAAATCTATAGAAAGGATGATTGTTGTGACAATAATCCTACCTAGCTTAAAGCAGGACTTCAATCCTAATTGCTCTAATGACTAACAAAAAGTGACGGGAATCAACAACTAAGGTGTATAGGATTATTAAAAGAGAGAGTGTAGAATGTGGATACTAAAAACCAAAACCGAAACCAAACAAGAAGACAACAAAGAAGCAAGAACTTCGGCATATGTGTGATCAGGCCCCATCGGAGAAAGGGAAGGAAGGAGGAAGGTCTGCTAATCCTACCCAATCACAATGTTGAGGGTAGAGCACCAAAGTGCAAACTTGTACCTTTTTGCTTTGCTCTGATAGTACTTCGCGAGGTCCTCAGTGGAACCACAGAAGGTTCAGTAGGGTTGGTCTCTTCTCCATTCTCGTTACCATGCTGCTGCTGGGAATAATTTTGACCAACGGGCTCCGTATCAGCATCATATCCTTCAAAGTCTCTATCAATATCTTCACTTATGTTTCCTGTATCTCCATAAGCACCTTTACTTAAACTATATAAAGTATGGTCCTCTGGCAGTGGAAATTTTTCCTCCATAGACCCCTGTTGCATTGGGAGGATATTAGATTGTGTCAAATTTGCTTCATGGTACGTGTCCTGAGTACCTCTATCATCAACGAGATTCGAATCCCAACCACTCTTACAGCCAGCTTGTGAAAAGCCATTTACCGTGTCCTGATTGAGAGCTGAAAAGTTTTCATTACCTTGTGCTGAAGGGAAAAAGCATGATTCGGTAAAAGGATGGCCCTCATTATGAACATTAGATTGGTATTTTGCATATGTATTATCTCCGGAGCTAAACCAACGCGAATTGCCATAAAACAATTCTGGTCTCTGAATGTGCTGACCTCTAAAACATTTAGCAGCTGGCTCTCCTCTATTATAAAAGTTCTTTGCTGCAAGCAAACCATCTTGAAACTTTCTAGGATTTCTTTGGAAAATTGGTTGCTGTAAATAGTTATACTGTGATCCATAAGTCAACAAATTTGCTGCATTCATATTATCATGACCATAGGGTGGGTACGAATTGATGATGTACACTCCCGGAGGCCGTAAAATTGGCGTTGGCCCATATTGAGTTGGACGAAAGTCGTGGTTGGAACCAAACTGCACAGATCCAATATGGTTCGATGGCTCATTTCGCAAGACGTAGGATTGGGGATCTTCATCAGAATCAGAGGCAAAGGCAACTTCTGGATGATTCTGATAAACCCTCTCCATGTTCTATCCTGAAATTAGAAAACCAATAGGAAGATTACCTGAAAACGTTCCTTACAAGCTACATCAACTGCATTGATTTTTCTCTACTTCGTAGCTAATAAACCAACCACCGATTTTCATTTTATGAATCCCATTATCAAATTAATGAGCCTTGTGACCTAATCATACCAAACCCAGAAAGTGAATACAATTTGAAAACAAAGTACCCTGTAACTCATAAACACATACACAAGCAATTTCATGGTATCTCCATGTCAATCTATTCCTGATTTTGGAACAGCTTTAAGAAGGCTACAAGAAAGAATAGCTTATAATACGAAATCATCAAAATTCTCTCTAAATTGTAGGAGCGGCTAATAAACCCAACACCACTATATATGTCCTTGTAAGTTGTACCCTAAGTATTTTTTGTGAAAAAAAAAAAAAAAAAGGCGTCGGCCCCAATTGATTATGAAATAAGGTTTGGCTTGGTTTGCTAATTAAAAAAAAAAACATTGAAAGAAATCGAACTTTGTCCCCTTAATATGCAGAAATAAAAAACAAACACGTACAAAAATTCAAATTCGAATTTGACATTAAAGATGTATTCGTATAAGGGAAAAAGATGGTATCAGAACCAACCTTGTGATTGAGCGAGTGGGAGGTGTTCAATCGAAGCCGAAGACGACAAAAAAAATCCGAAAAAGTAATTGGATCAGAATAAAATTGAGGAAACCCTACGTCGGGGCTGATATAGAGGAAGAGAGAGAGAGTGTGTGAGTGAGAGAGAAGGGGTTAGGGTTTTGGCGGCAGAGCTTCCCAGCTTTTAAAGGTTTCGTTGTGGGTCCACAAGGCTTATTATAATGTCGGTTACTGAGAGATTAATCTGGTGCGGTCGCCTTCATTTTTATAGTTTTCCAGGGTGGCCACGCCAGAAATGTAGACAAGAAAGGAAAAGTCGAAATTATATTATTTCTTTGAATAAAAAAACCAAGACAGAAAATTATTATTTCTTGAAAGGCCTCTGCCCTTCCATCCCTTGGAGAGGCAGGGAAGAGCTTTTGGCTTCTTTTTTTTGGAATATTTATGTCTTCCATTAAAAAAATTTAGTTTATTTCATAATTTTTTATTTTTTTAGATTACTCTCGTCGAGACAAACCAATAATCTAAAAAAAATTAACGCAAAACTAATTATGGCGAATTTTTTTGAATAAAGATAAAAATGTTCACACAAATTATTAAGCCTAAACTTATACTGTACTAACTACGTACCCCTTTTTGTGGACTAAAATAAGTTCAATCATGCCCTGTTCTTAGTCTCTTCTTGTTCATTATTTTGCTGGAAGGAAAAGATTTGGTCTTAATCCGCCTTAAGTTTTGTTTTGCTCGATGTACAATAGAGGTTACAGAATAATGAACAAAAAGAGACCTTTGGGCTGTAAGTTGGGTAGTATGCCATTATTGAGCAACTCAATAAAAGCTCGTTCAAGTTTACTAACTTTTTAAATTAATTGATAAACTCAAGTCCGAATTCCAGGCTTGTTTCGTCAGGCTCACGAACATGAAAATATAGGGAAAGTGTTTGGTACTAAAAAAATTTCCCATAAAATTACCCAGAAAATGCATCTAATAGTTCTTTTAGGTGATCTTATGGGAAACTTTTTTGGTACTGTACCAGACCTCGAAAATGTATTTACAAATTCTATTCAAAAAATATACACACGAATTTAACCAATATTTATGTTGAGAGCTCAAGTTTGAGTTCAGGCTCGCCTATTTATATTTGTTCGACAAGCTCGATTTCTATAAACATTAACGATGTCTCGACCTCTTTGAATGAGCCGAGCTTAAACATATCAAAACTCAAATAAAGCGTAAACAGCCTGAAAATTAAGAAAGCAAGTAACCTGCAAAAGCACAGTTTTAGAGAGGTCTCTTCTTACCAGGGAGTACTTGAATCCAGATACATTGACCACTGATTTTCAAGGATTCTCTAAAAACTCTAGAGTCCTAGACAGACAGTTTCATATTTACAAATGGATAGTACTTACAGGTTATATACAAATCAGCTAATTAGACATTAGTAGCTTTATATACAAAGGGGAGATTGAACCGAGTTTATCATCATTCGTACAGAAAGGAAATTAACTCAATGCTCCCACCAGCATTAGGATTTATCTTTTGATTAGAGCACAGTAAATGTACACTAGGGTTTCTTCCATCATGTCAGTCTTCATCTTCGCAAGATCAGGAAGGAGGCTGCGAATGAATAGCGGTATCGGGTAACATAGCCACTGTCACTATAAAGTATTCACTGCCGTCCGGGAGACCATAAGGAGTTTTTGGGAACTCTGTGTGATCTCCCCTAGTGGGCCGCGCACAAACTGACTGACGCTCAATGTGTACTATCTGCCCAATGATGTAGGTCGGGCGGTTCGGGAGATGGTCCACGAATAAGGCAACAGATTCTTTAGACAGGTAGTAGTTAGGGCAATTTCGGTTGATCGCCTCGTAATTCCCAGCAGAGTTTAGGACAAATGCAGCAATCTCACGGACTTCCAAACGGCCAAAAGATATCTTCTCCTTGTTTGCCTGTAAAAAGATCATAAGTGTGTTATTTCTTGAAAAGCAGAAAAGCAATCAGAGAACAGAAGACAATAGCATCACAAAGGTCATGAAAATCAAATTCTTATCTGTAGGAGTTCGTTAAGAATAAGAAACATTCAGACCATTCTGCTCACACTAACCTAAGCTATTAAGCTTCCATTGGCAGATGAAAAAGGTCCCTTGCTAGTTTTTCCGATTTCCGATTCTAAATTTCTTTAGGCTGCGTTCGGATCACGGATTAGTGGAGGGCTATATCAGCAGAAAGGAAAATGGTAGGAAACAAAAGAATGAATTGCTTTTCACTTCAAAATTTCATTCCAACTTTTCTTTTCCCTCCATAATCCCTCCACAAATCATTAAATCCAAACTGAGCCTTAGAAGGAATTTTATTGGAAGTTCAGCACCTATGCCCTATTTTTATGTTTCTTCTACTGAATATAGTTGCTTCCTGGGTCAGTGAACCCGTCACACAAGTACTCAACTCACTACCAGCCTAGCAACTATTTTTCACAGTTTCCAAAAAAGTGTTCCATAAATCAAGTTCAAGTTCAATAACCCATTATGTATTGGGATGTGCATCATCAATAGACAGGTGTTCCCAATATGTGTGTCAGCCGCAAATTTGGTGAAGATGTCAAATTGGCCTAAAAGCTTACCTGCTTCTCAAGCTGATGTTTCATGTACAGAGCATTGAGCAACTCTTTCTTTTCTCCCACTTCCTTTTTAAGTTGCTCATTTGCAGCTTCAAGCTTTGGATACCTGTCAAGCAGCTCTTCCCGGTGCCTTGACAAGACTCCGATTTTGTCAGCAAGTACCCGGATGCATTCTCGAAACTCGGTAGTACCATCATTATCATTGGTGGATCTGAAATTCACAATGGAAGTAATTTGCTCCTTAGAGATTCACAATTTATTATGGAAAATGCTAAAATCAACCCACTGGGCTATCGCTGAGGTTTAAAAAGTGTATTTGAATGTTTGAAAAGTGTATCAAAGTGTGTGAAAGTGTATTAAAGAGTGTAAAAAGTACACTGGGATATGTGTTTTCTTTGTCTTTTTACGTGGGCTGACAATAGAAGGACCGATTTATTATTGAGGTAAAAAGCATAACAGAGTCCAATAGACTTCATGCCACCTTTGCATGTCTGATAACAAAGCATATTGTCTACATAAAAGGTCAAAATGAAGAGACCTTGAAGATCAGTGCCCAATCACAATGGATGAGGCAATAGTTCTCGTTGTTGCTCTCTAAGCAATATTTTCCACACTGGACAAATTACAATGCCAGTACTTGGGGAAAATGCTTGTTAAGTTGAGTACACTTGAGAATCAAATTGAAAAGAAGGTACGATCACACATTGACACATTTGAAGAGAAGAGAACAGAAGAAGATACCATGAAAAGAAGTTAAGGTGCGACATCACACATTGATCCATTTGAAGAGAAGAGAACAAAAGAAGATACCATGAAATAAGAAAATGTAATACCCCAGATTTGGGGAAATAGTGCTTAGTCCTCCCAAATTGGTTGGGAGCTAGAGCCTCACTCGGTATATTAACACTCACCAAGGGCTACATGGTACCTTCTTACCCAAACCTTTTAAGGCCAACTGTTTAGGCTAAAAGGGGGTCCATAGTCAGCCAGGTGGGGTCGTTACAGAAAAGATGCGACGTCTTGTCAGTAGATCAATGGTAATGATGCGGAAACTTATATTTACTATAAAATAGCACC
Organism: Vaccinium myrtillus; assembly: GCA_016920895.1. Taxonomy (NCBI): domain Eukaryota; kingdom Viridiplantae; phylum Streptophyta; class Magnoliopsida; order Ericales; family Ericaceae; genus Vaccinium; species Vaccinium myrtillus. Next base: position 34,871,390 of record CM029280.1, on the reverse strand, counting down.
TACGAATCCCTGATGATGTAAACTTTTCAATGTGATTTCTTCACAATGAGTGAACATCGTACTAAGACATCATTTACAAGAATAATAGTTAAAAAAATGTGAATATCTAACCCTGGCCCAGTGTCCCTGAAAGTAGAATAAGAATAATTCTACTACCTACAGTGGACAAACCCAAGTGCATCGTGGTATCATATTTGATAGGCATTTATATTCTGATAGACTTTTTCTATATTTAACTGTTGAATGAGCAGCGAAAAGTATGATAATTATGTCATTCATAAAATGCTAATATGGTGAACAATGGGGGATATGCTAGGTAACACAAATAAATATATTGGTGACTTACTTAGCCAAAGACTGAGCTAGAGCACGCAAGGACTCAGGAAACCCAGCCACACTGCCTGAAGAAACACAGCTCTTTAGTCTTTCAAAAAGGCTATGCATCTTTACAGCAGAGGTACGTAATGCCCTATACTCTGACGCCCTGCGATCAGCTGCACAAAGATGGGTTTGGGCTTCTTCTCTGGCTTCATGCAGGCAATTCTCTAAGTCAGCACAATTCATCTGCAGTATGAAATCAAGTTATCTGCTGCATCAGACAGATAATTCTGCTAAGTAGAAAGCAAAGATTTACAAATATTGTAAAGTCTAAACTACATACAACAAACTTGACATCCTCGACCAAGCTTCAAGTATTCAAATCTATGCTACGGAGTCTATTGGCCATTCATATCTGGAGAATAAACTAAGCTCCCCCCATCTTTATGCCAAACTTAAGTACCTACGACTACGAGTAAACATGGTGAATAGACTAAGCTCCCCATTCTAACTTATATTCAAATATAGAGAAAATAAGTATGCATATCAAAATGAAAAGATAAGAACAATTCTCAAACTTAAAATTTCATTAGTTGTCATGCAATTTTTTAATAGAAATCTTTCGGTACAACTGCTTTAATACCTGAGATTCATCAAGGAGCTTCTGGCTAATTTTTAACTCCTTCTCGAGCTTGATAACCTCCTCCTGTAGACCTTTCAGCTTCTTTTCTGTTTCATTCAGTTGACTTGACTGACCTGCAAGTGCATTCTGCAATTCCAGCACAAGATAAGGGCTTGCCTTAGAGTCAAAAACCTTTCCAGCAACTATTTCAGCAGGTAAATGATTTGGGGGTTCAGATTTTCTCTCTGCAGTGCAACTGGTTGCCAGCCCCATTCCCACTTCTGCTGCAGCTGTATCTTTCCCAGCTTTGTCGTTTGCATTTGCCACGTCATGATGTAGTTCCAACATCGACGAATCTAACTGAGGATTTATCCTTGAGGAGGAATCTACCATATTATCATCCAATCCTTCTGTTTCTGTCAGTTTAGGGGAAATCCCTAATTTGACATGCAAAGAATTAGAGGCACACGAAACCTCATCCATGAGTTCACTAGACACACAAGGCATGTGAGCTTCTGCTTCATCTGAGATTTCCAATCTGCTGTCACCAACCTTCACAGTTGAAAGGGCAAAGTTCGACCCCATCTTATCCGACAACCTTTGCTCCAATTCTTGAATGCGTTTCTCATATGACTGACACTGAATTTTCTTTACCTTTAGCATAGATTCAAGGTGTTTTCCATATTCATCTTTCAGACGCAAGGCTTCAGCCGTCTTATCTGCCACATTTTTCAGTAAACTATCCATTTTACTATCATCAAGTGATTCAGATTCAACTTCAGGGCTGAGGGAGCAAATGAGGGCAATTGCAGAAGCAAGATCAGCTTTCAGTTTTGCATTCTCAACTTCCAATTTGCTAGTTCCAGCAATCTCCAACAACTCAGAACCCTCAAGTTGCTCCTCCGTGTCATATTTCTCAGAGGAATCTACAGCATTCTCTTCAACTATGGCTGAATGAGTACTATGGTTAGAAATAAATGAACCCTTCAAATTTCCATGTTTTCCACTATTTGCCGATAGTCCTACTAAATACTCTGGGGCAAAACGATCTAAATCAGATATGTCAATATCGAGTAAATTAGTGTCAAAAGGAGTTATATTGACATTACAATGGTTAGGAGTATCATGCAATCCCATGGATGCTAAAATATCCCTAGGTATAAATGAACATTGTACTTTAAGAAACTGCTCCCTTCTTCTGACTTCAACCTCCCTCGTTATTGCAAGCTTTTCGGCCAACTGTCCAGCCATGCCCATGTAGAGCTTCATTGAAGCCTTTCTTCTCACTACTTCTGCAAGGCACGCCCTATATGCAGGGCCAATTCCAAAAACAACTTTCAAGTTCTCAAATTGATCATTCTGACAGTTGATTGCTTCTGTGAAAACAGAAAACTTGTAGCGCACATCTTTAATGATGTATTGAATATACGCTATCTTTTGCATGTAATTGTGCACAAAGATGTTCATTTCGTTCTTTTTGTCCATGCAGAAATCAACAAGATTGGAAATTGTACGGTGACAAGCCTGCATTTTAGGGAGGTAACTTTTGTCGTGGCTTTCATACATGGGACCCAAGGCTGAAACTGCATCGTGAGGACGGAGGGAAGAGGACAACTGGCTGCTCAGACAGTCATCCACAAGTTTCTTCACTGTATCTACATCTTTACTGCAGGGATATGAACATATTTCAACATCATATTTGAACCTATGCACAAAAGCATAGCAAGAAAAGAGGAGAAAAAGCACTCATATACACATAAGTGATATAAAGAATGTTGTGCTCTCTTACCTCAGTAAAGCCACTAAAGCATAATGGTGGAAAGAAACTCCTCAGGTTAGAAGTCAATAAAATTCAACCACAATAACCAAGCATACTGAAAAATCTCTTAGAATGACTAAATGATCTTAAGCATAAGTATCAATTCAAGCATCAAGTCTTTTACACTTGTATACAGATAAGATCCCTATGTTTTCCATAGGACCAAGCCAGAAACTTTAATACCATATCAAGGTATGCTAGATAGAGGTATGCAAAAGAAAACTGAACTGGTCTGTAGGGTTATAACTCTGGAGATCTGAAGCAGGTCACCCAAACTTCTTATTAAGGTGACATAACATTGAATCTTTTCCTTCTCGCCTATAATTTTGGAGATTCTTAAGAGAGGTTCCAATCCAGACACGCAGAAATCCAATTAAATTTGGCAGTTTTACGCTGTGGAAAATTATCTAGCACTAAGATTCGAGTCGAATGAGAACCAAGTCGACAGCGGGGAAAACTAATGAGGCATGTGCCAATTCCTTGGCCAAATATTCACAATGTGCATGTACAAGCAGAATTGTAACAAGTCGAGTACCCTTATAATCAACTTTGTTGCCCTTTGAGTATACGCATAACAATTATAACAAAAGTGACATTTAGAATTGCATGGCTCTATAGCCCAATTAGATTTTAATATTACCAACTGACTACAACCTGGGTAAGAAGTCACTGACTATAGGCAACATTACTCATTTCAAATCAACTACTAACTACTCCTATAACTTAAAGGCACCACACACACACACACACACAGAGAGAGAACCTCAAAGCTTGCATTATGCTTCTTTGCTCATTGACAAATCGCTGGTGGTCCCTGATTGTAAATTCCAAATCTCTAACACGAAAAGAAGCTTTGTTAGAAAACAAATGTTCAGTGCTTCGCTTTAGCTCTCCGAAATCCTCCTTAAATTCCAAAATCTTATTTTCAAACTGCCTGTGTGAACTGCTGCAATCCTCTACCACCTTGTGCAGGTTCTCTTCCTTCACAAAATCAAGCAAGCACCCACGCGAACTCGTTTGTAAGGCAGGCAGAAGTTTGCAGGATCTCAGTTTCTCAATCTCCCTCCCAAAATTCACAAGAAGATAGGAGTGGTTCCTATGCTGTTGCGAGTAACATTTCATGAAGTCCATAAAATTTTGGAGAATCATCTTATAGAAGTGGTCCAAATTACCCCTAGCAATATCCAACGCCCTCTCTTGCACCTTTTGCTCTTGTAAGAGTCTCTCACAAGTCTCAAATGCCACTTGGGTGCGCCTGTAAATCGCATACCCGCGTTGGTAATGATACCTAAATTGCCTCTCATAAGAAGGCAATGCCTTCAGTGCAGGGTCCAAAGCATCATCTAGCGGGTGGGGGTTATACGAATCAGACGGTGATGGAGGATCTGGAATTTCAAGGGTTTCAACTTGCTCAGCTGCAGGAGGCACGGAATTACTACGCATCCTCGCTCTGTTGAATACAAACACCTCACGGTCATTGGACGGTAGTTTGTAGACCGAAAGCGGACACCTCAACTCAAGCTTCATGTCCAAGCATAAAAGCAGTTGATCACTTAATTGAATCCCAGACATTGATTCTAGGAACTGTTGAACTTCCTCTACTAGGGTATCTTCATCGCAGCCGAGTTCAAACGATTGCCCATTCTGGGCAATATGAACAAGAAGTTTGCCTCTATGAACTGCACCTTCGGTCACGTTTGAACTCATCTTATACCACTAGAAAGAATGGGTCAGAACCCAGAAGACACAAATAAACCCAGAAGAAGAAAACCCAATAAACCCAGAAGGAATCTTATCAAAAAAATTCGAATTTTGACATGCCCAGTCAATCAAAAAAGTAAATATCTCAGACCCTCAAAGGGAATCGATTAAAGACGGCCAATTTCTCACCAAAAGATGTATAATAAAGCCCTAATTACGTCCGACCCATCACAGAAACCTGTAAAATATCCCCAAAAGAAAACTTATGTTGCCAGCGCCAAACCCTAGTTCCTCAATTCCAAAAACCAACTCCTGACCGATAAAACCGAATAGAATGCGCAAAACATGAACCGGTTTTTTGGTTTATTCAATTTGTTTTTATTCAAAAAAAATTTGCAAATTTTAGTTTTGCATCAAATTTTTGTAGTTTATTGGTTCCTCTCGACGAGACGAATCTAAAGAGTATAAAATTATAGTCAAAACTATTTTTTTTAATAAAGCCAAAAGTACGTGGTTTATTGGTTTAATTTTGGTTTTATTCAAAAAATAATTAATTTTCACTATAATCTCATACTTATTAGATTCGTCTCATCGAAAAGAACAAATAAATCATAAAAAATTGACACAAAACTAATAAATGCAAACTTTTTTTGAATAAAAACAAAATGAATAAACCAAAAAACCAGTTTCTGATCTTTTTTTTTGCCAAAGGAGGACTAAAGCAAATCTGAACCCGAGCAGCGAAGATAATCAGGGGGTGTTCCACTAAGTTGATTTTTTGAAAAAATTAATTTTTCACGGTTTTTTATGTGATGTATTGTGAGAGAATGATTTGTCTCGGTGTTTGAAAAAAATAGTTTTTTGTTAGTGAAACACACCCTCAGAAGCTATAAAAATAACACCAATGAAGGGGGGAGGGAGAGAGTACTTAGAATTTGCTAAGAACATGTTTTTCTTTTTTGGGTAAATTAAGAACACGTTTTTCACGAAACCCTCTTGCGTATATTGTTTTTTAATGCGGAGACCGTGTGGGAGAAGTAATCGCAAGTAAAATACTACTGGTAATATGTTCTTCGTAAAGTTTTGGAAGAACAAAAAAGCTGATTAGCTGCCATGACATTCACCGTCCAACAGAATATGTGCCTTTTTTAAAAAAAAAAAAATACTATTTGTACAATTATTTCGGCTTCAATCATTTATAACCTGTTAAATCCCACGTAGTCTATCCAAGCTACCCAAGTCTGGTTAATATATTCTAGAGGCTACTTCACCTATTGCTGCCAATTGGTTTTAGATTAAAACTCTCCAAGAAATCTAACATGGTATCAGAGCTAGGTCTTAGGTGGTCGCACCTCATGATGTGGTTAATTTTCTATCGCCCGAGTCAAATCTTTCAGTCTCCTCAATTTGTACCTCCACATGCAGCCGGAGTGTTAAATCCCACATCGCCTAGCCAAGCCTGGTTACTACTATATTCTAGAGGTTACTCAAACTATTGTCAATTGGTTTTAGGTTGGAGCCCTCTGAGAAATCTTAACACAACCAACTCACATACACGTGGGTCCTACACCCATAATTATGTGTGGGCTCCACATGTATGTGATGGAGTTGTAAATGGTTGGAGCCGAAATGGTTGTACATGTAGCATGATTTTTTTTTTTTTCCTCATTTCTTCCTCTCTTTTTGAAGAAGGTTTTATTAAGAGTCTTGCTAATCTCCACTCCTTAGCTCGATGATAATATCCATAAAACGACCAAAAAAATTCAAAAATCAATAAACATTTCACGGATATCAATATGTTTTTCTCGGTATCGATATACTTTTTCGGATATCAATATACCTTTTACACATTATTTTCCACCCTAAAAGTGTGGAGGTTAACATTTTCTATTTATTAAAATTATCAATATACTTTTTCCACATTATTTTTCACCCTAAAAGCGTGGAGGTTAACATTTTCTATTTATTAAAATTAATTCAATAATACCCTTGTAATCAATTATTGACAGTTGTCACTCACAGTAGAATTTTGTTTGGTTCCTAACCTGTATTTACGTCATTTATCTGCGTTTTAATTTAATTCTTACAATTAGCAATAAAAAAATCAATTGCATACAATTTCAACTTTTGATTCCACTGATTAAAAATTCTAATGTCGCCCCGTGTCACAAGCATGCCCGTTTGCAGATGTGATGGTGACCCCATCAATGAGGACCACCACATTTAGAACATCAATAATGATACAGCCACAACCCCTCAACCACAGTCAGCCACAACTTGCCACTGTTCACGTGGGTCCCACGTGGGGGCCCACCCACTTGACCCCCAAAAAAAAAAAAAAAAAAAACGAAAATTTTGAAAATACCCAAATCTGGGTTTTCCTTTCATTTTACGCGGGCAGAGAACCAGAGAGCGAGAGAGAGAAGAGAGGAAGAAGGAATCGGCCCAACCTCACGCCTCCGACCTCCTGACCGCCCAATCACCGGCGACCACCACCACCAGTCCGACGCCCTCACTCCACGACGAAGACGCCGCAGTCGAAGAACCGTTAGTGGTTTTGAAGTTGTACGGAGAAGACGAGTCGAATCAACCCGCTCGAAGGTCTCTCTCTCTCTCTCTGTAACTCGTTAGTGGTTTAGATTTGTTGATCTTGATTAAGAATTCGAAGACCCTAAATTGTTGATTCAGAATTTGAAAAAACCCTAATTTGTTGATCTTCAGTTGATTTTGTCGTACTCAAATAGATTGATGATTTTGTAGCAGTTTTGCTTGTAATTTCTGGCTTCGGATGATTTCTGGCTTCGAATTTGAAATAGATTGATGAAATAAAAGCATGTCTGGCTTCGGATGAAAAAGTAGCAGTTTTGCTTGTAATTTCACACCCAAGTAAGGATGAATCCCAGAAAGTATCTTCACGTTCTTGCTATGAACATTTGAAAACCCTAATTTGTCGCACAGTTGAAGGAAATAGATTGATGATTTTGTCGTATTATCATGTCGTTCAGCTGAAAAAATGTCTTCCAGGACTTCAATATCTGGTAATGTACTTGTTGTGGTGGTGTTTTTGAATTTGGTTGCAAAGTGTTTTGAATTCTAGCTTTTGATTTGCTTGCTTTGTATTGTGCTCTGTTTGCAATCGTGGCAACTTGTAGTTTATTGTGTTCAGGAAATTTCAATCTGTAGTCTGGGCACCACTTGGTTGCTAATAAGTTGTTTCTAGTCAATCAAAGCTCTTCAAAATGCAGCCCCCATCAGATTTGATTATCTATTGGACTATTGGTAGATTCAGTTTTCTCTTAACCTTGTCCTCTGTGAAACAGCGCTGGCAAAATGAAACAAAGTTAAATTCTCTTAGCTTTTATTGAGTTCTTTGGTCTTTGAACTTCATATGTTACTGTTTGTGGTATTTTCACCTTGCTCCTAATTGTAGGTGGCATGCTGACTCTGCTGTAATGTTATATTGTTAAGTTTATGTACAAATAGGGATAGCACTTGTTTTGGTGGAGATGAACTCAAAATTTTCCATCTCAAAGCATACCCAGACATATATATACATTCTTGAAAATCATCTTAATACGTTTAGCACACGCATTGGGACTGACAATTAGTCAAGCGCCAAGTTTTTGTCATTTAACATACGTAGGTGCCTCACGTTTCAAGTAGTCAACCCAGTTATATCAGGAGGTGAAAGTACCACAACTCAAATTTGAGACAAGACTGTCTAAAGTTCAATGATATTCCAATTTTTTTAGCAATGTGGATAATTTTCTGTTTACAAATACTTGCATTTTCTGTCCCATTTACGTGCAGTCTGTGGTTGGATTCAAGGGGAGCAATTATCCCTGCTTTTGCTATTGAAACTGTTTGTTGTTCCATCACCTGAAAAAAAGTACATTGTTAGACTAGCAATAGAGCAGTTGGAGGAATAAAAGACTAACTAAATGCAGCTATTTCGTGGCATATAAATGCAGTACATATTAGGAATAGATTCACAAAATCTTTGTTTTTTCTCTATGTTGCTCTTTATTTCATTAAATGTACACAATATTATTGGTACTTGTACTTGATATTAGTAGCTTAGTTTAGTATTTCTCTCTTTGCCGCCTTCCAAGTTTTGTGTGAGATCCCTTTGAAAAGAAAGAAACTTGTCTAAGAGGTGGTGCTTCATTTGGGGCACTCTCTATATGCAGAAGTTTGCTCTATTATTCTGAATAATAATGATTATGAGGTGCCGAGGACAGTACTCTCCGGCGGATACGTACAATACCCTATTGCATATTTCTAAAGCTTGTATCCTTGCATATTTCTTTTAAGTTTGCCTAGTAACGGAAAGTTCAATGGACTTGGTAAGAGCATCCTCATCAGGCTCAACAGAAATTTGATCAAATTTAACCTCAAAAACACCTTTTACAAATTAACAAGTCACTTTTTCAAAAACTCAGAAAATCAGACTCTCTATTCAGGAAGTCAGGAGAGAGAATTGCTTTAACCTGTGAATAGTGGCTCAAAGGATTTACCGAGTTACTGTAGCAAAGTTATAACTTTTGCAGATTTACAAAAAAATTGTTGAGTCTGATTTTGGCGGGTTTTTTTCCCGTTTCACTCAACAACTTAGCCATCAGGGGGATTTGCCTCCCCTGATGAGGATGCTCTAAAGTAGTTGGCCTAGTAACTTAAAGTAGTTGTTTAGTTAAGTTTGACTACAAATCCTTGTAGAAAAATTTATTTCCTGGAAGTACATAATTTGATGCATATGTGGGTTTTTTGCAAAAGGTATTTTCACTGGAAACTGCCTCTACGTTCTTGCGGCCAATGTCCTCTGATACTTCCACATTACAAGATTTATAAGTGTAACGAAAAATAGTAAGTTTGTATTTTGAACTGCTAACAAACAAAACCAATGGCTTCATAGCTGATTTTCACACAAGCCACATTTCTTCTATGTTGTAATGACTTGTCAGTAACGAGTAGAACTTAAAGCAGCGCAAGGCTAGGTTTTCTTACAATGTCTGGATAGGTCCAGTCTTGTTTGGCTAATGCCTTGCCAAATTAAAGCCTTGATAGTTCAATGTTTGATTCCTTCAGCTTCTTTACATTATCATCTGTCAAAGGCTTAATAGTTGACATATTGTATATAGGATATTTGTTCAAAGTGGATCCTCATCTAACTTTATGATGTTATTCCCGAATTTATTATCCCGTTACTAATTTATCTCATTTGTTTTTTTGTGACTAGCCCTGCATGCAATGGAATGGTTGGTGCGATAACGACAAGGAAAATGTCTCAGATTCGGCGGATGATAGGACACGCGACTTCACTGGACCATTCCCTCAAAACAACATCGACCTCAACAAGAACTTAATAGAACTCATCTTAGCCATAGCCATACGGAATGCAGTCCGTGTTGTAGTTATTCTTTCTCTTATTGGGATTGTAATTTGTGTATTGCTAGTTATGGACCTTTTGTATAGGTAATTTGTAATGTAATATGGTGAGCTACTGGAAGACAGTTAATTTGAAGTCCGTTTCGGACAATGGTTACTGTAATGAATGATAAGGTTATGCGAAATATTCAAGTCTGTTTTGTACCAATATGTATTATTGCTTTGGTTATTGGATTATATTAAGTCACATGCTTTGGCTATACTTTGATGATACTTATGGTGTTATTCGATCGCATAGTTTTATGTTGTCGATTAGCAGTTGATTATCTGATGAGACGCTAAGACGTCGGGTATGCAACAAAATAGGGGAAATGCTGCCCAAATTTTTGCAAAAGTAGCAACCTAAACTCAATTTTCAACACTTTTATAGCAGTTGCAGCATGGAAAAAGTGATTTTCCTGCACTTCTAAAGCACTTTGAGTGAGTAAATAGTGATTTTCTTGCACTTTCATAGCAGTTTGAGTAACCTAAAGTCAATTTTTTGCACTTTGAGAGCAGTTCCTGCACTTACAGAGCAGATTTTAGCAAAGTAAAGTCATTTTCAGCACTTTAAGAGCAGTTTCAGCAACTATAATTCCATGTTTCTGCACTTTAACAGCAGAAACAGCAACCTAAAGTCCATTTTTTGCAATTTCAGAGCAGTTGCTGCACTTATGGAGCAGATTTTAGCAAAGTAAAGTCATTTTCTGCACTTTAAGAGCAGTTTCAGCAACTATAATTCCATGTTTCTGCACTTTAACAGCAGAAACAGCAACCTAAAGTCCATTTTTTGCAATTTCAGAGCAGTTGCTGCACTTATGGAGCAGATTTTAGCAAAGTAAAGTCATTTTCTGCACTTTAAGAGCAGTTTCAGCAACTATAATTCCATGTTTCTGCACTTTAACAGCAGAAACAGCAACCTAAAGTCCATTTTTTGCAATTTCAGAGCAGTTGCTGCACTTATGGAGCAGATTTTAGCAAAGTAAAGTCATTTTCTGCACTTTAAGAGCAGTTTCAGCAACTATAATTCCATGTTTCTGCACTTTAACAGCAAAAACAGCAACCTAAAGTCCATTTTTGGCACTTTCAGAGCAGTTGCTGCATTTATGGAGCATTTTTTAGCATCCTAAAGTCGTTTTCTGCACTTTAAGAGCCGTTTGAGCAAGTATAACCCGAAGACACGATACGGACACGATATCTTTTCTTAAAAATTCATAAAAATACATTCCATTAATCAATCACTTGAATACAAGACGGACACGATACGATAAAAAAAAAAGAGTACAATACATTTCATTAACAATCACTTGAATACAATACGGACACAATTCGAACAAGACACCATACGAACAAAGACATGATACATCAACCATACGAACATGATACGAACAAGACACGATACACCAACCAAGTGTTCTACTCTTTCTCATTATTCATTCCCTTCATCATTTCTACAAAACTTGGTTGACTTCCCGTTAAACTTGATTGTGGTCTTCCCCAACCTTGTGGCCCTCCTCTTATTGCACTCTGCATGGTCGGCATCAAGTTTGGTGGATTTTGGAAGTTATGAGCCATCATGTTTGGCCACATTAATGGTCCCATGTTTGGCCACATTAATGGCCCCATGTTTGCATGATTCTGCCATATAAGAAAAAAAGCATCATCAATGAAGAGCAATAAATTAAGCGTGTAACAGGAAAATACCAAACTCATTAATTAGTTACTGACATTGACATTTACAACACTCTGTTGTGTTGTAGCCACATTGAATACCGCAATATCTTCGATCTCCTGAAATTAAGAATGCCTATTAGTACGAATGACTCATTCAATATATCTATATGGCCATAATAACTAGCAAGAAAACAAATGAATACAAAGTTTATACCTTAACTTGTTCGTTGGACACAACGGCCTTCCCGGCGGTCAAGTTTTTCTTCTTAACTGCTTCCCTTTTCTTCTTAACAGCTTTTTCCACATAACTTTGCTTCCTTTTACAAGACGGTCTCCCTTTTCGAGTAACGCTTATAGGGTCAAGTATGTTCGTGCTTTGCTTGGAAGATAGAACTCCATCTCCAAATGAAAAAGAGGCAACCGTATCATCAACCACATTGCTTGCACAAACAACTTGCGTTTCAACAACTTGGGTTTCAGTGAATTGCCGTTTGAACTCGTGCCCCTGTGCCATCACCTTATTATACTTCTCTTCATTGTCTTCCACCAAGTCCGCAACCTCCTTATAGAGATTGCAAACGTTGTCATTCCGGCGCGCTTCAATGGTTTTTCCCGATTTATCGTAACTTATTTGAACTTTAGTGTGTGCCCTTTTCACATTTTTACACCATCTGCTTAACACATACTTTTCTGGCACTTTGTGAATTCCCCTAAGCTGGTACACAAACAGTTGATGCTTACAAACCATTCCCTTAGACTCAAACAACCGGCAATTGCAATGAGTTTCATTGGTTTGAGCATTAAAATGAATTTTAAATGGCACACACTTCTGAAATTGCTCTTCTCCTTCTCCAACTGTAATTAACTCTTTCACCTCATATAATGTCACAACATCACCTACTTTTGTTTCACCTAAAGAACATACCATTTTCCCACAATATTGCTCATGAAATTGTCTAACCTTGGTATGAGTGTAAGCAGTTACAAATTGCTTCTCCAACCCATCGGCCGTTATGCAAGGAATGAAAGTGTGCCAACTAGTGTGATCTTCTTGTTTTTCATTTTCCACCTTTTTCGTCAATGCATTTTCATATTGCTCAACGAATTGTTTCAAGGTCGTCGTTGAACTAATGTAACCATCGAAATATGCATTCATACTCTCGCTTCGTTGTGTAGATGACATTCCCGCCCAAAACACATCTTTCACAAAGGCCGGCACCCACCGCTCCTTCTCCAAATACAACCCATGTAACCATGTGTTACTCTGAAGCTCGTACTTTTTCATGAGCGCATCCCAAGCAGTCTCAAATTCTTCTACTGTCAGTGAATCATAAACTGCGGAGCGAAAACGGTAACTAATTTTTTCATAAGCTTCGTACCCTTTCAACTTTTCCGGCACCTTCTTCATAATATGCCATATGCACCATCGATGTCGGGTATTGGGGAATATATTCTCTATGGCATTCCTCATGGCGGCGCATTGATCGGTAATAATTGCATTCGGAGCACGACCCGACATGCATGTCAACCAATTCTTAAATAGCCAAGCAAATGACTCCGTATCTTCATGGGAGATAAGTCCACATCCCAATAATACCGAGCTACCATGATGATTGACGCCTACGAAAGGAGCAAATGGCATGTCGTACCTATTGACGAGGTATGTTGTGTCAAATGTCACAACGTCACCAAACTCCTTACAAGCTGCCCTAGTCCTTGCGTCGGCCCAGAATACATTTCTTAATCGACCCTCTTCATTGAAATCCACTGCATAAAAGAAGTCTCCGTTGTCAGCTTGCATTCTCATGAAATATTGATTCATTGCCTCAGCATCTCCTTCCGTAAGTTGTAAACGTCGAACCTTATCCAAAAAATTCCGGCAATCCCTCGGCAAATATGGAACCTTATCAGGTCCACCAGCTTCAATTTGAAGCGAGTCAATACTCTTATTCAACCTAATCCCAGCTTTGTCATTCATCACAAGAATCCTTTTGGTACTTGAATCAAGTACCCTATTGCTCTTAAAAAATCTAGACTTTCCCGGACTTTGTTCATGATTGTGCTCCAAGATAACCCGACTTACCCTCCACTTTCTCTCCTGGGTTAAACAAATATTAAGGCGAGCTGGACATTCTGTTTTTTACTGTGGACGTGGCTTGGCAAGGTTGCTTCCTCTAACCCTTGCCTTTCCACCTTTGCTGCATTCATAAACTACATGGATCAAGACTCCATCTTTTCCCTTTTTCGAAGTCCTTGTAGCCACTGCAAACCCCTTTTCTTTTGCAAATTTGGAGTAATACAAATAAGCATCGTCGGGGCTGTCGAATTCCATTCCCATCTTCGGTTCCTCAACTGTATCATCAGAATTCTCAATTGCCGCTTTACCATCACCACCCTCCTTTATTGGAGAATCATTTGTAACCTCTTCTTCTTCTACGCTGTCTCCACTCCATACCTCTTCCACTTCTTCGTCCCTTTCAATTTGGGAAGATATAGGACACATCACCGATGGTGGTGAAGGTAACTGAAACATCACCTGCAGATTAAAATTTAACAATAAGTGAGTATAAAAACTTAGTTATAAAAACTTAGAATCTGGCTGCATTTGAGGAGGCATCTGGGCTGAATCTAGCTACGTTTCATTCTTAAATTGAGGAGCTGCAGGGGCATTAGTGAAGTAAAATACATTTTGGGTGCCTGGAGGCCACAACTAAGAGTTTCTTCGGGTGGCACTGTGGCCATTCCCTCCGCTGCCCCCCAATCCTTCTGCCCGTACCAGGAAATATTTAATTCGTCAAGCTCACAGCCATACGGATACGAGCTTCTAACGGGACCACTATGATCACGCACATGGGTCAAAACACCAGTAAGTGTAACGAACACTGGGGACACAGACCAATTGAATTAGACATAGCAGTTGTCCATAATTAAGTTGGAATATCATAAACTAATTAAGTTGTCCACAATTGAAGTCAAGTCAGCTAATTGTTTGTATGATTGCAGTACAATCAAGAAGACCTTATCATATGTATCCATAATTAAGCTGGAATATCATAAACTTTCTAATTTAGCCCCACGATTCTATCTATACATTGACTTTTTCCAAATGTTGAACATTTCCTACAATAGAGTGCAGAATCATTTTGGGCATTGAAGAAGAAAATGGGGCTGACAAAGGGAGTCACACCTCTGCCACCATAGACCAGCAACCGTTTCTCAACCATAGTAGCTGTGTGACCACATCTAGGTGGTGGCAATGACCCAGAAAAAAACTGTCATTGCAGTAACTCTAACAAAATCCAACTGTTGTTGAACTTAAAGAGAACCCAGATTCCACAATCAAAAGCCAAAAAACAAAACCCTAACTTTTTAATCGATTCTAGAAAATATCGTAATCCGTATAAAAACTCCAACTTTACGTTTCTTCAAACCGATAATGCGTGACTGAGCACGTAGAATCACGATCAACCCCAGATACAGATACACACGGCAGAATCGAAAACCCAGATTTGGGGATTTTGAAAATTTCGGGTGGGCGCGAGAGAGAGAGAGAGAGAGAGAGAGAGAGAGAGAGAGAGAGAGACCTTTGAGTGGGCGTCGGACTGGTGGTGGTGGACGGTTCTTCGACAGCGGCGTCGTCGTGGTGGAGTGAGGCCGGATGTGAGCCGCCGGTGAAGGGCGGTCGGAGGAGTGAGGTCGGAGGTTGGGTTGGGCCGATTCCTTCTTCCTCTCTTCTCTCTTCTCTCTCTCGCTCTCTTCCGTCGAATGGCCGGCGACTGGTGGTGGTGGATTCGCTGGTGGTGGACGGCGGTGGCAGTGCTGGATGGGGCGTCGTAGCGGGTGGTGGTGGTGGTGGACGGGGTTAGGGTCTTTCTCTCTCTCTCTCTCTCTCTCTCTCTCTCTCTCTCTGGTCTGGTGCCCGCGAAATGGGTTTGCACAGACGGGATTTTGGGTTTTGAAATTTTCAGATTTTTTTTTTTTTTTTTTCGTGGGGTTTAGTGGCTGGGCCCCGCGTGGGGCCCACGTGAACAGTGGCAAGTTGTGGCTGACTGTGGTTGAGGGGTTGTGGCTGTATCATTATTGTTAGAACATCCCCTCGTGTCAAGACAAAACTTAGCTCAAATTTATCCAAGTCAATTTTCTGTCAACTTTTGCATTATTTCTATCAAGATTTGGGTGGACCAGCGTTTCACAATGGAGGGAACTACGGGTACAGATTGTTTTTTTGCAAAGAAAACGTACAACGGTTTTTGGAGTCCACTTTTGGGTCCCACATGAATAATTCGAATCGTTAAATAATTTCAAAATAATTTTTTCTAGAGCCTTGCAAAAAATCAGCTCAATTGGATATGTGTAACTGGTCGATCCAAAAGTCCAAGTTTTGCAATTGGAGTATGAATGAAAACTTGGAGTTTTGGATCGACCAGTTACACATATCCAATTGAGCTGATTTTTTGCAAGGCCCTAGGAAAAATTATTTTGAAATTATTTAACTGTTCGGACTATTCGTGTGGGACCCAAAAGTGGGCCCCAAAAGCCGTTGTACGTTTTCTGTGCAAAAAACTTATGTGCGCATAGGTTTATCGTTTCACAATTGCAACTTGCACCTAAGTAGAATTATTTAAATCACATATGAGTTGAGCCTATTAAACACACATTAGCATTTTTGTTTTTAAAAAACGAAAAAAATAGAACTCCAAATGGACGTAGGCATGCTTTTGAATTCCTCAACCAAGTTCCTAAAATGCGAGTTCAATGGATGTTAATGTTATTCGTTCAGCAAGAATTGCTACAATGCTACTTCAGAAATTTACTCCAATTTCATGTTACTATATATATACCTCTTGAATGCTTTTGACTTTTTTGGTTTTTTCCCTTTACAAGCAAGAAATTTACTCTATCTTAATTTAAGATGGTTGATAAAGAATCAAGAACCTTATCCTAGTAAAGGGAGCACCTTAGAGCATCATCATCAGGGTAGCTATTCTACCATTTTGGACAAAGTAGCGAGTAATGCTTCAAAAAATCACCCAAATCAGGCTCGCCACTCCCACCTCACAATTTACAGGTGCTACACCCCCTTAATATCCCAGGCAAGGCACTGTTCATCAGCTAAGGTATATTTAATTATTTTCCTACACCTACTACTTATTACTTTATTAGTTTTAAAGGAATGGGTTCACTGCTATGAAGAGAGAGAAGTGAGTATTTTATTTAGATGTGATTAGAATAGAGAGTCTGATTTTGTGAGTTTTTGAAAAAGTGATCACTTGTTAATTTGTAAAAGGTGTTTTTGAGGTTAAATTTGGTCCAATTTTTGTTGAGCTTGATGAGGATGCTCTTACCACTTGTTATGGAAGCAAGAAATAGCTTCACTGATCGGAGGAGTACTGAATGTGTAACAACCCTAATTTTTGATAAATAATTTTTTTTATTACGAATTTTTTTTTTATTTGCCTCTTTAGTATATAATTCTAAAGATTTCTACATATGCATAGGTATATGTACTACTATGTCTACTTCCCTGACACAAAGAATCCTAGATATTCTCCATGCACATTCAAGAATCTCATAGATTTTCTCTAGGATTCTTTCATTAAAAACCTAGAGATTTATAGTATACCTAGCCTACGATTTGCTAAGATTTAGCTATGGATTCTCATGATATATCCTTAAGATTTACTCATTTAAAACGTAGGATTCTAAGTTCTAACCTATAGATTTACCTAGGATTTTCCTAAGATCGATCATATAGGATTATGCTGTACTACGTAGATCTTGGAGCAATAATGGAGAGGGGAGAGTTTAGAATTGTGAGAATTATCCTACTTGCTCACCAAGTATTGGTCCATGCACATGCATGCATAGACACTTGTATAACTAGCCCCCAAAATCTCTTTAGGTGAGGATTTCTCCGACAAACCCTAACCCTACTTATTCTCTCCAATATTCCCTCATTAATTCTCAATATTCTCTCATTACAAACCTAGATTTCCTAAGTACTAACCTAGATTCTCCTAGGGGAAATTTCAGTAACCTCCCCTGAGGTTTCTGACACAAACACAAACCTCCCCTGAGGTTTCTGAAATATCACTGGCCTCCCTTGCTTTTGGGTTTGTGTAAAGGAGACCCCCCTCCCTTAACAGAAGTTAGGAAGCTAACAGTTTTTGATGATGTCATTATCCACAAACTTCTAATATACCCATAATACCCTCACCCTTACTCTCTTTTGCTATATATATAAACCAACTCTCCTCAGGATATGAAAAGAACGAAAAAACACAAAATGCAGCAATGTATATTGATCAAATGCAACAAGTATCTAGATGTTTTTTTCTGCACCAGTGAGTTTTCTGGATGTGTTTTTTTCCTTATCAAATGCAACAATGTAATGCAATTACAAGAGTTAATCAAATGCCGTATTAGCAATCAATCCCATTCATCCAAACTTAGACATACATCTCATTGAATTTTCTTATCAAATGCAGCAATGTATATTGATCAAATGCAACAAGTATCTGGATGTTTTTTTTCTGCACCAATGAGTTTTTCTGGATGTGTTTTTTTCCTTATCAAATGCAACAATGTCCAGATCAAAAAAATAAATAAAAATGCAACAATGTAAGAGTTAATCAAATGCCGTATTAGCAATCAATCCCATTCATCCAAATAACAGTCAGATACCAGTCAACAATTCAAGTTTTTGTCTCAGCATTCATCCAAATAGCAGTCAACCATACTGCATATTACATACCAGGTTAAGTTACATACCATATTAAGTCAAAAAGGGCTATACAAAACAGAGCTTTACAGTATGAGGCAACAAAAAAATGAGTCTAATCTGCCCTATACAACAATTAACACATTGCTCTAACTATCCATTTGCAAAAGTTAGCATTAATTTCAGCCCTATACTATACAAAAGTGATCTTGAATATGTCCATTCAGCTCAACAAAAAAAATCCCCAAACTTGATCATCATCTGCATGTCAATATCAGGTATTACTTTAGTGCTATGTTCAACTACAAGATTAAAAGTATACCCAACAAAAAGGGAAAAAAAAATTTACTCACTTAGAAAAGTGACCAGTCTGATGGCTGGCTTTGGGTAACACATTGTGAAGGTTGTGTCTGTGAGGTACCCACTTGATTTCCCTAATTTTTTTTGGCAACACAAGTACACACTTGTAAACATTAATAAGTACATGTAATGGTATATAAACTAGTCCATAAAATGGCATGTAAAGAAGTAAACTCTTACTTGATTTTTGGAAGTTGCATTTGGTCCCCTTCCTCTGCTACTGCCTCTTCTTGTCGTGGATCTGCCTCTAGTACTGCCCCTGCCTGTGGTACTGCCCCTGCCTCTAGTTGCCCCTCCACCTTTTCCCTTGTGAATGCCCCTACCTCTACCAGTGCTAGTAGTACTTGCTGCTGTGACTGTTCCTCCAATTTCATTGCCACTTGCACCAACCCTCCCATTGTTATGTGTGTTTCCCTTACCTCTTGGTCCACCTCTGCCCCTAACAGGTCCTCTCTGACAGGTCCTTTTATTATGCCCAAACTCTTTGCACCATGTGCACTTAACAGTTTGTGACCTCTTTGATTCACTTGTGCCAGCTGTAGGTTCATCAGCTGCTCTTCTCCTAACTTTCCTTGGCCTACCAGGCAATCTCTTAAGTGGTGGTGGGTCTAATGGGTCACCTGGAACTGTAATCCACATTGTATGATCAAGGATTGGGTGTATCATCCTCCCATGTGCTCTCAAGTACATCTCCTTAGAATAACAGGTGTGAATAAAGTCTTCCACATTCTTCCTATCCTTTACAATTGCAGCCATTGCATGCTTGCATGGAATACCAGATATCTCCCACTGCCTACACACACATTGTATCCTCCCTAAGTCAACCAAGTGTCTCACCCCATTGTCCATCACATCATACTCTGTCCCACCACAATATTCAGCCTTGCAATGCCTTGCAGCCCTCTGTATTTTTGTCACTAATTTGTTAACATTTGCTATTATCCCATGTTTCCATCCCACTCCCTTTTGGTACCTAGTTTGGATTCTAGACATTACTTTGCACCTTATCCCCTCTAGCATGGTCAGAATTGGCTTCCCTCTAAGATTGCCAAGCCAGTTATTAAAGGACTCTGCCCCATTGTTTGTAATGTGATCAGACCTCACCCTCTCGTCAAAAGCATGCCTTGCCCATGAGCTAACAGCTAGTTTCACTAGATGATCATGTGCCTCTGAGTTCAGCTCTTTAATTGTAGACATTGCCTCATTGAATTTTCTATGGTTATAGGCCCTGTCAGCTATCCAAAATTGCTTCTTAAGTGCAAGACCAGGGAATTTTGCCTTGAAATTCTGAAACAAGTGTCTTGCACAGTGTCTATGTGAGGCCTCAGGTAATATTCTAGCAACAACCCCATCTAGGCCCTTTTGTTGGTCACTCATAATGGTCCATGGCCTATTCTCTCCAGTAGACCTAATTATGGTCTGAATGTGATCAAGGAAGAACCCCCAACTGTCATTATTCTCACTCTCCACTACTGCCACAGCCAAAGGAAAAAGGCCATTGTTACCATCTAATGCCACTGCTGAAATTAAGACACCCCCATAAGGACCCTTAAGGTGACAACCATCCACCCCTATAAAAGGCCTACATCCATTTAAAAAGCCATTTATCATAGACTCAAAAGATACAAACAGCCTCATAAAAATGGGATTTTGTGTGATACATGGCCTGTTATACTGCATTTTGAATAAACTTCCAGGGTTGGTCTTCCTAACCTCTACAGCATATGTTGGAAGGAGTTTATACTGTCCACCAAAACTACCCTCAAGCACATCCATACACTTTCTTCTAGCCCTATATAGTTGGATATTTGAGGCCTCGATTCCATACCTATTGTTCAACTTCTCTTGCATCCCATCCAAATCAAGATTTGGGTTCTCCTTGAAATCCTTGAGAAGTTTCTTGGATATCCAAGTAGAGGTAGCATCTTGGTTCTGATTAACCCTAGAACATGTGTGGTCAACATTCATTTTCTTTATCTTATATGTAACCCCATCTGGAAGTGGTGAGGCATGAATCCTCCAAGGGCAACCCAGAAAAGCACAATGTGCAGTCACTCTCCCTTTCTCATTTTTGTCCCTCACTATCTTAAACCCTTTCTCTACTGTGTAGTCTCTTAGCTTGGCCCTAAATGCATGTACATCAGCAAATATCATGTTTTCCTCCAATACAACTTCTCCTTCAGAATCTAAGAATGGCTCTTTCCCACCATAACTTGTATCAAAGCCAACCCTAGACTCAATATCATCATCACTGCCACTGGAATTGCAGCCCTCATCATCACCTGATTGGTAGTCACTCAGCCCCCCATCTTCGCCAATAATTTCAACATTAAGGCTACCCCCATCATCAAACTCCACCTCCCCTTCCATATCCCCCATCCAATCATTATCTTCATCACTAAAACCATATACATGGTCATCACCTACATCATCCTGGTCTCCATTCACCTCAAATTGGTTAGGGTCTACTACTTGACTTGAATTATGGGTTTCAACTTCAACATACAAGTTTAAAGTGCTAGGTATACCATCCATAGAGAACAAGTCTAATATGGCTTTGTCACTGTCAAGGTAAACCCTATACCCACTACCAGCAAGTTCACAAAAAACAGAGAAGGACAACCCTAACCCAGGGGGATAAGCAGACATCACAGACTCATTAACATCAGCCAACATGTCAAAATAGGAATACATATCAGGATCAACATTATGTATCCTACCAACTTTTCCCTTATGATGGATGATCAAATCAAAAAATGTAGGAGGCATGGCTGAAATGAAAAACAGGGAAAAAGTCTTGGATTAATAACAGACAATACTTGTATCACCTAAGGAAATAGAAAAAGTCAGATTTACTGGAAAAAAAAATGCACATTTTGATGAAAAACAAGAAAAACATGCACATTTTACTGGAAAAATCAGATTTCCAGTAAAATCAGATACACTGAAAAAAACAGATTTACTTGGATCCAACATTTTGACAGTTTAACTAAATTTTGAAATTTGACTATCAACAGAAAAAAAAAAAAGAAGCTTCTAACTCTGAAAAAGAAGAAAAAACTCCTTTAAGAAGAAGAAGCCAGAGAAGTACCTTCATTCCAAGAAAGAATGATGGAAAATAAGTCGTTCATAAAAGAAGGATGGAAAATAAGTCGTTCATAAAAAGAATGATAGAAACTAAGGTATAAGTGGGCAGAACATACAAAAACTTGGAATACTATCACATTTATAGCAGACTACATAGAAATGACATTAACAACTATACTTGTAAGGACGAAATAAGTGTTACCTTAGTTCTTGGGCTTTGATCTTCACTTCTTCGGGAGTTAGAGAAGGAGCCTTGGGTTTTCTGTTGATAGGTACCTAGGCAAAATCAAGCAAGTGAGATAGTCAAATCTTCAAGAAGCAATTTTACTTTGTGTCAGCAACAAGCAAAAATCTAAGAGGCCTGGGATTAAAGAAGTGGAGAGACTTATTTTGTACTTCTTGAGTAGAGTACGTAGAGGTGATATTTTCTTACATTAAATTAAAAATAAATCCCAATGGTAGAAAATTTTAAAAAATGGACGAGCTAACACGGATTATTATTTTTCACACAAATCATAGTTATATGAAGCAAACTTTCTTGGTGACTCAACTGAAGAATTCGCTTATAAAATTGTATTGACTAATAGTATGATGACTCAACTGAAGAATTCGCTTACAAAATTGTAATAAAGTTTTCTTTGAATCGGATCGTGCTCAAAGTATATCACTACAAGGGTTACATTTTGATTGTGATCTTTTGATGTTGATCAAGCCAAAAGTACAATGTAACCTTGATTTTTTTCTAACTTGTTTGTCATTTTTTTTCTTTTTAAACTTAATAGTACTAAATGGGCAACAAAGATTGGAATCGGGTTAGGGCAACCCAAACTTTAGGGGGCCGGCCCTGTCGAAAGGTAACTAGCAGCATACTACCAAACGAGCAAGTATTGTTTCCAATGTGTCAGATCTACCATATATGCACTTAAACAGTTCCACACATCATTCAAGTGAAAAATTGGGCAAGATCAAACGAAACTGATGTGTGGTCAAAACAATGCACTTTAACCACAAAATCTAAAAACAATTCCACGAACAAAGCAAAAAACATTCTAGCAAGAGAGCAACAACCACAACCCCTGTTATTCGGGGTAAAAAATAGCCTACCCCTCAATTGAGTAAGTATCCGAACAAGAATTAATCAACATAGCATCAAAAGACTAAAATATTTTTTTACCAGCCCTAAATTTGGGATTTCACGCAAAAAAACGAAAAAAAATGCAGAAAAACGAGTTCCATGACTTACATAAAGGATTTACAGATGATTACAGATGCCGAAGTAACCTATTCCAGATGAAGATTCAGCGATCTAGAATGGGTTAATGGCCGAATTGAGCTTTCTCCTTCCAATCGGTATGTTTCAACACAATCAAACCAAGATCTTCATGTTTTCCTGTACAAATTGCAATCTCGATCCATGCTCTCTACGTGATTGCCATCGTTTCTGCTAGTGATCAGAGTAGCACCTTCATCTTCTTCTTCGTCTCTCTCTCTCTCTCTCTCTCTCTCTCTCTCTCTCTCTCTCTCTCTCTCTCTCTCTCTCTCTCTCTCTCTCTCTCTCTCTCTCTCTTCCTCTCCCCGATGTTGAGCGAATAATCTGGAATGTGCAAAAAAAAAGCCCAAGTGTTCATTTATATACAGGAGGGTATTTTGGTCTATTCCTTACCAGCTAACGGGGTAATTCACGCCGTCTGCGTGTTTTTGGCGGGATGGGGGTCTCTTTTACACAAACCCAAAAGCAAGGGAGGCCAGTGATATTTCAGAAACCTCAGGGGAGGTTTGTGTTTGTGTCAGAAACCTCAGGGGAGGTTACTGAAATTTGCCCATTCTCCTAAGATACTCCTAGATTCTCCTAGATTTCCTAATCTATTAGGCATATGTCTAATAGTGTAAGCTTGTGCATGTATAGCTAGTACCCAAAATCCTCTAAAACTAGTGGAAATTTTTACCCTCAGCTAATGAGGGTGAACAAAACCTTCATCCTGATTAGTTGAAATGGTGTGGGGTCCATCACAAATGGTGTGGATCCCACCATAAAGTGATGTCGTGCTTACAAAAAAGTGTATTAATCAAAGTGAATGTCATGCTTACCAAAAAATGTATTAATCAAAGTGATGTCATGCTTACTAAAAAGCGTATTAATTTTGGAGACGCCACACCATTTCAACCAATAAGGGTGAGGGTTTTGTTCACCCTCATTAGGTGAGGGTGAACAAATTTGCACTCCTCTAAAATAAAGTTGGCCATGCAAACCATAACCCCTAACTAGTCTACTAGATTTTCCTCATGTTTTCTCTCATTAAAACCACAGGCAAAGTACCTAAATGCCTATAGGAATCTCATGATGAAGCCTATGAATTTTATTCCTCCAAAATCCCATCATTCTTGGCATTTATAAGAGAATATATGAGAGATTTAGTAAGAGAGGGAGAGAGAGACAGCTGGTTGGGGGAGAGGGAGAGAGGGAGCTCATGCCTATAAATAGCACCCCATGCTTCACATATTCTTCACACCTTTCTCCACCCTCACTTTGTAGTATTCTTCTTCTTGAGCTTTGGAGAGTTTTAGAGAGAGAAACTCTTCTTGTTGCCGATAAAAATAAAAAATAAAAAACTCTTCTTGTTCTTATTTTAGGTTGAAGTTTCAATAGAAACTCAACTTGTTCTTCCCATATATATTAAACCAAGAGCCGCCACTCTCCACCAGCAAAACCACCCTTTAATCCAAAAAGTAGGAGAATAGTAGTATACTTCTTATTTCTAAAAAAGGAAGTAATTATTTTTCTTTCAAAACAATTAGCCGCTACACCGTCCGACGAACCACCCCGGTTTAGCTTATGCGTCTTTCAACTTACCCTCAGAATTAAGGTAGATTACTTCGATCCAGAATTTGAAAGTACTATTACGTGGTTATACTTGTTCCATTAAACTACTTGTCGAAAAAATACTTGCCGAATTAAGGTAGTTTAACTTGTTCCACTAATTAATTTTTTCGGCAAGTATTTTCCTTTTTCTATGCGATGATACTTGTCGAAAAAATTAATTACTCCTATGCGATTTAGAAGTACCTTAACTCCCATGGTCCTTGCATGCTGGTTGTAGTGTACAACTATGTTTCGACAAAATCTCATAATGAGAAGATCCAAATATGAATCGTTCGGCACATAGTCAGGATCATCTCGATCAGCTTTAAACTTATCAAAAAGACGTTTGATTACTGTTTCATCCTTGATGTACACTCCCCAACCCCTGAAGGACATTGCGAGGTGAATTTCTTCGCTATGGAGTGTATTTGTATCAATATACTGGTCAAACTTCATGATGAAGTCCAACTTTTGTTTGTCTTGTCCAAAAGAAAGGGGAGTCAAGTCTAAATTTCATCTCCGCTTTCGTCTCCCTATTTTATGAAAGAATAACACAATCAATAAAATTGTTAGATTACTCCAATAGAAAAGTTTAAACATAAAATAAAGGAAATAATAATAACTCACCACAGCTTGGAATCAAACATCCTAAAATCCAAATCTTGCGGGAATTGAAAATCATCCCTGGGCTTGATAGCATGTTCAATTGTGTTCTTCCAACATTTTATATCATTTTCAATTCCGTCTTCCCACTTCTTCTTTGTATTTGTGTCGGTACTCGTACTCAGTAAAAGTTTTGCCCGATTATGTTTGTGTGATTAAGATCCATTTGTCTTCCAAGGATCCATGATAATCACCCTTATCATAGAGGAACCACAATCCTCTGAGAACATCCCTACAACACCAAAACAAACAATAGGAATTAATTTTGTGCTCAATGAATAATAATCTAACAATTCAATCGTTGCTTATATAAAAACCATACATAGCTATTAGTTTAAAACCACGTTGGATAAAATCCCACCAAGTGCACCTTTTGTCTTCCCATACTTCTTAGTCACCCACATAGGAAGCGTTCCTTCAAATCTTTCTGTTATCACACGTGTTTCACCCTCGTTCGTATCTCCATCGCCATGGTCGGTGTGATAGACTCTTGCCAATCTTTCATTTTGAAGGGTTTTCCACCGGTCGAAACCTTCGAAATCATTTAGATTGACATTATCGAAAGGATGAAACAGTAATCAAACGTCTTTTTGATAAGTTTAAAGCTGATCGAGATGATCCT
Organism: Vaccinium myrtillus; assembly: GCA_016920895.1. NCBI lineage: Eukaryota > Viridiplantae > Streptophyta > Magnoliopsida > Ericales > Ericaceae > Vaccinium > Vaccinium myrtillus. Next base: position 34,845,519 of record CM029280.1, on the reverse strand, counting down.
GACTATGTGCCGAACGATTCATATTTGGATCTTCTTATTATGAGATTTTGTCGAAACATAGTTGTACACTACAACTAGCATGCAAGGACCATGGGAGTTAAGGTACTTCTAAATTGCATAGGAGTAATTAATTTTTTCGGCAAGTATCATCGCATAGAAAAAGGTTTTAATGCTTACTTCTTTTTCTTGTAGATATTGGAGGAGCTTGAGATCATGGAAGAAATAGAAAAACTTTGGCCCAACCTTTTTCAAGTTGTCCGTGAGGGTTGAGAAGATGGAGTTCGGGCTTGGGGCCAGATGCTCGGTAAGCATGTTGATAATTTGGTTTTATGATGCAAGATAGTTCTTATCATTTTTCTCTCTTTCGGTCTCCACCCTCTTGCTATGTTTTTTTTTACCGTCTCATTTTTTTGTTAGTGCTTGCATCCATGGGAGTGAGAAAAGAGAGGAAGAGGACAAGGAGAGTCGAGGAAATGAGAAAAACTAAGAGAAAGGGAGGGAAAAAAGAGGGGGGAGGTATGCCATAACCTAGGAATTTGGGGTAGATTTTTTTGGATTACTTCATTAATGTGTTTGAATACTTGGGGCATTGGAGATGGGGAGATTTATATTCGTTCGTTTAGAGTGCACAGTGGAAGCGTCCTATAGAATTCTTGACTGATGGAGGTCTATGGGGTACATAATTTTGAGATGTAATACTACTCCATATATTGAGTAGTTCCTGTATCTCGGACTTTTAGTTTAATTACATACGTACAGGAAATTTACATGAATACTGCAAATTACTTAAATTACTTATCTACTGAAATTTACATCATCTATTCACCATTTCAGGGACGATGTTTTGGAGAAGATGCTGAGCTCAACCACCTGAGATGGGGTAAGTTTCTTCTTTTTAGCATGTTTTGAATGCCTAAAAGTAGAAACTGAAACATGGTCTTGCTTAGATGTGAAACAGAAAGATACATATATCTACATGTTTACATGCTTTGCCTCAACAGAGAGAGAGAGATTGGTTTGATAGCTAATATTATAACAGCGACGAGAACGTCAGTGGTGGTGCCAGCAATTAAGTACCACTAAAACGCAAACAAACTTCTAGAAGTCCCCTCTAGGTAGGCCTGTCAATGGACTGGCCTACCAAGAATGTCCCCACCCGACATATATTGTGCTTTCTTCAATATTGGTCTTCCACTGTCTGAGAATTGTCGCCTCAACATTACCAAATTAGGATTCAAATAATAAAAAAACATACTGTAACAATCGACCAGAGGAGAGGGCATTGAATTATTGGAGGTCAGCTGGTGATGGATTAGTCTCCCGCGATGGAGTCGAAATGGATACAAGCCATTTTATTAGAGCAATCTGGCTTCTATCTAGATTAATTCCAAACGCAGTTCAAAAAAGATTAATTCCAATCTTTTGTACTGTAATTCTTTTCCACTAACACTTGAATTCATTTCCACTCTCTATTTGAGGCTCTAGATACCCAAGATTTGATGGTTTGTGTTTCAGTGCACTCACAACTGTAATGCTTTAGAGAGTGGTGGGAATATCCTCAAGTTAAAGACTAAAAATCTCAAAGTCAAGGCTTGATAGTTCAATATATTTTTTTTGATTGAGTCTTTGCTGAGCGGAATATAGTATGTTTTAGTGGAAGAGATTAAACTGTTAATAAAATCATCAGATGGGATTTTAAATTATTAGTAATCCGAACAACTTTCTTAATGCATCAATTTTACTTTTGGCCTTATGATTTAATTGCATAGAACAAGGGAGTGAGTTAATGTTCTGCTAAACATAGGACTGTTAAATGACTCCACCTACTCGAGCCTGACCTTTATTTAGCATATTGAAAGTTTGTGTGATCATTATGAAGGATAAACAAGTCAAACTCTTGAGCTCATCGTTACGAAGGATAAACAAGTCAGCTCTTGAGCTCGTTAGGTTTTAAGCCAAGCTTGAATAACTTGGTATTTGGTTTAAGAAACTAATGCATTATATTAAAGCCAAAGTAATTGAGCATTCATTCGTTTGAGATCAACTTGAATGATAAACTACCGCTTTTGGAGGTTGACTCTACTTGTTTGTATCGCTAGCTCAATAGAAATTGGATGTTAATGAGATATTGCAAGTGCAAAAGACAGGACGCCAAGAGCCAAAACTACTTGCCAACAATGGTCAATGGACAAGTGAGTTCGCCACGGAATAAATCCAAGAACGTCAATAAGCTCTCTTGTTTGTTTTGTAAGTTTCCAGATCAATAAGCTACAATAAACTTCGATCGGTTTCCAATATCTACCAAAGATATTATATTCCTTACGTCCGTTTCCTTGATTTGAGTTTTTGGAAAAATAAGAAAATAAAAGCAGGAGATTCTGGTGGGAAGACAAGTGGGTATTGATGTTGGAACGGTTGATCCAATTCGTCTTGGGCTCTTTCGAGATTTTTCACTTGTGATCTGCATAAGTGCAGCATTTCGTTGTCACATGTTTTTTTGCGAGTAACATATTTTAATAACATATTGTAGCTTCTCTTGGTGGCTTTTGCTTTTTGAACTTGGGCAAAAACTGAACCTTTTACAATTTTAACAACTTTGTTGTTGGATGTTTGGGGTTTGGATGATATTTCCTTTTCTTTTTGGTCCAACTTGCTGACTGCCAACTGATTGGCTGTAAATAGTCTTTTCAATTCTTTCTTGCCTTTTTTTTTTTAAGTGTATATACTAAACATCTTCGACCCATTTCAATTTTTGTAGATCACACAGTCCGGATCACTTGTTACCGAAAATGCAGCGTTCACTTTCTTCTCTGGCTGTTGATAACTTGGTATCCAGCCCACGAATCCCACCGTTTACTACTGGGAGGCCAATATAAGGCCGGGGCCTATGAACTAGCCCAACACATGAATTAGCATGTGGGTGGGAGTCGAACTTTTCTACTTGTTTTGTAGCTTCTCTAAATGAGTGCATTGCTGCACTATCCATTGAGTTTTGGTCACAAATCCCTAGTAGACCAA
>CM029280.1:34809030-34841501 GCA_016920895.1 Vaccinium myrtillus | reverse complement strand
GACCAATAAAACTAGGGCACAAAAACCGGTGAACCGTGAATCCGGTCCGGACCGAACCGATCCGTATGTTTTGGATTTTAACCGTGGATTAATGGTCTGGACACGGATTCAAAAAATAATAAACCGTGACTCGCGGTTCGGACACGGATTTTGATTTTGAAACCGTGGATTAACCGATCCGGACCGTGAGATTTTTATTATATATATTTTTAAAATATATAAATAATTTTATCTCTTTTATAAATATTGTCAATTTGATATAGAGTAATACTGTTATCTCCTATAAATATTGTCAATTTGTATTGGACTTTCATGTATTCCACTGCCTTGTATTGGACTTTGATGAATTTAGTCGTTGTTCACTATTTTTATTTTTTTTTTGTATCAAACTGTCTTTGTTTCTATTCCACTATGTAACTGAACTAAGTTATATACTTCTACTAGTGCTTGTTTAGGCCCTAGTTGTGGCTCCATCACGTGCTCCATTTAAGGTCTCTTTGTTTTCTACTTTGATTTTTTTGGATTTTATTTTAATCAAATTGTTTGTTACTTATTTACGTATGACATGTAATCCGTGGATAAAACTGAACCGATCCGTGACTCGCGGATCGGATTGGAACCGGACCGTGAGACTTTTGGTCCGGACACGGATTAGATTTTCTAAAAACCGTGACTCGCGGATTAGGATTGGATTCATGCCAATCCGATCCGATCCGGACCGTGTACACCCCTAAATAAAACATGTAGGCTATTAGAAAATACCCCAGTAATGATTAGTGTAATGCAATTATTTCTTTTGTGGACTGTGCTTGAAGCTGGGTGGGTTTCGTTGCTTGTCGTACAGTGGACCCCATTGGACCCCTTGCTGGTTACCAAACAGAAGTTTTGTGTTGTGTATTGGCTTGTAAATGGGATCCATTCACAATTATGATGTTGCTTATATCTGTCATGACCATCTTGATGTTGAATTGCAGATAGGAAGGAGGTCCAAAGCACACTTTACTGATAAAGTTTTGTAGAGGTTCACAGTTCGCAAGAGATATCATAGTTGGTTTTTTCAAGATGCAGAATGTTTCTCTTAAAGTGCTGCAGCCAGCTGTTACGTTCATAGCTTACCAAGCCATAGCTTCTTATGTTCCTTGCTCAGTTATAGGAGTCAGACTGACTTTTGATGATAGCCTCTGGGGTGAAGCAGCAGTTTGTGTACACATTGCACATTGTTCTTTTGTCCTCGGCTAACTCTAACTTTTAGGTTGTTTTGTTCTTACTGCCTCTCCTGTAAAGTGTTCATTACGATTATCTACAGAGTTCTCGATTTCTCCTCAAAACAAAATTGGAAATATGAATCTATGGTATCTCTAGTTCACTCCCATTTGTCCTGCAGGCGTATTACTATGTAGGAGTTTAGTTTGTTATGCAGTTGGTTGTTTTAGCATATGTTCAGGGTTGTGGTAGCTTGATCACTCTCACTCAATCTAGATGATGAATTTTCTGGACCAAATCTTGATACTCCATCTCTTTTTTTTTCTTTCTTGGTTCATTGAATTTCTGCGTTTTTCTTTGGTTATTGACATGCTCCATGCACACCTGATGTTGTATACTATCAAAATTGCATTCCAAGTTTCTTTGTATGTTCAAAACTCTGCTAATTGAGAAAATTTTGGGTGCCGGTAGGGTAGATCCACGTGGTGCCCAGCACCACATCCGAACCGTCCAAACATGTTTTGGACGGCCCAGATCTGTGGTGGCATTTTTGTATACTATCAAAATTTTCTCCTGCTAATTTCTCTAAATCCGTCCACTGGATTTGGGTAGGACTTACGAAAGCATTATTGAACACTGCACGTACTATCTGCTTTGACTTTGAACTTGGGATTCCATTTCGGTCACCTCTACAAGTGGGCAAAACGCAAGCAAAAGGAAACACCATTACAACCCATGCGGCGGCATCACCTTCTGAAATCACAGTAGCATTGTTAAAGTGCCAAGAGCTCGAACTTTTGCTACTTCTGAAATCATAATGGAACCGTTCAATGTAGCATTATACAATTCTTAAAGGTCTAGAACTTTTGCTACCACTGCTATTTGGTTGTTCTAGCCTTTTGATTGGTTGAAGAAGACCTTTTTTGAGAAACCAGATTCCAAAGGGAAGTGCATAGAGACATGATATTTCTCGGGTTGATGAAGAGAAAAATGTTATGAGAGTTGATTTGAACAATGCTTTCTTTTATTTGTGTAAGAAGACATTTTTTGGGGGATAAGTTTGTTGTTCTTATTATGTGGTATGCCCCTCTGTTTTTGAGCAATGATTTTGTATTTAATGGAATGTTATGTGCAAATGTTGTAGCTAGCTTGGTGATTGCCGTACCCTCGACTCGAGGCTCGTATTGCAAAATGCTAATTCTGGCTAGATTGAGTGAAAAAGGGTTTAGGACTGGAGAGAGTGGGGATCGAACATAGTTTTTACCCAAAATTTTGAACTCAAATTGAGTAAACTTTGGAGGAAGGTTGGAGATGCTCTAAAGAGCAAGATTTCTTGACTATCCGTTAGCTTTCGAGTTATAAGACGTTTTTTTTATTTACTTCCGCTCACACTCACACTAGCTTTTGAGTTATAAGACGTTTTTTTCACTCCCGCTCACACTCACACGCACCCATTTTGCAACTTTAGGTGTGAAGTTGGATTAAACTAGAAAATATTCACAGTGAAAATGTATTTCTTCTTCGAATTGATTTCATTATTTCACCTTCATTCAAAAATTTGTGAGTTTCGATCATAATATTTTATTTTTTCAATTCATCTCGTCGAGCTGAATTAATAATTCACAAAATTTTGACGCAAAATTAATAATTGCAGAAAAAAAATTTGAATGAAGACAAAAGAATAAACCACCTTGACTTATATTGGCCAGGGAGGCCTTAGACTATACACATAATGAAAAAAGTTAATTCAACTATGCAAGCATCATATTAGTTGATAGTGCACCTAGCCTAGACGAACTCTATTGTTTTTTTTTGGATATGGGGTGTTCGGGCCAGCTTAAGCGCACCTCGATTAATTCACACACATAGACCGGACAAAGCAAAGACCCACGTAGATCGGACAAAGCAAAGACCCGACGAGAACAATGGAATTTTTTGCAGGTGAGCCTAGACAAACTTTAAAAAAGAACTAAAATATCGATAAAATTTGAAAGTCAACTAAAAACATAGTTATTGGAGGAGTGATAGTTATATATTAACCTCTCTTTTTAATTTTTTTTCACTCCCCACTATAACAATGAGATTTTTTAGATAAAGTAAAAATGAGAAAATATAAATAAGTTTAGGTAGCAATTGAGTTTTGGACTCCATTGTTTAGTGACCACACTCCAATTTTTGTTCTTTATGTTGATATGAAGCTTATGTGCTATTAGATAGATTAGGGTATGCTCTTAGGGTTGTCATGACTTAGCTTATGTGCTACTAACATTTTTGTACATGTATCATTTAATTGGTCCAGTAGCTTTTAGAAAATTTCAATTGATAGAAGTCAAATTTCAGAGCTTAATACTGTCATGTTCTGACCTAGTCACACTTTCAAAATAATTCGCGACCCCGCTCTCAGTATTCACGATGCATTTGCGTTCGCAATCCTCGCTCTCACTCGCATTTCCGTTGACGCATGCGCACGTAAATTATATTATTTAGCTCTGACCCCACCGACATAGGATTCTAAAACTTCATTTGATGAAAGCCTAGCTGGGCTTAATTCGGGTAAAGCGATTCAAAGCATTCGAAATTAGAGTGATGTCTTAATTTTCTCAAGGATGCTACATGTACAATAAAAATGGATAACAAAAGTAGACACGGATCTCAATCGTTCGTTCCAGCAATCAATGGTCCGGACTTGAAATACTCTTTGACCGTTGAGAACACTTTTGAAAGGCGATAAATGTGTTGTCCACTTCCGTTGTACTGATAGAATTTTTGTAATTTTCCTCCCCCACTGGCTTTCGGTTGAAAAAAAGCTAAAACCCCCAAAACTAAACCTTTTACAAAAACGGCAAATATCTCCACGATTCGCGGGCTCGAACCGCCATCCGAGTAGCCAGTCCTGAAATCGGAAGGAAAGGAAATGGTGGTCGCCTCCGGTCCCTTCGCCAAGGAGATGGCCATCCGCAAGCGCATCTCCAACATGTACTCTCTCTCTCTCTCTCTCTCTCTCTCTCTCTCTCTCCCCCCAATATATGTGCTTACATAATTGTTTTTCTGTGTTTTAATATGTACATCTTCCTATTGATTCAAGAGTGAATAGCATTTTCGGGATCTTGTTTTTTTTAGTAGCTTCGAGTATTGAAACAGAGTGATGAACTTATTAAGTTCGGTACTACAGTGATTGAAGATAATTTTGGGAGCTGCAGTGATAAGATGTAGCTGTGTATGTGTTGATTTGAAGCTTTAGGTTTGGGTTTGGGTTTGGGTACATCTACTGTTGAAGAGTGAGGGGATGGGGATGGGTTCTCTTGTTGACTACTCCTGTTTGGACTTGGAATTTGGATCCATATGTTCCAGAAAATATGAAAAAACCCCTCAATTTTATTTTTTACTTATTTTATTTTTATTTTTAAATCTCATAAATTCATAAAAAAAACTGAGTCTGTATGTCTTTGTGAGTCGAGTTTCAACTTTCAATCTATATCTATGGACTAAAATGCCTTGACCCGGAACCATAAACCGATGAACCTGAATTTATATTGTATGAAGAGTTGAACACGACAAACAAATCTAAATTTGTTGATTATAAACACTTGTACACTAAACTTGTGTACACATCAACACACATTGTCACCCTCAAAGGATGATGTGCTAGGAGAGTGTACCTGGAAGAGTATACTTGGAATGTGCCAAGAGTTGGAGTTTACCTAGAATGGGTTGAGTGAGATTACCTGTGTAGGGGAGCAGTCCGTTGTATGTGAGCAAGGAACGTTCAAGTTGTAAGCAATAAAAGACTCTGTTTCCGTTGCGTCCGCACTCAACATTGTATAGTATGGACAGGTACTAGTCATGTGACTAAACACTATACCCATGAAATGAGTTGGCTTTCGATCTCGTAATGACGCTAGGACTGAATTTGTGTTCGAAAGGTCAATCCCAAAATTATGAATGATTCTTGTTCGTATATGTGATTTTAATTAATATCTTTATGGACTCGTACAGATATCAGTCTGGAACAAATTCTTCAGGTTGACTTGTAGAATAAAATGTTAAAGTGCTTGTTGACCTAGCTGCATCATCATGACATAGTAGCACACATACTTCAACTTACCATTGGCTCTTGTTCAGCAGTTAAGAGAAAATCGTTAAATTTTGCTAAAACACCAGTGTTTTTCATGCCTGTAACACATGCTGGATGGTGCTCATTAGTGAGATGCTCTGGACCATGAATGAAGGAAGCATGGTCATGAGCACAAAAATTAATTTGGGTCTCTAGGCCTGCCCTCCCTGATGCCTTTCGGCTTTGATTTAAGGGTATGGTTCTACAACAAAACGTCTCTGTAGCTCCTCGGTTCTTGGAGGTTTAGGGGGGGGCAATGTTTCAGTGGTACTCTGAGAGCAGCCACTTTGTGCATATTGCCAAATGTTAGGTCTGTCTCTAATCAGTCCCTGCCCATACCCCCAATGATTGCCTGATTGGGGCCTAAATGGGTTCTGTTATAGTTGTTGTTGTTGGTACATATCGCACTTAAACAGAAAGAGCGGAAAACAGGAGATGAGCATAATAAATTGTCAATAGAAATGCCGTGGGCGTAAGTTGAAGTGCTTATGTCCTGGAATCAGAGAGGATCCAACAGCAGAACAAGTTTCCCTTTACCGAAAGTCATAATACTGCCATGTTGCATCATTTATCATTGTTACTTTTTGCTAGGTTGTAGTATGGTGAGTGAAGTACCTGATTACCAGTTCAGGCATGTGAGATTTTTTTTGTATTTCTGTCTTCTGCAAGAATCTCATTTGTTTTGACTGAACTTCGCTTCTAGGCAATGTACATAAAATGTAGAATATGTCGAATTCTTAATTGCTATTTGATCTCTCTCTCTCTCTCAATTGTGCAGATTTAATAAAAGAGAGGAAGATTTTTCATCATTGAGAGAATACAATGATTACTTGGAGGAAGTGGAGGACATGAGTAAGTTTTGGTAGTCTTACTCTTTATATGAGTCCCTCCTTTCACTCAATTTTTCTTTTTATTAATAAACATGATTTCCCTCTCTCCAAATGCACTGGGTATCCTAATCAAAATCAAACATGGCTTGAGGTGTTTTGTTTTTTTGGGTGATTGTGACCTATTCTTTGGTTGTGAACTTGTGATAGAAACTTCGATTTTGTTGCATTATTTGTCGGTTTGTTATGGGGATTTCCCATCCCTTCTTGAGATGTGAGAGTTTCCTCCAGCAGATTTAGTTTGAGCTTCATTTGATTTTCCTTTCTGTAAATATCAATTAATTTCTTAGTCATTTGAAAATGCTTCGTCTTTGCAGCAGTAAACTTGGTTGAAGGAATAGATGTTCCTATTATTGAAGCATATATTGCACGGTACCAGAAAGAAAATGCTGAGCAAATTATGAATGCTCAAGCTCGTAAGGTTCGTTTTAAAGTTAGCTAAATTCTTACTGTCCTGCTCTGGAAATGTTTCATGTTTCTCAAGCTTGCAAATTTTGTGACACCTGGTGCATAATTCTCTCTGACTAGTAATTCTGGTTATTCTGTTATGACAGGCTGAAGAATATGCAGCAGCATTGGCTGCAAGTAAGGGACTGCCTGGAAATGATGCGGTAAGATCAGATGGATTCAGATTTCTTGTTTTTGGTAGCAAACATGCACTCTCTGCTAAAGTCTTTCTTTGACAACATTAAGTTGCACTGCAAGTTCTTTTTCTTTTCTTGGATTCGTTTTGTTGTTGGTTTGCTGGGAGTTAGCTCACTAAATTGTCTATATGTCTTGCTTCAACACCCTAGTGGTGAAAACATGAATTAAAGTGAATGACCAAGTGCCTTATGTGGACATAGAAAAATCTTGTACCAACTTTGGCTACATGGATTCTGTTATCTCCATCCTCAAGCATACTAAGAAAAAATTTACACCAACTTTTCTGTGTATATTGAGCAGGAAAGTGAATATTTATAACAAGAGAACATTACGAATCATACTGTGTTTTGACTTCAACAGAGATATATTCCACATGAATCATCAACCGACTTCCTTGTAGCTCCTGTTGTTTTATGGATAGGGAAGTTGCAAACAAATGTATAAGTATTTCGAACGTCAAAACTTTGAAAATATTAGTCCTTGTGTGGTGGCTTATGTTGATTGGTATGCCTTTATTTTAGTATGTGTATTTCGAGCTTGTTTTTGCTAGATTTTTTCCATATACTTGGATCTGATTAATATCACATTTTCTCAACTAAATTTCCTTTATGGAGGCAGAGCTCTCAAGAAGGGGTTGGTACTGGCGCACAGGGGTATTATGCACCTTCAGTTCCTGGGGGTCCAATTGGGCAGCCACGGCCAACAGGCACGGCTCCACAGCCCTTTCCAACTGGGTCGGATCCTTACATGCAATTGTACGGGGTTGGTGACGAAGAAATGATGAAACTTAAAGCTGAAAGAGGGGGAAGGGCAGGAGGTTGGAGCGTAGAATTGAGCAAGAAACGTGCACTGGATGAAGCCTTCAGTAGCATTTGGATTGAGTAGACACGGTCTTTGTCAGGTATGTGACTTGCTTCTTCAACAGGAGGAAGGTGATACAGTATTCTCTTAGATTATGACAATCGAGAAAGGTTATCCATGACGATTGAGATTTTTATGTTAGCAAATGCCGTGTGATTATTTATTATTTGTGCTGTCATGTCTCCTGGAAATTTACCAGTTCATAAGATAACGAGCTTTGATAAATCTCAACGTGAAAAAGAAGTAAAGTGAAAATAAAAATTTAATAAAAATGTCGTGCTATTCAAAACCCATATGCCGACGAAAATTCCCATTCTCTCCTGCCCTTGACATTGTTTATAAAAGCTTTGAAAGTCCAAAAATCAAAGTGGTAAGCTTAATAAAGCAAGAGAGCAAGTGCTTTTTCTTCTAGTTCATGTAGCAGCACTTTGCAACTTGGGCGTCAACCTTTTAAAGTAAATGTGAATCTAGTCAATTTTATGAGAAAATGAAGCCAATTATAATAATTCTTGAACTTTCATAACAACCCATTGAAACCCAGTCTCCTAGATTTTGCTAACAGTAAAATATGAATACGATCTTATTCACAACTCGAATGCTAAACTGTTATTATTGGTAGCGCAGCAGTTTTTGGCCGTGACCAGAGTCGTCTGTATAAATTTGGAGGTCTTGCGTTCAGCTCTTTCCGGTTGTCTCATCGCGTCCCCGTAACCGTGCTAGAAAGGCTTAAGGCGACGCGTCCCTGCCCAGATGGCCCTGCCTGGGGCAGGTTCTCGGTCTCCAAAAACCATCCCGAATTTGCTACCCGTGATTCACGATGTTTCCATATAAAATAGCCGCAGCATGATTTGTTAGTAATGGATTGATGATTCGGAATAGCATGATATATCATATTTATTTCTCGGTCTCTATGTATTTTTAGTAATGGGTTGAGGATAGAAAGATCTGTTCATACCATGTCGATAGGCAGTTAAATTATAATTTTGTCTTTTAAAAGCTTGGCTTTTAAACATGTCAACTGGTCATGTTTTAAATTGTCAATGTTTAGACGCGGAGATTAGCAAAGCGGATTAAAATAATTTTGCTGTTTAGTGTAATGTCGCCAAATATTTGAGGAATACAGATTGAATATCAAACAATATTTTCACAAGTTTAAAAGCAAAACATATATATGCATATATTTTTTAGGGTGGAAGCGCTTTGTATTTGGCCTCGTTGTTGGAGACCTGGATAGACGGATAGTCCATTGTGATAGCGTCTCATGCAAAACCCTGCACAGAGAGACCAATACCATCCCAGCCATGGGCGGAGCCGCAGAGCTACCTAGAGACAAGAGGGGTCACTTGACCCCTTTCACTTCAATTTCGCAATAGGATTTTTGATAGTCCTGAGCTAAATTTTACTAATTTGCCCCTGCACAAAATTCAAAAATTGTCCCAACTTGTTTAAAATTTATAGAATTCTCAAGTTTTTCTTCTTTTTGAGAGTTGATAGTTTTACAAATGAGAGTATGTATATTGTGTTCAAAATATAATTAGTCATTGGGATGAGTTACAGAGCAGAGAAATACATTACATGTGTCACTGTATATATACGTTAGCAGGAGCAAATAGAGAAAATAATTTGCATATATATAGTTTTTACCCTGCTAACTTAAAATCCTGGCTCCGCCCCTGACCTCAGCTCTTGCTCCTCGGCTATTAGATGTTCCGTCAACTTGGAGCTTCCATACCTCTCCATGAAACATTTTCCAAGTTAAGTACGGTCGCTCATGCGTGACCACTTCTGGGTTCGGGTGAGCTTGAGCTTCTGCCTCGCGTCCGAGGGTCAACTCGGCAATGAAATGTGCTAAAACCTGAGCAGCTGAGCTTTGGTCGCATTGGATGTCAGTTTTTTTTTTTTTGTTGCCAATCGATATACATCAGTAGAGTTAGCTGTTAGTAAACCACAATTAATGACCTCCTCTCCATAGGAGTCGAACCCATAATCTCACCCCTATAGAAGAGGCTACATGACCAACTGGGCTAACTGCCTTGGTCGGATGTCAAAGTTGGCAAACTGTACTACTTAGCTATGCATGTTTTCTCAAACCACCCTCTACAAATCAAGGAAGTCATGAAGAAATTTTACCTCAATATGTTTTTTCTAGCTTCAAAACTACTGAATTGTGTAGACTTTTAATTTGCTTCACAAATTAACTCCAAAACGAGCTAGTACAAAAACTAAAAAAGAATTGGTTTAATTGGATCTGAATTGTTAAACATAGTGTTTCAACTAAAATATTAACTTGATATAGGGCTGGAAAAGAACCAAACTACTCTCGAGCTCGAGGCTTGGCTCGATTCCACTCATTTAGTAATCAAGCCAAGCTCAAGCAGAGTTTTGGACTCGATCAGTACATATAAGTCGAGCTTAACACTTAAAGCTCGGTTCTTTTACATAGGCTCATTCACTCTAAAACTCGAGATCTAGTTTTGATTTGTTTAGTAAACGAACTGAGTTCGAACACAACACAAAGTTTAGTTCGGCTGAACTCTTTTGCACCCCTTCTTTGATCCGAAATCACCTATCTCATGATAATTAGCTTTCCTATTAGGAAACAACTCTCAGTTGTAAAAAGTAGGGTTTGTTGCATGGACTACGACGATGACGTCCACTCAAATTAGAACCACTACAAGAAGTGACATAACCCATGCATCACACACTCGAGCCGACAAATATACCAGACAATCCGACTATCCGTACTCGTACGCAACGCTTACGCATACAATTGCACCGTCCGTTTCAACAAATCAATGGTTCAAATCTTGATTAGTTTTTGGCCAGTCAAAAAGCTTTCTTACCGGTCAAAGAGTAAATAAAATCCAGACCGCCCAAAATGCTTTTGGACCTTGCAACATTTTACGTACGCACATCTGCCTACGCGTAGATTTTTTTGTATACCAGAATAGAAAAAGCCTTGCTGCCACGTCACGCTGCCTACCCTCAAAGCCAAAGCGTGCTCATAACCTAGATTATCTCCTTAACAACGCATCCTCCACTAATAATAACACAACTCCCGCAAGGAAAAAACAGCTAACTACATGGTGAGGTTAGGCCTAAGATAAGTTAAATATTGTATAAATTAATTCATGACATGTACACCACCAAATCGCTTAATTAATCAATTAAATAGAGGATCATAATGTTGCTCGTAAAGGGAAGGATCCTCTGTTCTTGAAATGCATGTTCTTTCACTTCAACTTTACTCGGCAAAAGTGGTTTTTTTAGTCGTTAAAAACCATTACTGATTGGCGCAAAAAAAATTTGGTCGGGAAATACCAAAATGCCCCGCCAATAATTCCGTATATTTTTAAATTGGCGCAAAAAAATTAGTATTCAAAAAATTTGATAATTGCCGAGTAAAGACGTTAGTCGGGAAAAAAATACTATATAATTGCCGAGCAAATTTTAGTCGGCATTGAATTCCCACCCAAAAAATAGCCTTGGCCCCACATTGTTCCCGACTAAAGTAGTATAAGTTTTACTCGGGAAAGGTGTACTTTCAGCGAGTAAGATAATTTACTCGGCAATGGTACAACAATTACCGAGTAAATTTAATTTAAAAAATTGGCAAGGGGGCTACACCCTTAGACCATCCCCAACAGATGACTCAAATTTTTCTCTAAAAAAAGCAGTGAACAGTGCACATTTTTCATTTTCTCAATTCATGTCTCCAACAATCCTCTCTATTACCCTCCCTATTTTTAATAAAATATAATATATGGGGGAAAAGTAAGAGAGAGAGAGAATAAAAAAAGGAAAAAAAAAAAGAGAAAGCAACAGCCAAAGGGGGGAAGGAGAGAGAGAAAGAATAAAAAAATGGGTAGGGAGTGAATAGTGCCTCCCTAAATGGGGGGGATTTTAGGGAGGTACTATTCATTTTTGTATTTTAGGGAGGGGTTTAGGGAGCCTCTTGGAGCCTAACTTTGGTGTTTGGCTCCCTAAAATAGGGATGGGAGGGGGATAGAGAGCATTGTTGCACTTGCTCTTACGTATTGGCGCTCTCTCTCTCTCTATTATGAAATGACAACCTTGTCATATGTTTTGCCATTTGTCATTTTTGAGAAAAAAAAATTGGTTGTTGGTGTGGGACCCTTTTTCGGCCATTTTTTAGCAATGGCATCAATTTCAAATCTTGCTCGATCGAATTGGTATTAGGATTTAGGAGAGATGATGGACCTTGCTTCAACAACTGGTACCAAAGTTAGGAGGTGATGGGTTTGAATCACGGACGGGAGCATCATCATGAGAGAGGGATTGACGGAAACAAATGCCTCTCCATGCAACCACTCTGAAAATAGACTTACGGGTTTGACATCGAGTGCCATAAAAACTCAAATGAAGCCCTACATCAGTTCATTTTTTAAGAGATGGTGAAACTCGGTCTTGACGTATCTATTTTTGCTGTCGTAGAGTCAAGAGGATCCAGATCCCAAGCAACATGATCTATTACTCTTTATGCCATTGCCTAAATTGTCTAAATGGTATTTCCCATATTTTTGACTTCTTGTCTACGTTGTAAAGACATTTCGTCCAAATGGTATTTTATGAAAGTGTATTTTGGCCGTTAAACATACCAATAATTCCATTTAGATGACATTGGTATTCTTACCGGCAATCACTGGTATTTTAATGACGAAAAATTTAGCGTAAACTGGCCCTTACTAGAAAACTATTAAGAAAGTTAGAATATAGAAGGAAGATATTGTGGCTGTGAGTGCAAAAAACACGGTATGTTCCCAACCTCATGAGCCCGCTATTACTTATTTACACATGTTGAAAACCTATTTGTTAAATCCATAGTCAAAAACCTAAGGCGCCAAACGTAACGTTTAGTTTCCTCCTCAACGGCAGTTAGGCAGAAAGTTTCAAATTTTCTGCATTACTTCTTTGTATTGGACATCTCCAGCTTTCATCAATCTTATAACCATATATAATGGTACTGCATTTCTCCTGTATCATCCACTTCCCTCTCTTTCTCTGTCTACCTATTCACTTCCATCTCTTTCTTCGAATTTTCGGTTCTTTGAAGAAGATCAATATCCAGTTATCCACCCACCAAAATGGGTTTTCGCAAGTATTCGAAGTATAGTTTTCTCTTCTTGTTTATATCATTCTTTGTGGTATCATGTGAAGACAATGTTCAGATTTTGAAAGACCGCTCTTCTCTCCTCTCATTCTTGTCTGGGGTCACTTCTTGACCCCAGACAAGCTCTTAAGAACTGGAATTCTTCGGATTCTCACGTATGTAACTGGGCGGGAATTCACTGCAATAACGATAGAGACCATGTAATAAAGATTGATCTTAGAGGAAGATCCTTAACGGGGAAAATTTCACCCTCACTTTCAAATCTTTCTTTCTTGACAATTCTTGATTTAACTGGTAACTTCTTCAAAGGCCAAATTCCGGCTGAGTTAGGGCGCCTTTCCCTCCTCGAACAACTCAGTTTGTCTTTTAATTTCCTCGAAGGGAACATTCCTAAAGAGTTGGGATTTCTTCGCAAAATGTACTACCTTAATCTCGGAAGTAACCAACTTTCTGGCGAAATCCCGATGCCACTTTTGTGCAATGGCTCTTCTTTGCAATATTTGGACCTTTCCAACAATTCTCTTAGTGGTTTGATACCCATGAATGATCAATGTGAGCTTAGGGATTTGAGGTTTCTTCTACTTTGGTCTAATGACTTGGTGGGTCAAATTCCAAAATCCCTTTCCAATTCTTCAATAATTGAATGGATTGATTTGGAATCAAATTCCCTATCTGGGGAATTGCCAAGTGACATATTGGCCCATTTGCCACTGCTGCAATACCTTTACCTCTCCTACAACAACTTCATAAGCCACAATGGTAACACAAACCTTGATCCCTTTTTCTCTTCTTTAGCTAATTCCTCTAATTTGCAAGAATTTGAATTGGCTGGAAACAACATCGGTGGGACGTTACCGCCTATTATTGGTGATCTCTCCACTAACCTTGTACAGATTCAATTAGATGAAAATCTCATCTATGGCTCTATACCTCCACAAATTTCAAACCTATTCAATCTCACCCTCTTGAACTTGTCTCATAACTTTTTGAATGGATCCATCCCACATGAAATTTGTCAACTGGAAAGACTGGAGAGGCTTTATTTGTCAAACAATTCCCTATCCGGTGAGATCCCTTCGGCTTTTGGCAATGTTCCCCATTTGGGTCTTTTAGACTTGTCGAATAACAAGCTATCCGGATCAATCCCGGATAGTTTTGCTAATCTTTCTCAATTAAGAAGGCTTTTCCTCTATGGAAACCAGCTTTCTGGAACAATCCCGCCAAGTTTAGGGAAATGCATAAATTTGGAAATACTAGACCTTTCCCAAAACAGAATTTCAGGGGAAATTCCTAGTGAAGTTGCAGGGCTAAGCAGCTTGAAGTTGTACTTGAATTTGTCTAGCAATTTTTTGCAAGGGCCTATTCCACTAGAGCTGAGCAAAATGGATATGGTTTTAGCAATTGAGTTGTCCTCAAACAATCTTTCCGGTACAATCCCACCACAGTTTGGGAGCTGTATTGCCTTAGAACATCTCAATCTTTCCCATAATATACTGCAAGGCCCTCTCCCTACCCCAATTGGACAGTTGACTTACCTTAGAGACCTTGATGTATCGTTCAACCGTTTAACTGGTGAAATACCACAATCTCTGCAGAGGTCATCAGCTCTAGAACATCTCAACTTCTCTTTCAACAATTTCCATGGGAATGTGTCGAACAAGGGGGCATTTTCGTCGTTGAGCATTGATTCGTTCATGGGGAACCGGGGGCTATGTGGTTCAATCAAAGGCATGCAAAGCTGCCCCAAGAAAAGGATTCAACATCTGCTGATCGTGGCAGTTATCCTCTCAGCATTTTCGATTGCAGCCCTCACGTTTTGCACGTTGCGATTCCCTATATCGCTTGAGGCGAAGTTCAAAAGACAATTCTCGGTATTTAGCGGTGGGGAAATGGAGGCAGGAGAAGAAAAAGGAAGTAAAGAGATGAAATACCCAAGAATCACTCACCGGGAACTCATTGAAGCCACCGGTGGATTCAGCAGCTCGAGTTTAATCGGGTCAGGGCAATTCGGTCATGTCTACAAGGGATTACTTCAAGACAACACAAGAATAGCCGTGAAAGTATTGGATTCGAGAACAAAAGCAGATATTTCAGGCAGTTTCAAGAGAGAATGTCAGGTACTCAATAGGCAGCTCCACTCCTAAAAACTAACTTTTTATTACACACGAATTTAGTAGAAGTAGACAATAAACATCATCCGCTGCATACTAAAATTTCTGAAATCGCCACTGCAGGTACTAAAAAGAACCAGGCACAGAAACTTGATCAGAATCATAACAATCTGCAGCAATCCAGATTTCAAGGCACTTGTTTTGCCACTAATGCCTAATGGGAGCCTCGAAAATCATCTGTATCCGAGGCATGGGGTGAGCCACGGACTAGATTTGGCTCAGCTGGTGAGCATTTGCAGTGATGTGGCTGAGGGGATGGCTTATTTGCACCATCACTCCCCGGTTAAAGTCGTGCACTGCGATCTGAAACCGAGCAATATTCTCCTTGATGAGGACATGACTGCTTTGGTAACCGATTTTGGCATTGCACGATTGGTGAAAGGCGGAGAGGATGAGAGTGAATCTGTGAATGATTCGGCTTCTTATAGTTCTACGCACGGGTTGCTTTGTGGATCAGTTGGCTACATTGCTCCAGGTACTTAATTTCAAGCACTTCTTAGTAGTACTGATTGATACTTATCTCCATTTAGTGGTTTTTTATTTTTTTATTTTGGATATATAACTATTGATTTCAATAGATTAGTCCGAGTTTATACTCTTTCCTTTCTTGACAACTGAACGAGAGTCTTGCATGATCAAATGCAGAATACGGACTAGGAAAGCGAGCATCAACACAAGGCGATGTGTACAGTTACGGAGTCCTGTTGCTAGAAATCGTAACAGGAAAACGCCCCACAGACATGCTTTTCCACGATGGTTCTAGCCTTCACGAGTGGGTGAAGGGTCAATACCCACATAAGCTCGAGCCACTAGTCGAAGAAGCATTGGAGAGGAGCGCGCCAAATGGGGACCAAGTCTACGACAAGAACACGTGGCGTGACGTCGTTCTAGAGTTGATTGAGCTAGGGTTAATTTGCACTCAGTACAACCCTTTAACAAGGCCAAATATGTCAGATGTTGCCCATGAGTTGACACGGTTGAAGCAGTATCTTTGTAGCACTTCTTCCACATTACTCATGGAAGAAGCTTGTGACAAAGTCGGGTTTACTGATTAGGCGAACCTACAGACGCGCAGAAAAATTTCACAGAAATGACTTCAGAATGCAGTGCTGCGCCAACAAATGCTCTTTTTTCTCTTTTTCTTTTTTGTCTTTATTGAACTTTTTTCAATTTGGCCGTTTTTTTAGTTTCTTTTGTCTTTCTATACATAACACGTCAATGTTTTTTAAAGAAAACTTGACGAATGAAACTCATGTGAAGAGAAAAAATACCCGAAAAGTCAAGGTTTTAGGGTTCGAGAGAGTCCATTTCAATTTTTTTTTTCTTTCCGTCCGGGCAGATTTTATTTCAAGTTTACTAGTCCAGGGACCTGAAACCCGAAGGAGTCAGCTGGATTCCATTTCAATTCATTGGATTAATTTTCTCACTTATTTGCTCGTTCCTCTTTTGTTCTATAACCTCTCCTTCATGTACTTTGTATAGTTTGTGTTTTGCACTCAAGCCTTTTCTGATAGGTCACAAAAAGGAGAATATTTTGGGTACGGGGAGGGTACTACGTGGCACCTGTGCAGCACATCCGAGTAGTCATTATGCAATTGACGGTCCAGTTTGAAATGCCGAGCGGATTTTTTAAAAAAAAAACAAAAATAAAAATGTGTTTCAATCTGGACCGTCGGTTGTATTTTTGGACAGTCCGAATGTGCCACACAGGTACCATGTGACACATACTTTGCACCCAGAATCTTCTCCACAAAAAGACAGAAAAGAAGCAAATTGTATTGTGGTTCCTAATTTGTACTACATTCACAGGTATTCTCACTTGAGAGATTTCTTGGTCCCACACATCTATGAAAGCATCCAAACAAACTCAACCTTTGCCTAAAAATATTCTTGCAAATGATATAGTTGCTCTTACTGTCACGCCCCAAATCCGGGAGCATGACCGGCCGTGAACCAAGAGATAATTCTTGGAACACGAAGCCTAAACAAAAATAATAAAAATAATAATAATAATTTTTCACAACCCAAATAAATCAAACTGAATCCTGAATTATAAAATTAAATTGGAAACCAAAACCAACATTTTTCTAGCCAGTGAACAATATCTCAAATTCTTCATACTCCAAATTTATTAACAAAAATTCTAAAGAAACAAAAGTGCGGAAGCTGATTGACATGACTAAAAGAAAATAAAAATGCAAATGCCCTAGAGGTCCAAACGGTGGGTCCCGACACTGTCTCAGAGTCCACTATGATGCTCCCCGAACTAACCTGAAAAGAATGCGGAATAAATCCGTCAGCTCACAGCTCAGTGAATAGTTAAGCATGCTATGGGTTAGAACACAACGTGACATACATTTTAAGGAATGATAGTGAGAGCTCCAAAGAAATGGTTTCAAGTAACAAAGGTTGGTGGCTCAACAAGTGGTATCAAGGAGACGAATTTCTGATTAACGATAACAGGAACGATAATTGATTCACAAAATGTGCATTCTTACCAATCAGCCAGTCCAAAATATACCAGAACAACGAACAATAATAAATAGGAGTCTGAACCAAATTATGTGGGAACTATAATAATAACAACCATCGCCAAATGCCAATTATTTTCTCAAGGCTTAGCCCGTTGGATCCAACATCGTACTCAAAGTCACCTCAGGATGGCGCCTGAGTCTTTTCCCTAAGCCGATCCGGAATAGGGTCACAGGGTATTTCACAAGTCTTTTCCCCATCCGTTGAGCACTAGAGTCACAGGGTATTTCACAAGTCTTTTCTCTAGTGGCCAAAGTCACCGCAGGATGGCGCCTGGGTCTTTTCCTTGGACTTTCACAAATATAATACATGGTCCCAACACCAAAGAACGATATTCCAGAGATACCGTGGAATCAACGCACAGACAATAAGAAAATTAAAATCAACCAATCAACTGCAAATATTTCAATTAACCTTGTATACCAAAGGGTACGTCAATCATCAATAAATGTCCAACGAATAAGATAACTGTAGACACCCCAATTTTGAACCCGAGATGCGCTCGAGCATTCCCGATGATGAAACGGACCAATCATGACTACCTGGAACTTGTGAGAGTGACTTGAACTTGACCAAAATTAACAAAGCAACAACCAAAACAGTTCAAACCAAACCAAACACTGTTGAACCAAGCCAAGCCAGCAAAATGCCATCAAGCACCTTGAGCGCTCAAGCCCATAGCCTTGAGCGCTCAACCCTGGGAAAGCCCCTTGAGCGCTCAAGCCCACGGCTTTGAGCGCTCAACTCTGATCCAGTCAGCAACCTGCAGAATATCTAATCATGAGATTTTCTGCATGGGAGCGTCTGAGGATGATTCTCTACGATCTCTATACGTACATACATCCCACTAACTCCAGAAATACACCAAAAATACTCCCAAAATACCAAAACCCACTCCTTCTCTCTCCTCTCTTCCCTCCCACTCACTCTATAAAATCCACCCTCCACCCCCGGTTTTGAGGGTTAACCATTCATACACTCCAGCTCCCAAATCCTCCAGAAATTCGATCATCCCTCTCTCTCTCTACAAAACCACTCTTTCAATCACCAAAACCACTAGCAAAACCACTTTTCAAATCCAGAAATCATCCCTTGATCATCAATCAGCCACTCACATTGTCTTATTCATTCACAATACTAACCAAAAACTCCAAAAACCAACCACTCTCAAGCTAGAAACCAGGTTCAAGCCACGATCGTCGTCTAAAGGTAGCCGAAATGTGAAAACCTCACTGTTCTTGGTTCTTCTGAGGAAGACCAGTGTGTTCAAGCAAAGTTCATTTTACTTGCATTGAACTCACAAAGGTCTAAACATCGTTCAAAAACCATTTTCAAAACTGCAGTTGTAACGGGGGTTGAGCGCTCAAGCCTCAGGCTTTGAGCGCTCAAGCCCAGTTCTGAACTGTTTCTGTTTTGCAAGCTTTTTGTGCTATTTCTTGGCTTTGATCATCGTTTAATGGTTATATGTGTTCATGATATCTTTAAAACAGTGCATTTCTATTTCAAAAACACATGCATGAATATTAATTAACTATCTTATGATGATCAAAGCCCAAAACCTTTGTGAACTTTCCATTTTTAATGCAAAACAGTGACTGGAGTTTCTTTCTGTACTCTTGCGAAGAATGCTTAAGGTCCTGAGAATCATCGACTACCCTTTTTAAATCAAAAATTGGTAAGCCAGTTTATGGCTTGAGCGCTCGAGGTCATTAGCCTGAGCGCTCAAGCTGGTCTTGGGCATTTTGTCAATCGTTTGTTGTTTCGATGATGGACCATGGTCTGGAATGCTAATAATGTGTGTGGGTTGTATTCATAAGTGTTTAGAGTCTGGTTTTCTCTTTTATTTCTCCATTCAAAAGTCTTTTCTCATAAATCTATGGAGATTCCTCCCTCTTCCCATTCTTTTGAGGATCAATCTGTTTGTTGTATCTGATTTCCTTTGAAAAATGTTTGATCAACGTTGATCTTGTAAAGAATGAGAAGAGAAGCTGTTAAAAAGAGAATAGAATCACAGAATCCTGGAACTGGATTGAGCGCTCAAGCCATGGGCCTTGAGCGCTCAAGCTGGTTTGAAGGGTTTGAGCGCTCAAGCCTCTGCCCTTGAGCGCTCAACCCCTATTCTGGGATCCAGTTTGCTAAACAGTTTGTTTGGGCCTCAATGTTTGTACTTTCTGGAATTGTTGCATAATTTCTGTAATTTTTCATTTCTCCGTGAATATTTGTAATAGTTTCGCTTATTATCATCATCATCATTCATGTAAATCATCAAGCACAAGCATCCACTTTAAGTATATCTTTCATGTTTTTATTGTTTATGTGGTTCCCATCCCCAACCCCCCTATGTTGTGAACAAGTCAAATTTCAAATATTCTTTAAAATCCCACGAAACATCGAGTAGAGACCGGTTCACGGACCGGGCGAGAGGGGTGCCGTAAAACCCTTCCCCTCTCGTAACCAAACCCCCGAATCCGAGAAATCTTTGGTTTTATCAAGATCAATGAAATCTTTTTCTAATGGGCAAATGAGTCATCTTTTTATCGGTTTCTCGGGTTCGGACCTAAAATCCGGGTGGCGACTCAAACAATCACAATCTTTTCGGAGCGCGAATCGCACTGAATCCCGGTGGGACGTCCACAATAACGATTATCCATCACAACGAATAAAATAATCTGTCAAGAATCGATAGGCTCAAGAGGAATCCAAATGAAGAGATCACATGCTTAACCACTCACCTCGATCGAAACGATAGACCGCAAAATGCAATACTCGAGTATCCGGCTAGTCTGGAACACAAATGAATGTAAATACATAACTATAACTATATGTATTAATGACCAAACAGATTACATGCTATTGTACTACTACAATTAATTAACGTGTCAAATAGCAATTTCATTAGTCATAAGTATACCTACCAATAAAAAAACTATTAACTATCAAGCCCATCAAGTAAATGGCCACAAAACCAATCGGCCATGATTACGCCAGATGTATTCTAAAGAACAATATGTCTAACCTTCATATTCATCACCAACAAAAGAGCACCGACCGACTAGCCTTGGTAGGAAATTAATTACTAATAGGCTTAGAAAAGATCATTAAGGAAGAGAAGAAGATGGTCCTATGGATTACATGTAGACTCGCCCAACTTAAAACGCCGAAATACCACGTTGATACAGGAGATATCTTACGGCCTCTTATTATAGTCTTTCTTTAACCGCAGTCACCTATACTTCTATTAAAACCCTAACACTGCCTACTTGTACAGAAAATTAATCCACCCCTCTATTTTTATTAATAAAGAAAATATATCTATATTGATTCAAAATCCCTAATTTAAGCCCAACTTAGTATTTTAGATTACAAGTCTAACCCGCACCAAAAATAGGAGGCCCAATACTAAAAATAAACGGCCCATTATATATATGCTCACGTAATCATATTCAATGTAGCACAACTATATTTATAAAAACAAAATATAAGTTATTTGATTTTTATTTTTTTTATTTTAAGAACACCAAAAATAAATATAGTACATAATAATCTGTATTTTTTTTATTTATTCAAAAGAAGTGTGAAAAACGGAAAATGGAAGAATTAATTATTTCTATTAAAACAATATATATTTTTACGGAAAAAGTCGGGATGTCACATCATTCCCCCCTTAAAAGAAATTTCGTCCTCGAAATTTAGAAAGGTAGTTAAATTAAAACTTAAGACGAACCGCTATTAAATTAAACCATGATATGCCTAGTGGATAAAAATAAAACGAGATAACACCTTGCTCCTTAGACGGATCAACATCTTTTCCTTTCCCCTTGCAACGAGCAGCTATATGTCCTGGCTGACCACAACTATAACATAACTTTGGGGTGCCATCACAAGAATAACCAAAATGAGATTTTCCACAACGATCACACAACCGCTGGCCTTGATGTCCCTCATTGAATGTCCTCTTATTAGAGTTACCACCCTCATTGTTTTGCCCTGGTTGCCACCACTCTCTAGTTCTCTTAAATTGATGCTCCTTGCTCGTATTTTCCTCTTTTATATCATTCTCTGCTGTTAGGGCCTTAGTCACAAGTTCAGCTAATGTCTTAACATCAAGTAAAGAAACCCGTCCACGGATATCCGATCGAAGCCCTTTTAGAAAATACCACACTTTATCTTCTTCCTTTTCCACTTGTTTTCCTGCATACCTTGACAACTCATCAAATTTTCGTTGATATTCAGCCACTGTCAAACTCCCTTGTTCCAAATTAAGAAACTCAATGCGCTTTTGATTCTTAACTGCTGGTGGAATGTATTTGTCTTCAAAATCCTTCTTGAAAGCACTCCAAACTAATTCATGCTCTTTTCCCTTATATTTCTGCTTAGCCATACGCCACCAATGTTCTGCATCCCCTTCTAGCTTATATGTCGCCAATGATACCTTTTGTCTCTTAGAACAGCCCAAAATGTCAAATATTTTTTTCATTCTTAGCAACCAAGCTTCAGCGTCAGATGGTTTATCAGACCCGATGAATGATGGAGGGGTTGTCTTAAAAAATCTATCCAAAACTGTACCCTTATCGAAAGTCATAGAATTTCCTGTTTGTGCCTGCTGTCCGGTGAACAATCCCACTAATGTCTGAATAGCCTGGTAAGCAGCTGTGGGGTCAATAGGAGCTGTAGGTGGGACAGAATTGGCAACAACTTCTACAATTGGATCAGGAGTAGTTCCTGGGTCAACTATATCCTCGTGATCAGTGAGGGTTTCACTACCTCGGCCACGGCCTATTGGAATGGTACGACCACGGCCACGAGTTGCAGGAGTGGCTCGACCACGGCCACGATTTGAAGACCTCAAATTACGTCGTGTACGATCCATCACCCTAAACTGTTTGAAATATAATATGACAGACTATAAGCTAAATGCAAAACAAAACAAATAAATAGTAACTCACATGCCTATATGGCTTAAGACTCACAAGCCTATAGACTCAAAGGACCCCGGACCTCATCTAAGACAAGATGCAATGCAAAATGCAAGTTTAAAATTTTTGAACCTTAAGCTCTGATACCACCTTTGTCACGCCCCAAATCCGGGAGCATGACCGGCCGTGAACCAAGAGATAATTCTTGGAACACGAAGCCTAAACAGAAATAATAAAAATAATAATAATAATTTTTCACAACCCAAATAAATCAAACTGAATCCTGAATTATAAAATTAAATTGGAAACCAAAACCAACATTTTTTTAGCCAGTGAACAATATCTCAAATTCTCCATACTCCGAATTTATTAACAAAAATTCTAAAGAAACAAAAGTGCGGAAGCTGATTGACATGACTAAAAGAAAATAAAAATGCAAATGCCCTAGAGGACCAAATGGTGGGTCCCGACACTGTCTCAGAGTCCACTATGATGCTCCCCGAACTAACCTGAAAAGAATGCGGAATAAATCCGTCAGCTCACAGCTCAGTGAATAGTTAAGCATGCTATGGGTTAGAACACAACGTGACATACATTTTAAGGAATGATAGTGAGAGCTCCAAAGAAATGGTTTCAAGTAACAAAGGTCGGTGGCTCAACAAGTGGTATCAAGGAGACGAATTTCTGATTAACGATAACAGGAACGATAATTGATTCACAAAATGTGCATTCTTACCAATCAGCCAGTCCAAAATATACCAGAACAACGAACAATAATAAATAGGAGTCTGAACCAAATTATGTGGGAACTATAATAATAACAACCATCGCCAAATGCCAATTATTTTCTCAAGGCTTAGCCCGTTGGATCCAACATCGTACTCAAAGTCACCTCAGGATAGCGCCTGAGTCTTTTCCCTAAGCCGATCCGGAATAGGGTCACAGGGTATTTCACAAGTCTTTTCCCCATCCGTTGAGCACTAGAGTCACAGGGTATTTCACAAGTCTTTTCTCTAGTGGCCAAAGTCACCGCAGGATGGCGCCTGGGTCTTTTCCTTGGACTTTCACAAATATAATACATGGTCCCAACACCAAAGAACGATATTCCAGAGATACCGTGGAATCAACGCACAGACAATAAGAAAATTAAAATCAACCAATCAACTGCAAATATTTCAATTAACCTTGTATGCCAAAGGGTACGTCAATCATCAATAAATGTCCAACGAATAAGATAACGATTATCCATCACAACGAATAAAATAATCTGTCAAGAATCGATAGGCTCAAGAGGAATCCAAATGAAGGGATCACATGCTTAACCACTCACCTCGATCGAAACGATAGACCGCAAAATGCAATACTCGAGTATCCGGCTAGTCTGGAACACAAATGAATGTAAATACATAACTATAACTATATGTATTAATGACCAAACAGATTACATGCTATTGTACTACTACAATTAATTAACGTGTCAAATAGCAATTTCATTAGTCATAAGTATACCTACCAATAAAAAAACTATTAACTATCAAGCCCATCAAGTAAATGGCCACAAAACCAATAGGCCATGATTACGCCAAATGTATTCTAAAGAACAATATGTCTAACCTTCATATTCATCACCAACAAAAGAGCACCGACCGACTAGCCTTGGTAGGAAATTAATTACTGATAGGCTTAGAAAAGATCATTAAGGAAGAGAAGAAGATGGTCCTATGGATTACCTGTAGACTCGCCCAACTTAAAACGCCGAAATACCACGTTGATACAGGAGATATCTTACGGCCTCTTATTATAGTCTTTCTTTAACCGCAGTCACCTATACTTCTATTAAAACCCTAACACTGCCTACTTGTACAGAAAATTAATCCACCCCTCTATTTTTATTAATAAAGAAAATATATCTATATTGATTCAAAATCCCTAATTTAAGCCCAACTTAGTATTTTAGATTACAAGTCTAACCCGCACCAAAAATAGGAGGCCCAATACTAAAAATAAACGGCCCATTATATATATGCTCACGTAATCATATTCAATGTAGCACAACTATATTTATAAAAACAAAATATAAGTTATTTGATTTTTATTTTTTTTATTTTAAGAACACCAAAAATAAATATAGTACATAATAATCTGTATTTTTTTTATTTATTCAAAAGAAGTGTGAAAAACGGAAAATGGAAGAATTAATTATTTCTATTAAAACAATATATATTTTTACGGAAAAAGTCGGGATGGCACACTTACAGATCATAATTAAGCTTAATAAAGTACCTTTCTTTCTTTTTCATCTCCTAGTAAAGTACCTTTCTGTCAAAATATTTTACCATTATCTAGACACATTAGCATAGTGATTTGTGGTAATCAGCCTATGGTGCTTTGCCTATTCAAATCGCACTTGTGCTTCTTTTGGCCTACCGTTTATTTAATTTGGCAGTATATAGGCAGCTATGGCTAGTGGAAGGTCAAGAAAGGTTACCCAATTCAGTAGCCCAACCAAAATGAATCATACAATGCACTAAAATCCTTCACCTATCATGGTTTCTGCTATCACCATGATTTTTGGCTTTAACAAGTCAAGAACAGGTGCTTAATCTCTCTCGAACTTCCTCTGTAAAGCAGTAGGCTATGCTAACCAGACTCTTCTAAATGTATAAAGTGTTCATTTAGGATCAAGGGCGGAGCTGTTGTTGGCCCGGGAGGGGTCCCGGCTCCAGTCACTTTTTAGTAAACAAGTATAATATTGACGATTGGAGTTGACGTCTACTCATCATTAGTTTACTAATTTAACAACCCCAACAAGAATTTTAAAGAGAACATAATTCACGAGGCCCCGAGACGACAAATCATATTTCATCACTATGTTTGCGAAAATATCACCCCCTGCCTTTTCCCCTTAAACCTACCATCACCACCTCCATCCCAACTGAGGAAAAAGAGAAAAAAATGTGACCAATTGATGAAGATCTGACAAAAGAGATAAAGCTTATCAACTAGTGATCTTGAAAAAGGGAACTTCTGCTTTGCAGGATTGGTGCAGCTGAAACTGCTTATTGTTTAACAAAGGTCCTAAAACTCAGAAAATGCTGTCCCAAAGGATGAAATACCATAAGCACTTGATCTCACAGCATAAGTTGCTCAATTTTTTCATTTCATTTCCATTGCTTTCTTTCTTTTTTGCTTTTTTCCTTCTCTCTTTTCTGTTGTTTTTTTCACTCTCCTGCTGTTTAGGCTACACATGGGGAGAGGCCTCACCGAATCCATCAGACCCACAACTCCTTGTCCCTCTTCTGTGATCTGAAACCCTAGATGCTTTTCTGTGATTTGATGCCCTAGATGCTGTTCTATGGAAGTCCCATATGTCGGTTTGCAATATTAGACTAAGTGATTTTTAATTAAAAGGATTTGGGCAATTCATAAATAAGAACTTCCAGAATACCAGACATATCTCTATGGAATCGGGTACAATCTATTCCGAAGGAACTTTGTGTTGTTATATATGCACACAAAAAAGGATGGACCAAATATGAGGTAACAAAATATCAAACACTTCTGCCAATAAATCCATTAATATCCACGAGGAAAAGCTAAAATACATGGAGTAAGTATGCATTGCACAATCCTTTGAAGACACACATGCCCTGCAATCCAATTTTTTCTATACAAGTATCGAACCTATACATCGTATACATCCTATAATAAAAAAATCAGTATACATCTTGTCAAACAAAGAAATTCAAATTCAGTCAGAATCAATTCCATCTTCACGTCAATCCAAGCAGAAAACCAAGAACACACTTCACGATCATTTACACAATCGGTTCCCCTTCATCAATGCCTTTGACAAAATGAAAATCGAGGCAAAAGAGGTGGCGAGTTAATACTGATGGTTGTTGGAGCAGCTGATACTGTTATTGTCGAGTCAGAGCCAAAAGTGTAACATTGCCTGTCCATGACAAGCAAATAATTCTTTAGCACCTAAATCATATTGCACAAATCGACACAGCTAGAAGTTAGCACAGTTCTTATTCTTTATGAAGGGAGATTTGTACGGATGGATGCAAGAGAAAGAAGCTAGCTAAAAAAGTATACCTCAGTTAGAGAAAGGAGAGGTAACTCGTAGGAAGGAGGGGACTTCACAGTTTTCAGACTTTTTATCTCAGACTGAATTGATTTGAGTTGCTCTTGAATCTCCTTCAATAACTTCAGTTCTTCTTCTCCTCCTCTGCTAACAGTTTCCGGTCCTTCACCATTTCTCTCAACCTCAATTATCTCTGATGTCCTACCAATATTAAACTGTTGGAACTTGGAATGAGATTCAGCAATGTCGGTTGTGGAACGAACAAGAGCCAAATGGCAGTCAGGAGCCACCCTCTCACTTGGTCCAGACAAATTGTTTTTCTGTTGTTTGGATGGAAACATTTTCCTTACCCAATCGGTTTCCTTATTCACATGTGATTTGAAAGCCTCCGGTGGAACAGAATCTGGCTTTCCATCCCTCCCATTCCCTTCCAAGACTAATTCTCTCTCTGGTTCTATCTCCTCACCACGTCCTTTCTCACTCTCACGAGTTTGTGGAACTTCAAATACATCATGAACACTCGAGTAACCACAAGGATTGACAGTTGCTTCATTTTCAAGTAAATTTTCAGGATTCCTAAGCTGACCGGATTTAGTAGCAATGGGTCCTTTTGGTGGATCCAAATTTACCGAAAAAGACCTTGATCCGCTCCTTAAGTTCTTAGACTTAACTCCTTTGCCATCCGCTATCTCCCTCACCCGTTCATCTAACTTCCTGATTTGTTCCCTATACGAAGTAATATCCCCAGTTGTATAGTTCTCCGGCTTCTCCATATCTGAGATCTTTGAATTATGAATTTCCTCTTCTATCTTGGAGCTCAATTCTGGACTAACGGATCTTTCTTTTTCAAAACTACCCTTCCTTTGATTCGAGAATTTTAGTGGCAACAGTGGCATAGAATTCCTTCTCAAATTTGTTTTACAAACCGTGTCTCCAATTAAGTTTTCGTTCCTTAGGAGTAAATTTTCCGGAAACATTGTCTCACAAACACCGATATCGGTGCATCCCAAGCTTAATAATTTGCACCTATAAGCCTGTACTTGGTATTCCAAAGACGCGATTTCCATTTCTTTCTGATAGATGAGATCTTCAAAAATCGCTAGTGCTTCTTCCGCGTGACACATCTTTTCTTCCGCCAATCTCTTATATTGGTTTGCTTCCATTTTCACCGAAGCCTTTTCTCCCTGAAGCCGTAAAATCATAGATAAAGCTTCACTAGTTGCAGAGGCGGAGGCCTCTCTTTCAACATCCAACTCATTGTAAAGCTTTTGCAGAAGCTGTTGCTGAGCAAAAAGTGCTTCTTTTAAACCTGGTATCTCACTTCCGACCGTTCCTAAACTCGTGCTACTGTCTGCCATTAAGCATTGGTTGGTATTGGAAGCAAGAAAGCCTACAAAATAAAGGGTGGTCATTTCAACTAGACAAGAACACAGAAAACTCACATCACCCATATCAAACCAAACCGAGCTTCATGTTCCAATCAATTGGGTTCGGCTTCGCATCACCCATATCCCAGAAAGAAAAAAAAAAACACTGATTAACAAGAACCAATTTTGACAAGAATAACCACCTAGAGGGGAATGATAGCTTAGGATTTTGAAGATACTAATAAACACTCATGCTCTTTCTAGTAAATTGACTGGAAAAACTTACAGAAATCATTTTATACACAAGGTGAGTGTGCCGGGAGGTGTTATTCAAAAAAAATTCAAGAAATTATCCCTGAAGAGTTGCAATCAAAATCGAAGCATTAGATAGGAGATGAAGACTTAATGAATTACAAAAAAAAAAAAAAATTTTGAAAAATGGGTTACCTGGCAATTTTCAACTTTCTAATTCTGTTTGTACGGGATTAAATTTCAATTCATCAAATCAAATTATCAAAAGAAATCATGATTTCAAGGTTGAAAATCATAAATTCCCCAGTCAGGTAGCAGGACAATATTGCAATTTCCAATGTTAAAACTACCAGTACCCAAGAAACTCTGCGAAACCCTAGACTCAAATCTTGCATAATAAGATGAAGATAGATATCTCAAGTTCAACAGGGACAAATTCAATTGGAGAGAAAATTAATCAAGAGAGATGAGAAACGATTACCTTCCTTTGGAAAATGTAGACTTTCTGATCAAGAATCGCCTCCCTTTCCCCTCAAGATCGCAACTTCACTCGAATATAAGACCCTCCAAAAGCCCAGGTGAAGAACCCAAATCCAAAAATTGAAAAAGGAAGTTGAATTTAGCAGAATCAAATGATACCCAGATTGAAATTATTTCAGAGAGAGAGAGAGAGAGACCACCTTTTCTTTGGATATCCTCAAAAAGCTTAAACAGTATAAAGCCTTGCAAGAAAATCAAATCATAATGAGGGTTGCGCCTTTGTAACGGTTTGTTGTGTTGTCTTCTTTTGAAAAAAGGAACGAAAATAGAACCGAATTTCCACGGGTTGTGAAAATTGTTCAGTGCCTCGGTACCATAGTGGAAATTTTGTACTCCGTACTACATTTAACGGTAGATCTTCTGTCCTTTTATGACTGTCAGTCAAATATCTGGAACCATCGATTTGGAATGGTGATTTTCGAAAAGTGTAGGTGATAAGAAAAAAACAAGAAAATACATTGGACGATTAAGATCTGTTCGGTGCTTCAGTCGTCGGATGCACTTGCCTAGTTGCCTGTTACTTTTTTCTTTTTCTGTATTACACTATACTCGGTATTTTCGTAAAGTGTAGGCGACAAGAAAAGAAACAAGAAAGTGCATCGGACAATTAAGATTTGTTCGGTGCTTCAGTAGCCCAATGCACTTACCTGTTTCTTTTTCTGTACTATTCCTCGGTGATTTTCACTTGGGCCACCTCATTCCAGCTAAATACGAGAAAGAAGGCACCCACGTTGCAAAAAAAATGAAAGTTGCATTGACTTTCGACCATTAATGACTGCCCATATTTTTAGGTACATTCATCTTTATAAGCAGTGTTACAGTGTATCAATCTAAGACTAAGAGGAAGCCCATTGACCAAATCTTGTTGTATTTTCTTCGTATACATCAATTGGTTTAACAATTGGTAGTCTAAAAATACCGAAAATACCATTATGGAACTATATAAATCGTGAGCTTATGACTTGTGGGACCTTATAAACCGTGAGCTTATGACAATAATTGTATGCTTTCACGCTAAGATATTCATTAAAAGTTGGAGTATATAGTAAATTGCATTAATTAATAATCATGACACGTGGGACCTTATGTCCTCGAATGGCGGTAATAAAGAGGTTCTTTAATTTAAGATTAAAATAAAAAGTTGGGTGTGGGCTATCCGCTATTCCAACGGCTATAAATAACTTGTACACTGTGTGTGGGTCCAGCTTTGGCCGACCAAATGCACTTGAATGCTCCCGCGTTTCACAGACTAGTAATTTTGCTCTCAGTAATTTGCTAGACGAATACACCAACAAAAAAATAGTTAATGACATATTTTCTTTTTGGCAACTAACATTTTTTGTCGCCATTATGTCTCTGCCAAATTTCTACTTTGCGCAATCATTTCGCGCGAGATAATCTTTTGGTGCTAGAAAAGCTATGAACAAAATTCCGAAACCAGGAAAGAAGGGCTGACAAGCTTGTGTTTAATGTGCCATTTCACTTATTGACGTTTTGGGGTTCTTTTATCTGACGTTAGTTATTAATAACAACGTAAGCAAATAATACAGATTTGATAACAACATTTGTGTGTACCAAACTAAAATAGAGTCTTTATTAGAAGATGTAATCCTACGTTTATACAAAAGATGACAAGTATCAGATGCAAACCAAAATGGAAGGACGAAGAGTATATAAGTAGATTTGTAAGTCTGCTATATTTTCACCGAATGAGCTCATATATATCCTAATGTGTGAATGGATGGTATATATTGGTATGGGAAATCATGAAATCTAATCATGAATAGTACTATAGTGTCAGTACTTTATTTTTGTCCTAACCAATAAAGCTAGGTCCACTCATGTTTCCTCATATTCTATTACTTTATAGTCATATTTTATTTTTCATTGATTGGACATTGGTAAGTATCCGTCGGGTGTATTCGAATTATACTCGTTTCATAGAATAAATACACTAATTCGAATTATACTAATTATACTCGAATTATACTCGCACAATTCGAATTATACTCGTTTCATAGATACACTAACGTGTAGCTGAGAACAAAAATGGAGGTGAAACAGTTAAAACTTAAAAAGTCCATTCTGTCCAATAAAAATGACACAATTTACACCCTCACGTTCACAATTATGTGGACTCCACACGCATTAGATGTTCAACAAAAATCATAAAACCGAACCTTCAGAGTTATTAAGAAACCCGAACTGAATATTTCAGTCAGTTTTTTCACGCGGTTGGACTTTGTTGGTTAAATTTACACCACTGATAAATAGGTGTATAAATGAGTATAATTGTATCCAATTCGTATGGGTTTTTTTTTTATTCGGATCCAATTGAGTATGTTCTTTTCTTAGGACCAAGATCCTAGGGGTGTACAAGAAAACCGAAAAAACCGTGAAACCGGACCGACCAAACCAAACCGGTCTATTTCGATTGGTTTATGGTTTAATGGATTGGTTTTGGTTCTAAAAAAATGAGAACCGGATATTTTGGTTTGGTCCCTGGTTTCAAAATTAGGAACCGTGGTTTGAACCGAACCGGTCCGTTATACGATATAATATAATATATACACTCCTATATACCAACACATACTTGATAATTTTGTTAGTTTTAAGTTTTAATGTTGCATCTACCATCTAT
Organism: Vaccinium myrtillus; assembly: GCA_016920895.1. Taxonomy (NCBI): domain Eukaryota; kingdom Viridiplantae; phylum Streptophyta; class Magnoliopsida; order Ericales; family Ericaceae; genus Vaccinium; species Vaccinium myrtillus. The sequence goes on along the minus strand of CM029280.1, from coordinate 34,810,151 downwards.
ATTAATAATGATATTTTAATAGTTACTTTAGTTTTTGATGGACTCCTTAATCTATTTGTGCGTTGGTATAATGGTAGTAGTTTTACGAAGAATTTGCAAAAATTTTGTGGACAATTTTTTTTTTTGGCAAATTTTGAATGCTAACATGGTTTAGAACCAGAAACAGAATCAAACCGGACCAGTCTAATGGTTTGATATGGTTTGGTTCTATATGTGTAACGGTCTGGTTATGGTTCTTAATTCTTTGGAACCGTTAGATATGATTCGGTTCCTGGATTTCTACAAAACCGGTCCAAACCGGACCATGTACACCCCTACAAGATCCAATGCGTATGTTTTTTTTATGCAACTCAAATGCGTATGTTTACTTTACATTTTTCTACTAATCAACATGCCTGCAGATATATGTGAAGTGGTTTGAAGTCTTTTGTGGCGTTTCTTGAGTTAAATTCGATCATCAAAATTGTTTACGCACTTGTTAAAACTCATCGATAATAACAATGATTAAAAAAACCAAATTTATCAGTATCAAAATAGATATTTCAAAACCTGAATTTTATTCAAACTGACTTAAAAACTGAAATATTGTGTGTTACGAGACATATTATTCTCCCACAATATATATCAACTAAAAAAAATCAACTTAAGTCAGTTTAGTTGATATCTAATTCTACAAAACTGGCCTATTCTGTTATACAAGACATGTCACTCTCTTATAATATATCAACTTAAAAAATGGGGAGTGATTTCCACACCCCCAAATTGTTATCCACACCCCCTTTTTTGTCTTCTAGTGAAAATTTCATGTGTAAAAATATCACTAAAAAACAAAAAGGGGGTGTGGATAACAATTTGGGGGTGTGAATATCAATTACCTAAAAAATTAACTTAAGCTAATTTCTGACCTAAGTCTGTTTCTAGATTTAGTGTGGCAATACTGTTTGTTCATTCAGTGTGTCAATATATTTTATTACAAGATAAATGTGTTACATAATTATATTAATCGATAATATGTTTCATTACAAGATAAATGTGTTACACAATTATATTTATCGATATTTGATCAACACGATTTTTGAATGAAACAAGCCCAAAAAAGCCCACGAAGGAGCGTAGGATCG
>CM029280.1:34785284-34808030 GCA_016920895.1 Vaccinium myrtillus | reverse complement strand
ATAAAACATGTAGGCTATTAGAAAATACCCCAGTAATGATTAGTGTAATGCAATTAGTTCTTTTGTGGACTGTGCTTGAAGCTGGGTGGGTTTCGTTGCTTGTCGTACAATGGACCCCATTGGACCCCTTGCTGGTTACCAAACAGAAGTTTTGTGTTGTGTATTGGCTTGTAAATGGGATCCATTCACAATTATGATGTTGCTTATATCTGTCATGACCATCTTGATGTTGAATTGCAGATAGGAAGGAGGTCCAAAGCACACTTTACTGATAAAGTTTTGTAGAGGTTCACAGTTCGCAAGAGATATCATAGTTGGTTTTTTCAAGATGCAGAATGTTTCTCTTAAAGTGCTGCAGCCAGCTGTTACGTTCATAGCTTACCAAGCCATAGCTTCTTATGTTCCTTGCTCAGTTATAGGAGTCAGACTGACTTTTGATGGTAGCCTCTGGGGTGAAGCAGCAGTTTGTGTACACATTGCACATTGTTCTTTTGTCCTCGGCTAACTCTAACTTTTAGGTTGTTTTGTTCTTACTGCCTCTCCTGTAAAGTGTTCATTACGATTATCTACAGAGTTCTCGATTTCTCCTCAAAACAAAATTGGAAATATGAATCTATGGTATCTCTAGTTCACTCCCATTTGTCCTGCAGGCGTATTACTATGTAGGAGTTTAGTTTGTTATGCAGTTGGTTGTTTTAGCATATGTTCAGGGTTGTGGTAGCTTGATCACTCTCACTCAATCTAGATGATGAATTTTCTGGACCAAATCTTGATACTCCATCTCTTTTTTTTTCTTTCTTGGTTCATTGAATTTCTGCGTTTTTCTTTGGTTATTGACATGCTCCATGCACACCTGATGTTGTATACTATCAAAATTGCATTCCAAGTTTCTTTGTATGTTCAAAACTCTGCTAATTGAGAAAATTTTGGGTGCCGGTAGGGTAGATCCACGTGGTGCCCGGCACCACATCCGAACCGTCCAAACATGTTTTGGACGGCCCAGATCTGTGGTGGTATTTTTGTATACTATCAAAATTTTCTCCTGCTAATTTCTCTAAATCCGTCCACTGGATTTCGGTAGGACTTACGAAAGCATTATTGAACACTGCACGTACTATCTGCTTTGACTTTGAACTTGGGATTCCATTTCGGTCACCTCTACAAGTGGGCAAAACGCAAGCAAAAGGAAACACCATTACAACCCATGCGGCGGCATCACCTTCTGAAATCACAGTAGCATTGTTAAAGTGCCAAGAGCTCGAACTTTTGCTACTTCTGAAATCATAATGGAACCGTTCAATGTAGCATTATACAATTCTTAAAGGTCTAGAACTTTTGCTACCACTGCTATTTGGTTGTTCTAGCCTTTTGATTGGTTGAAGAAGACCTTTTTTGAGAAACCAGATTCCAAAGGGAAGTGCATAGAGACATGATATTTCTCGGGTTGATGAAGAGAAAAATGTTATGAGAGTTGATTTGAACAATGCTTTCATTTTTATTTGTGTAAGAAGACATTTTTGGGGGATAAGTTTGTTGTTCTTATTATGTGGTATGCCCCTCTGTTTTTGAGCAATGATTTTGTATTTAATGGAATGTTATGTGCAAATGTTGTAGCTAGCTTGGTGATTGCCGTACCCTCGACTCGAGGCTCGTATTGCAAAATGCTAATCTGGCTAGATTGAGTGAAAAAGGGTTTAGGACTGGAGAGAGTGGGGATCGAACATAGTTTTTACCCAAAATTTTGAACTCAAATTGAGTAAACTTTGGAGGAAGGTTGGAGATGCTCTAAAGAGCAAGATTTCTTGACTATCCGTTAGCTTTCGAGTTATAAGACGTTTTTTTTATTTACTTCCGCTCACACTCACACTAGCTTTTGAGTTATAAGACGTTTTTTTCACTCCCGCTCACACTCACACGCACCCATTTTGTAACTTTAGGTGTGAAGTTGGATTAAACTAGAAAATATTCACAGTGAAAATGTATTTCTTCTTCGAATTGATTTCATTATTTCACCTTCATTAAAAAATTTGTGAGTTTCGATCATAATATTTTATTTTTTCAATTCATCTCGTCGAGCTGAATTAATAATTCACAAAATTTTGACGCAAAATTAATAAATGCAGAAAAAAATTTGAATGAAGACAAAAGAATAAACCACCTTGACTTATATTGGTAAGGGAGGCCTTAGACTCTACACAGAATGGAAAAAGTTAATTCAACTATGCAAGCATCATATTAGTTGATAGTGCACCTAGCCTAGACAAACTCTATTGTTTTTTTTTGGATATGGGGTGTTCGGGCCAACTTAAGCGCACCTCGATTAATTCACATACATAGACCGGACAAAACAAAGATCCACGTAGACCTGACAAAGCAAAGACCCGACGAGAACCATGGAATTTTTTGCAGGTGAGCCTAGACAAACTTTAAAAAAGAACTAAAATATCGATAAAATTTGAAAAAGTCAACTAAAAACATAGTTATTGGAGGAGTAATAGTTATACATTAACCTCTCTTTTTAATCTTTTTTTTCTCCCCACTATAACAGTGAGATGTTTTAGATAAAGTAAAAATGAGAAAATATAAATAAGTTTAGGTAGCAATTGAGTTTTGGACTCCATTGTTTAGTGACCACACTCCAATTTTTGTTCTTTATGTTGATATGAAGCTTATGTGCTATTAGATAGATTAGGGTATGCTCTTAGGGTTGTCATGACTTAGCTTATGTGCTACTAACATTTTTGTACATGTATCATTTAATTGGTCCAGTAGCTTTTAGAAAATTTCAATTGATAGAAGTCAAATTTCAGAGCTTAATACTGTCATGTTCTGACCTAGTCACACTTTCAAAATAATTCGCGACCCCGCTCTCAGTATTCACGATGCATTTGCGTTCGCAATCCTCGCTCTCACTCGCATTTCCGTTGACGCATGCGCACGTAAATTATATTATTTAGCTCTGACCCCACCGACATAGGATTCTAAAACTTCATTTGATGAAAGCCTAGCTGGGCTTAATTCGGGTAAAGCGATTCAAAGCATTCGAAATTAGAGTGATGTCTTAATTTTCTCAAGGATGCTACATGTACAATAAAAATGGATAACAAAAATGGACACGGATCTCAATCGTTCGTTCCAGCAATCATAGTCTAGGGACAAAATCTTTCTTTGTGGGTGGTAACACTTTTGAAAGCGATAAATGTGTTGTCCACTTCCGTTGTACTGATAGAATTTTTGTAATTTTCCTCCCCCACTGGCTTTCGGTTGAAAAAAAGCTAAAACCCCCAAAACTAAAACCTTTTACAAAAACGGCAAATATCTCCACGATTCGCGGGCTCGAACCGCCATCCGAGTAGCCAGTCCTGAAATCGGAAGGAAAGGAAATGGTGGTCGCCTCCGGTCCCTTCGCCAAGGAGATGGCCATCCGCAAGCGCATCTCCAACATGTACTCTCTCTCTCTCTCTCTCTCTCTCTCTCTCTCTCTCTCCCCCCAATATATGTGCTTACATAATTGTTTTTCTGTGTTTTAATATGTACATCTTCCTATTGATTCAAGAGTGAATAGCATTTTCGGGATCTTGTTTTTTTTAGTAGCTTCGAGTATTGAAACAGAGTGATGAACTTATTAAGTTCGGTACTACAGTGATTGAAGATAATTTTGGGAGCTGCAGTGATAAGATGTAGCTGTGTATGTGTTGATTTGAAGCTTTAGGTTTGGGTTTGGGTTTGGGTACATCTACTGTTGAAGAGTGAGGGGATGGGGATGGGTTCTCTTGTTGACTACTCCTGTTTGGACTTGGAATTTGGATCCATATGTTCCAGAAAATAAGAAAAAACCCCTCAATTTTATTTTTATTTTTAAATCTCATAAATTCATAAAAAAAACTGAGTCTGTATGTCTTTGTGAGTCGAGTTTCAACTTTCAATCTATATCTATGGACTAAAATGCCTTGACCCGGAACCATAAACCGATGAACCTGAATTTATATTGTATGAAGAGTTGAACACGACAAACAAATCTAAATTTGTTGATTATAAACACTTGTACACTAAACTTGTGTACACATCAACACACATTGTCACCCTCAAAGGATGATGTGCTAGGAGAGTGTACCTGGAAGAGTATACTTGGAATGTGCCAAGAGTTGGAGTTTACCTAGAATGGGTTGAGTGAGATTACCTGTGTAGGGGAGCAGTCCGTTGTATGTGAGCAAGGAACGTTCAACGTTGTAAGCAATAAAAGACTCTGTTTCCGTTGCGTCCGCACTCAACATTGTATAGTATGGACAGGTACTAGTCATGTGACTAAACACTATACCCATGAAATGAGTTGGCTTTCGATCTCGTAATGACGCTAGGACTGAATTTGTGTTCGAAAGGTCAATCCCAAAATTATGAATGATTCTTGTTCGTATATGTGATTTTAATTAATATCTTTATGGACTCGTACAGATATCGATCCGAACAAATTCTTCAGTTGACTTGTAGAATAAAATGTTAAAGTGCTTGTTGACCTAGCTGCATCATCATGACATAGTAGCACACATACTTCAACTTACCATTGGCTCTTGTTCAGCAGTTAAGAGAAAATCGTTAAATTTTGCTAAAACACCAGGTGTTTTTCATGCCCGTAACACATCTTTGGATGGTGCTCATTAGTGAGATGCTGGACCATGAATGAAGGAAGCATGGTCATGAGCACAAAAATTAATTTGGGTCTCTAGGCTGCCCTCCCTGATGCCTTTCGGCTTTGATTTAAGGGTATGGTTCTACAACAAAACGTCTCTGTAGCTCCTCGGTTCTTGGAGGTTTAGTTGGGGGCAATGTTTCAGTGGTACTCTGAGAGCAGCCACTTTGTGCATATTGCCAAATGTTAGGTCTGTCTCTAATCAGTCCCTGCCCATACCCCCAATGATTGGGGCCTAAATGGGTTCTGTTATAGTTGTTGTTGTTGGTACATATCGCACTTAAACAGAAAGAGCGGAAAACAGGAGATGAGCATAATAAATTGTCAATAGAAATGCCGTGGGCGTAAGTTGAAGTGCTTATGTCCTGGAATCAGAGAGGATCCAACAGCAGAACAAGTTTCCCTTTACCGAAAGTCATAATACTGCCATGTTGCATCATTTATCACTGTTACTTTTTGCTAGGTTGTAGTATGGTGAGTGAAGTACCTGATTACCAGTTCAGGCATGTGAGATTTTTTTTGTATTTCTGTCTTCTGCAAGAATCTCATTTGTTTTGACTGAACTTCGCTTCTAGGCAATGTACATAAAATGTAGAATATGTCGAATTCTTAATTGCTATTTGATCTCTCTCTCTCTCTCAATTGTGCAGATTTAATAAAAGAGAGGAAGATTTTTCATCATTGAGAGAATACAATGATTACTTGGAGGAAGTGGAGGACATGAGTATGTTTTGGTAGTCTTACTCTTTATATGAGTCCCTCCTTTCACTCAATTTTGCTTTTTATTAATAAACATGATTTCCCTCTCTCCAAATGCACTGGGTATCCTAATCAAAATCAAACATGGCTTGAGGTGTTTTGTTTTTTTGGGTGATTGTGACCTATTCTTTGGTTGTGAACTTGTGATAGAAACTTCGATTTTGTTGCATTATTTGTCGGTTTGTTATGGGGATTTCCCATCCCTTCTTGAGATGTGAGAGTTTCCTCCAGCAGATTTAGTTTGAGCTTCATTTGATTTTCCTTTCTGTAAATATCAATTAATTTCTTAGTCATTTGAAAATGCTTCGTCTTTGCAGCAGTAAACTTGGTTGAAGGAATAGATGTTCCTATTATTGAAGCATATATTGCACGGTACCAGAAAGAAAATGCTGAGCAAATTATGAATGCTCAAGCTCGTAAGGTTCGTTTTAAAGTTAGCTAAATTCTTACTGTCATGCTCTGGAAATGTTTCATGTTTCTCAAGCTTGCAAATTTTGTGACACCTGGTGCATAATTCTCTCTGACTAGTAATTCTGGTTATTCTGTTATGACAGGCTGAAGAATATGCAGCAGCATTGGCTGCAAGTAAGGGACTGCCTGGAAATGATGCGGTAAGATCAGATGGATTCAGATTTCTTGTTTTTGGTAGCAAACATGCACTCTCTGCTAAAGTCTTTCTTTGACAACATTAAGTTGCACTGCAAGTTCTTTTTCTTTTCTTGGATTCGTTTTGTTGTTGGTTTGCTGGGAGTTAGCTCACTAAATTGTCTATTTGTCTTGCTTCAACACCCTAGTGGTGAAAACATGAATTAAAGTGAATGACCAAGTGCCTTATGTGGACATAGAAAAATCTTGTACCAACTTTGGCTACATGGATTCTGTTATCTCCATCCTCAAGCATACTAAGAAAAAATTTACACCAACTTTTCTGTGTATATTGAGCAGGAAAGTGAATATTTATAACAAGAGAACATTACGAATCATACTGTGTTTTGACTTCAACAGAGATATATTCCACATGAATCATCAACCGACTTCCTTGTAGCTCCTGTTGTTTTATGGATAGGGGAAGTTGCAAACAAATGTATAAGTATTTCGAACGTCAAAACTTTGAAAATATTAGTCCTTGTGTGGTGGCTTATGTTGATTGGTATGCCTTTATTTTAGTATGTGTATTTCGAGCTTGTTTTTGCTAGATTTTTTCCATATACTTGGATCTGATTAATATCACATTTTCTCAACTAAATTTCCTTTATGGAGGCAGAGCTCTCAAGAAGGGGTTGGTACTGGCGCACAGGGGTATTATGCACCTTCAGTTCCTGGGGGGTCCAATTGGGCAGCCACGGCCAACAGGCACGGCTCCACAGCCCTTTCCAACTGGGTCGGATCCTTACATGCAATTGTACGGGGTTGGTGACGAAGAAATGATGAAACTTAAAGCTGAAAGAGGGGGAAGGGCAGGAGGTTGGAGCGTAGAATTGAGCAAGAAACGTGCACTGGATGAAGCCTTCAGTAGCATTTGGATTGAGTAGACACGGTCTTTGTCAGGTATGTGACTTGCTTCTTCAACAGGAGGAAGGTGATACAGTATTCTCTTAGATTATGACAATCGAGAAAGGTTATCCATGACGATTGAGATTTTTATGTTAGCAAATGCCGTGTGATTATTTATTATTTGTGCTGTCATGTCTCCTGGAAATTTACCAGTTCATAAGATAACGAGCTTGATAAATCTCAACGTGAAAAAGAAGTAAAGTGAAAATAAAAATTTAATAAAAATGTCGTGCTATTCAAAACCCATATGCCGACGAAAATTCCCATTCTCTCCTGCCCTTGACATTGTTTATAAAAGCTTTGAAAGTCCAAAAATCAAAGTGGTAAGCTTAATAAAGCAAGAGAGCAAGTGCTTTTTCTTCTAGTTCATGTAGCAGCACTTTGCAACTTGGGCGTCAACCTTTTAAAGTAAATGTGAATCTAGTCAATTTTATGAGAAAATGAAGCCAATTATAATAATTCTTGAACTTTCATAACAACTCATTGAAACCCAGTCTCCTAGATTTTGCTAACAGTAAAATATGAATACGATCTTATTCACAACTCGAATGCTAAACTGTTATTATTGGTAGCGCAGCAGTTTTTGGCCGTGACCAGAGTCGTCTGTATAAATTTGGAGGTCTTGCGTTCAGCTCTTTCCGGTTGTCTCATCGCGTCCCCGTAACCGTGCTAGAAAGGCTTAAGGCGACGCGTCCCTGCCCAGATGGCCCTGCCTGGGGCAGGTTCTCGGTCTCAAAACCATCCCGAATTTGCTACCCGTGATTCACGATGTTTCCATATAAAATAGCCGCAGCATGATTTGTTAGTAATGGATTGATGATTCGGAATAGCATGATATATCATATTTATTTCTCGGTCTCTATGTATTTTTAGTAATGGGTTGAGGATAGAAAGATCTGTTCATACCATGTCGATAGGCAGTTAATTATAATTTTGTCTTTTAAAAGCTTGGCTTTTAAACATGTCAACTGGTCATGTTTTAAATTGTCAATGTTTAGACGCGGAGATTAGCAAAGCGGATTAAAATAATTTTGCTGTTTAGTGTAATGTCGCCAAATATTTGAGGAATACAGATTGAATATCAAACAATATTTTCACAAGTTTAAAAGCAAAACATATATATGCATATATTTTTTAGGGTGGAAGCGCTTTGTATTTGGCCTCGTTGTTGGAGACCTGGATAGACGGATAGTCCATTGTGATAGCGTCTCATGCAAAACCCTGCACAGAGAGACCAATACCATCCCAGCCATGGGCGGAGCCGCAGAGCTACCTAGAGACAAGAGGGGTCACTTGACCCCTTTCACTTCAATTTCGCAATAGGATTTTTGATAGTCTGGAGCTAAATTTTACTAATTTGCCCCTGCACAAAATTCAAAAATTGTCCCAACTTGTTTAAAATTTATAGAATTCTCAAGTTTTTCTTCTTTTTGAGAGTTGATAGTTTTACAAATGAGAGTATGTATATTGTGTTCAAAATATAATTAGTCATTGGGATGAGTTACAGAGCAGAGAAATACATTACATGTGTCACTGTATATATACGTTAGCAGGAGCAAATAGAGAAAATAATTTGCATATATATAGTTTTTACCCTGCTAACTTAAAATCCTGGCTCCGCCCCTGACCTCAGCTCTTGCTCCTCGGCTATTAGATGTTCCGTCAACTTGGAGCTTCCATACCTCTCCATGAAACATTTTCCAAGTTAAGTACGGTCGCTCATGCGTGACCACTTCTGGGTTCGGGTGAGCTTGAGCTTCTGCCTCGCGTCCGAGGGTCAACTCGGCAATGAAATGTGCTAAAACCTGAGCAGCTGAGCTTTGGTCGCATTGGATGTCAGTTTTTTTTTTTTTGTTGCCAATCGATATACATCAGTAGAGTTAGCTGTTAGTAAACCACAATTAATGACCTCCTCTCCATAGGAGTCGAACCCATAATCTCACCCCTATAGAAGAGGCTACATGACCAACTGGGCTAACTGCCTTGGTCGGATGTCAAAGTTGGCAAACTGTACTACTTAGCTATGCATGTTTTCTCAAACCACCCTCTACAAATCAAGGAAGTCATGAAGAAATTTTACCTCAATATGTTTTTTCTAGCTTCAAAACTACTGAATTGTGTAGACTTTTAATTTGCTTCACAAATTAACTCCAAAACGAGCTAGTACAAAAACTAAAAAAGAATTGGTTTAATTGGATCTGAATTGTTAAACATAGTGTTTCAACTAAAATATTAACTTGATATAGGGCTGGAAAAGAACCAAACTACTCTCGAGCTCGAGGCTTGGCTCGATTCCACTCATTTAGTAATCAAGCCAAGCTCAAGCAGAGTTTTGGACTCGATCAGTACATATAAGTCGAGCTTAACACTTAAAGCTCGGTTCTTTTACATAGGCTCATTCACTCTAAAACTCGAGATCTAGTTTTGATTTGTTTAGTAAACGAACTGAGTTCGAACACAACAAAGTTTAGTTCGGCTGAACTCTTTTGCACCCCTTCTTTGATCCGAAATCACCTATCTCATGATAATTAGCTTTCCTATTAGGAAACAACTCTAAGTTGTAAAAAGTAGGGTTTGTTGCATGGACTACGACGATGACGTCCACTCAAATTAGAACCACTACAAGAAGTGACATAACCCATGCATCACACACTCGAGCCGACAAATATACCATACAATCCGACTATCCGTACGCGTACGCAACGCTTACGCATACAATTGCACCGTCCGTTTCAACAAATCAATGGTTCAGATCTTGATTAGTTTTTGGCCGGTCAAAAAGCTTTCTTATCGGTCAAAGAGTAAATAAAATCCAGACCGCCAAAAATGCTTTTGGACCTTGCAACATTTTACGTACGCACATCTGCCTACACGTAGATTTTTTTGTATACCAGAAGAATAGAAAAAACCTTGCTGCCACGTCACGCTGCCTACCCTCCAAGCCAAAGCGTGCTCATAACCTAGATTATCTCCTTAACAACGCATCCTCCACTAATAATAACACAACTCCCGCAAGGAAAAAACAACTAACTACATGGTGAGGTTAGGCCTAAGATAAGTTAAATATTGTAAATTAATTCATGACATGTACACCACCAAATCGCTTAATTAATCAATTAAATAGAGGATCATAATGTTGGGGTCCGTCTCTTATCCGGACTTTTAATTTCCGCACCTCGTGATCCAAATTTTTTTTTGACGATCCGATCCGTCCAATGTTTTCAGACGGTGTTTTCAAGGGTCCACGCGGAAAATCTTCAAAAAAAAATACCGGGAAGGGCTTGATCCAAGCAGTTTTCGCAAAAAATATATATTTACATTTTTTGCGAAAACTGCTTGGATCAAGCCCTTCCCGGTATTTGTTTTTGAAGATTTTCCGCGTGGACCCTTGAAAACACCTTCTGAACACATTGGACGGATCGGATTTTCCAAAAAAAAATTGCAACACAAAAAAACCCCATTTTTTCCTTAAATCCGGGAGTGTGGATAAGAAATTTTACCCATAATGTTGCTCGTAAAGGGAAGGATCCTCTGTTCTTTAAATGCATGTTTTTTCACTTCAACTTTACTCGGCAAAAGTGGTTTTTTTAGTCGTTAAAAACCATTACTGATTGGCGCAAAAAAAATTTGGTCGGGAAATACCAAAATGCCCCGCCAATAATTCCGTATATTTTTAAATTGGCGCAAAAAAATTAGTATTCAAAAAATTTGATAATTGCCGAGTAAAGACGTTAGTCGGGAAAAAAATACTATATAATTGCCGAGCAAATTTTAGTCGGCATTGAATTCCCACCCAAAAAATAGCCTTGGCCCCACATTGTTCCCGACTAAAGTAGTATAAGTTTTACTCGGGAAAGGTGTACTTTCAGCGAGTAAGATAATTTACTCGGCAATGGTACAACAATTACCGATTAAATTTAATTTAGTCTGCAATGGTACACCAATTGCCGAGTAAATTTATTTAGTCGGCATTTTTAGTCGGCGTTGGTGTAATTTCTTGTAGTGTTTTCTCCTTGTTAATTCAATGCACTTAATTTTTCCTTCCAAAGGATAAGGTTATACTAACTTAGAACACATTGTTAAAATCCCTTGGGGCATTCCGGACCTGCAACGGTGTTTTGCCGTTTTATCTTGCCATTCTCATTTTTGAATAATGAATAATGTCATTTTGCAAAAAAAAAAAATGGCAAGGGCGCTACACCCTTACGTATTGGCTCTCTCTCTCTATTATGAAATGACAACCTTGTCATATGTTTTGCCATTTGTCATTTTTGAGAAAACGCCATTTTTTAGCAATGGCATCAATTTCAAATCTTGCTCGATCGAATTGGTATTAGGATTTAGGAGAGATGATGGGCCTTGCTTCAACACCTGGTACCAAAGTTAGGAGGTGATGGGTTTGAATCACTAGAGCATCATCATGAGAGAGGGATTGACGGAAACAAATGCCTCTCCATGTAACCACTCTGAAAATAGACTTACGGGTTTGACATCGAGTGCCATAAAAACTCAAATGAAGCCCTACATCAGTTCATTTTTTAAGAGATGGTGAAACTCAGTCTGACAACTCTAATTATGTACTTAGAGATGAAAATTTAGCTACATGATAATACTATATATATCTTGACATATCTATTTTTACTGTCGTAGAATCAAGAGGATCCAGATCCCAAGCAACATGATCTATTACTCTTTATGCCATTGCCTAAATGGTATTTCCCACATTTTTTGACTTCTTGTCTACGTTGTAAAGACATTTCGTCCAAATGGTATTTTATGAAAGTGTATTTTGGCCGTTAAACATACCAATAATTCCATTTAGACGACATTGGTATTCTTACCGGCAATCACTGGTATTTTAATGACGAAAAATTTAGCGTAAACTGGCCCTTACTAAAAAACTATTAAGAAAGTTAGAATATAGAAGGAAGATATTGTGGCTTTGAGTGCAAAAAACACGGTATGTTCCCAGCCTCATGAGCCCGCTATTACTTATTTACACATGTTGAAAACCTATTTGTTAAATCCATAGTCAAAAACCTAAGGCGCCAAACGTAACGTTTAGTTTCCTCCTCAACGGCAGTTAGGCAGAAAGTTTAAAATTTTCTGCATTACTTCTTTGTATTGGACATCTCCAGCTTTCATCAATCTTATAACCATATATAATGGTACTGCATTTCTCCTGTATCATCCACTTCCCTCTCTTTCTCTGTCTACCTATTCACTTCCATCTCTTTCTTCGAATTTTCGGTTCTTTGAAGAAGATCAATATCCAGTTATCCACCCACCAAAATGGGTTTTCGCAAGTATTCGAAGTATAGTTTTCTCTTCTTGTTTATATCATTCTTTGTGGTATCATGTGAAGACAATGTTCAGATTTTGAAAGACCGCTCTTCTCTCCTCTCATTCTTGTCTGGGGTCACTTCTGACCCCAGACAAGCTCTTAAGAACTGGAATTCTTCGGATTCTCACGTATGTAACTGGGCGGGAATTCACTGCAATAACGATAGAGACCATGTAATAAAGATTGATCTTAGAGGAAGATCCTTAACGGGGAAAATTTCACCCTCACTTTCAAATCTTTCTTTCTTGACAATTCTTGATTTAACTGGTAACTTCTTCAAAGGCCAAATTCCGGCTGAGTTAGGGCGCCTTTCCCTCCTCGAACAACTCAGTTTGTCTTTTAATTTCCTCGAAGGGAACATTCCTAAAGAGTTGGGATTTCTTCGCAAAATGTACTACCTTAATCTCGGAAGTAACCAAATTTCTGGCGAAATCCCGATGCCACTTTTGTGCAATGGCTCTTCTTTGCAATATTTGGACCTTTCCAACAATTCTCTTAGTGGTTTGATACCCATGAATGATCAATGTGAGCTTAGGGATTTGAGGTTTCTTCTACTTTGGTCTAATGACTTGGTGGGTCAAATTCCAAAATCCCTTTCCAATTCTTCAATAATTGAATGGATTGATTTGGAATCAAATTCCCTATCTGGGGAATTGCCAAGTGACATATTGGCCCATTTGCCACTGCTGCAATACCTTTACCTCTCCTACAACAACTTCATAAGCCACAATGGTAACGCAAACCTTGATCCCTTTTTCTCTTCTTTAGCTAATTCCTCTAATTTGCAAGAATTTGAATTGGCTGGAAACAACATCGGTGGGACGTTACCGCCTATTATTGGTGATCTCTCCACTAACCTTGTACAGATTCAATTAGATGAAAATCTCATCTATGGCTCTATACCTCCACAAATTTCAAACCTATTCAATCTCACCCTCTTGAACTTGTCTCATAACTTTTTTGAATGGATCCATCCCACATGAAATTTGTCAACTGGAAAGACTGGAGAGGCTTTATTTGTCAAACAATTCCCTATCCGGTGAGATCCCTTCGGCTTTTGGCAATGTTCCCCATTTGGGTCTTTTAGACTTGTCGAATAACAAGCTATCCGGATCAATCCCGGATAGTTTTGCTAATCTTTCTCAATTAAGAAGGCTTTTCCTCTATGGAAACCAGCTTTCTGGAACAATCCCGCCAAGTTTAGGGAAATGCATAAATTTGGAAATACTAGACCTTTCCCAAAACAGAATTTCAGGGGAAATTCCTAGTGAAGTTGCAGGGCTAAGCAGCTTGAAGTTGTACTTGAATTTGTCTAGCAATTTTTTGCAAGGGCCTATTCCACTAGAGCTGAGCAAAATGGATATGGTTTTAGCAATTGAGTTGTCCTCAAACAATCTTTCCGGTACAATCCCACCACAGCTTGGGAGCTGTATTGCCTTAGAACATCTCAATCTTTCCCATAATATACTGCAAGGCCCTCTCCCTACCCCAATTGGACAGTTGACTTACCTTAGAGACCTTGATGTATCGTTCAACCGTTTAACTGGTGAAATACCACAATCTCTGCAGAGGTCATCAGCTCTAGAACATCTCAACTTCTCTTTCAACAATTTCCATGGGAACGTGTCGAACAAGGGGGCATTTTCGTCGTTGAGCATTGATTCGTTCATTGGGAACCGGGGGCTATGTGGTTCAATCAAAGGCATGCAAAGCTGCCCCAAGAAAAGGATTCAACATCTGCTGATCGTGGCAGTTATCCTCTCAGCATTTTCGATTGCAGCCCTCACGTTTTGCACGTTGCGATTCCCTATATCGTTTGAGGCGAAGTTCAAAAGACAATTCTCGGTATTTAGCGGTGGGGAAATGGAGACAGGAGAAGAAAAAGGAAGTAAAGAGATGAAATACCCAAGAATCACTCACCGGGAACTCATTGAAGCCACCGGTGGATTCAGCAGCTCGAGTTTAATTGGGTCAGGGCAATTCGGTCATGTCTACAAGGGATTACTTCAAGACAACACAAGAATAGCCGTGAAAGTATTGGATTCGAGAACAAAAGCAGATATTTCAGGCAGTTTCAAGAGAGAATGTCAGGTACTCAATAGGCAGCTCCACTCCTAAAAACTAACTTTTTATTACACATGAATTTAGTAGAAGTAGACAATAAACATCATCCGCTGCATACTAAAATTTCTGAAATCGCCACTGCAGGTACTAAAAAGAACCAGGCACAGAAACTTGATCAGAATCATAACAATCTGCAGCAATCCAGATTTCAAGGCACTTGTTTTGCCACTAATGCCTAACGGGAGCCTCGAAAATCATCTGTATCCGAGGCATGGGGTGAGCCACGGACTAGATTTGGCTCAGCTGGTGAGCATTTGCAGTGATGTGGCTGAGGGGATGGCTTATTTGCACCATCACTCCCCGGTTAAAGTCGTGCACTGCGATCTGAAACCGAGCAATATTCTCCTTGATGAGGACATGACTGCTTTGGTAACCGATTTTGGCATTGCACGATTGGTGAAAGGCGGAGAGGATGAGAGTGAATCTGTGAATGATTCGGCTTCTTATAGTTCTACGCACGGGTTGCTTTGTGGATCAGTTGGCTACATTGCTCCAGGTACTTAATTTCAAGCACTTCTTACTAGTACTGATTGATACTTATCTCCATTTAGTGGTTTTTTATTTTTTTATTTTGGATATATAACTATTTATTTCAATAGATTAGTCCGAGTTTATACTCTTTCCTTTCTTGACAACTGAACGAGAGTCTTGCATGATCAAATGCAGAATACGGACTAGGAAAGCGAGCATCAACACAAGGCGATGTCTACAGTTACGGAGTCCTGTTGCTAGAAATCGTAACAGGAAAACGCCCCACAGACATGCTTTTCCACGATGGTTCTAGCCTTCACGAGTGGGTGAAGGGTCAATACCCACATAAGCTCGAGCCACTAGTCGAAGCAGCATTGGAGAGGAGCGCGCCAAATGGGGACCAAGTCTACGACAAGAACACGTGGCGTGACGTCGTTATAGAGTTGATTGAGCTAGGGTTAATTTGCACTCAGTACAACCCTTCAACAAGGCCAAATATGTCAGATGTTGCCCATGAGTTGACACGGTTGAAGCAGTATCTTTGTAGCACTTCTTCCACATTACTCATTGAAGAAGCTTGTGACAAAGTCGGGTTTACTGATTAGGCGAACCTACAGACGCGCAGAAAAATTTCACAGAAATGACTTCAGAATGCAGTGCTGCGCCAACAAATGCTCTTTTTTCTCTTTTTCTTTTTTGTCTTTATTGAACTTTTTTCAATTTGGCCGTTTTTTTAGTTTCTTTTGTCTTTCTATACATAACACGTCAATGTTTTTTAAAGAAAACTTGACGAATGAAACTCATGTGAAGAGAAAAATACCCGAAAAGTCAAGGTTTTAGGGTTCGAGAGAGTCCATTTCAATTCTTTTTTTTTTTTTTTTTCCGTCCGGGCAGATTTTATTTCAAGTTTACTAGTCCAGGGACCTAAAACCCGAAGGAGTCAGCTGGAGTCCATTTCAATTCATTGGATTAATTTGCTCAATTATTTGCTCGTTCCTCTTTTGTTCTATAACCTCTCCTTGATGTACTTTGTATAGTTTGTGTTTTGCACTCAAGCCTTTTCTGATAGGTCACAAAAAAGAGAATATTTTGGGTATGGGGAGGGTACCACGTGGCACCTGTACAGCACATCCGAGTAGTCCATTATGCAATCGACGGTCCAGTTTGAAATGCCGAGCGGATTTAAAAAAAAAACAAAAATGTGTTTCAATCCGGACCGTCGGTTGTATTTTTGGACAGTCCGAATGTGCCACACAGGTACCATGTGACACATACTTTGCACCCAGAATCTTCTCCACAAAAAGACAGAAAAGAAGCAAATTGTATTGTGGTTCCTAATTTGTACTACATTCACAGGTATTCTCACTTGAGAGATTTCTTGGTCCCACACATCTATGAAAGCATCCAAACAAACTCAACCTTTGGTTAAAAATATTCTTGCAAATGAAATGATATAGTTGCTCTTACAGATCATAATTAAGCTTAATAAAGTACCCTTCTTTCTTTTTCATCTCCTAATAAAGTACCTTTCTGTCAAAATATTTTACCATTATCTATCTAGACACATTAGCATAGTGATTTGTGGTAATCAGCCTATGGTGCTTTGCCTATTCAAATCGCACTTGTGCTTCTTTTAGCCTACCGTTTATTTAATTTGGCAGTATATAGGCAGCTATGGCTAGTGGAAGGTCAAGAAAGGTTACCCAATTCAGTAGCCCAACCAAAATGAATCATACAATGCACTAAAATCCTTCACCTATCATGGTTTCTGATATCACCATGATTTTTGGCTTTAACAAGTCAAGAACAGGTGCTTAATCTCTCTC
Source organism: Vaccinium myrtillus (assembly GCA_016920895.1). Classification (NCBI taxonomy): domain Eukaryota; kingdom Viridiplantae; phylum Streptophyta; class Magnoliopsida; order Ericales; family Ericaceae; genus Vaccinium; species Vaccinium myrtillus. The sequence continues at coordinate 34,791,265 of CM029280.1, read as the reverse complement.
GAACTTCCTCTGTAAAGCAGTAGGCTATGCTAACCAGACTCTTCTAAATGTATAAAGTGTTCATTTAGGATCAAGGGCGGAGCTGTTGTTGGCCCGGGAGGGGCCCCGGCTCCACTCACTTTTTATTAAACAAGAATAATATATTGACGATTGGAGTTGACGTCTACTCATCATTAGTTTACTAATTTAACAACCCCAACAAGAATTTTAAAGAGAACATAATTCACGAGCCCCCGAGACGACAAATCATATTTCATCACTATGTTCGCCAAAATATCACCCCCTCTGCCTTTTCCCCTTAAACCTACCATCACCACCTCCATCCCAACTGAGGAAAAAGAGAAAAAATGTGACCAATTGATGAAGATCTGACAAAAGAGGTAAAGCTTATCAACTAGTGATCTTGAAAAAGGGAACTTCTGCTTTGCAAGATTGGTGCTGCTGAAACTGCTTATTGTTTAGTCAACAAAGGTCCTAAAACTCAGAAAATGCTGTCCCAAAGGATGAAATACCATAAGCACTTGATCTCACAGCATAAGTTGCTCAATTTTTTCATTTCATTTCCATTGCTTTCTTTCTTTTTTGCTTTTTTCCTTCTCTCTTTTCTGTTGTTTTTTTCACTCTTCTGCTGTTTAGGCTACACATGGGGAGAGGCCCTCACCGAATCCATCAGACCCACAACTCCTTGTCCCTCTTCTGTGATCTGAAACCCTAGATGCTTTTCTGTGATTTGATGCCCTAGATGCTTTTCTATGGAAGTCCCATATGTCGGTTTGCAATATTAGACTAAGTGATTTTTAATTAAAAGGATTTGGGCAATTCATAAATAAGAACTTCCAGAATACCAGACATATCTCTATGGAATCGAGTACAATCTATTCCGAAGCAACTTTGTGTTGTTATATAAGCACACAAAAAAGGATGGACCAAATATGAGGTAACAAAATATCAAACACTTCTGCCAATAAATCCATTAATATCCACGAGGAAAAGCTAAAATACATGGAGTGGAAGTATGCATTGCACAATCCTTTGAAGACACACATGCCCTGCAATCCAATTTTTTCTATACAAGTATCGAACCTATACATCGTATACATCCTATAATAAAAAATAAAAAAAAAAATCAGTATACATCTTGTCAAACAAAGAAATTCAAATTCAGTCAGAATCAATTCCATCTTCACGTCAATCCAAGCAGAAAACCAAGAACACACTTCACGATCATTTACACAATCGGTTCCCCTTCATCAATGCCTTTGACAAAATGAAAATCGAGGCAAAAGAGGTGGCGAGTTAATACTAATGGTTGTTGGAGCAGCTGATACTGTTATTGTCGAGTCAGAGCCAAAAGTGTAACATTGCCTGTCCATGACAAGCAAATAATTCTTTAGCACCTAAATCATATTGCACAAATCGACACAGCTAGAAGTTAGCACAGTTCTTATTCTTTATGAAGGGAGATTTGTACGGATGGATGCAAGAGAAAGAAGCTAGCTAAAAAGTATACCTCAGTTAGAGAAAGGAGAGGTAACTCGTAGGAAGGAGGGGACTTCACAGTTTTCAGACTTTTTATCTCAGACTGAATTGATTTGAGTTGCTCTTGAATCTCCTTCAATAACTTCAGTTCTTCTTCTCCTCCTCCGCTAACAGTTTCCGGTCCTTCACCATTTCTCTCAACCTCAATTATCTCTGATGTCCTACCAATATTAAACTGTTGGAACTTGGAATGAGATTCAGCAATGTCGGTTGTGGAACGAACAAGAGCCAAATGGCAGTCAGGAGCCACCCTCTCACTTGGTCCAGACAAATTGTTTTTCTGTTGTTTGGATGGAAACATTTTCCTTACCCAATCGGTTTCCTTATTCACATGTGATTTGAAAGCCTCCGGTGGAACAGAATCTGGCTTTCCATCCCTCCCATTCCCTTCCAAGACTAACTCTCTCTCTGGTTCTATCTCCTCACCACGTCCTTTCTCACTCTCACGAGTTTGTGGAACTTCAAATACATCATGAACACTCGAGTAACCACAAGGATTGACAGTTGCTTCATTTTCAAGTAAATTTTCAGGATTCTTAAGCTGACCGGATTTAGTAGCAATGGGTCCTTTTGGTGGATCCAAATTTACCGAAAAAGACCTTGATCCGCTCCTTAAGTTCTTAGACTTAACTCCTTTGCCATCCGCTATCTCCCTCACCCGTTCATCTAACTTCCTGATTTGTTCCCTATACGAAGTAATATCCCCAGTTGTATAGTTCTCCGGCTTCTCCATATCTGAGATCTTTGAATTATGAATTTCCTCTTCTATCTTGGAGCTCAATTCTGGACTAACAGATCTTTCTTTTTCAAAACAACCCTTCCTTTGATTCGAGAATTTTAGTGGCAACAGTGGCATAGAATTCCTTCTCAAATTTGTTTTACAAACCGTGTCTCCAATTAAGTTTTCGTTCCTTAGGAGTAGATTTTCCGGAAACATTGTCTCACAAACACCGATATCGGTGCATCCCAAGCTTAATAATTTGCACCTATAAGCCTGTACTTGGTATTCCAAAGACGCGATTTCCATTTCTTTCTGATAGATGAGATCTTCAAAAATCGCTAGTGCTTCTTCCGCGTGACACATCTTTTCTTCCGCCAATCTCTTATATTGGTTTGCTTCCATTTTCACCGAAGCCTTTTCTCCCTGAAGCCGTAAAATCATAGATAAAGCTTCACTAGTTGCAGAGGCGGAGGCCTCTCTTTCAACATCCAACTCATTGTAAAGCTTTTGCAGGAGCTGTTGCTGAGCAAAAAGTGCTTCTTTTAAAGCTGGAATCTCACTTCCGACCGTTCCTAAACTCGTGCTACTGTCTGCCATTAAGCATTGGTTGGTATTGGAAGCAAGAAAGCCTACAAAATAAAGGGTGGTTCATTACAAGTTTACAACTAGACAAGAACACAGAAAACTCACATCACCCATATCAAACCAAACTGAGCTTCATGTCCCAATCAATTGGGGTCGGCTTCACATCATCCATATCCCAGAAGAAGAAAAAACACGGGTTAACAAGAACCAATTTTGACAAGAATAACCACCTAGAGGGGAATGATAGCTTAGGATTTCGAAGATACTAATAAACACTCATGCTCTTTCTAGTAAATTGACTGGAAAAACTTGCAGAAATCATTTTATCCACAAGGTGAGTGTGCCGCGAGGTTTTATTCAAAAAAAATTCAAGAAATTATCCCTGAAGAGTTGCAATCAAAATCGAAGCATTAGAGAGGAGATGAAGACTTAATGAATTACAAAAAAAAAAAAAAAAAAATTGGGTTACCTGGCAATTTTCGACTTTCTAATTCTGTTTGTACGGGATTAAATTTCAATTCATCAAAAGAAATCATGATTTCAAGGTTGAAAATCATAAATTCCCCAGTCAGGTAGCAGGACAATATTGCAATTTCCAATGTTAAAACTACCAGTACCCAAGAAACTCTGCGAAACCCTAGACTCAAATCTTGCATAATAAGATGAAGATAGATATCTCAAGTTCAACAGGGACAAATTCAATTGGAGAGAAAATTAATCAAGAGAGATGAGAAACGATTACCTTCCTTTGGAAAATGTAGACTTTCTGATCAAGAATCGCCTCCCTTTCCCCTCAAGATCGCAACTTCACTCGAATATAAGACCCTCCAAAAGCCCAGGTGAAGAACCCAAATCCAAAAATTGAAAAAGGAAGTTGAATTTAGCAGAATCAAATGATACCCAGATTGAAATTATTTCAGAGAGAGAGAGAGAGAGACCACCTTTTCTTTGGATATCCTCAAAAAGCTTAAACAGTATAAAGCCTTGCAAGAAAATCAAATCATAATGAGGGTTGCGCCTTTGTAACGGTTTGTTGTGTTGTCTTCTTTTGAAAAAAGGAACGAAAATAGAACCGAATTTCCACGGGTTGTGAAAATTGTTCAGTGCCTCGGTACCATAGTTTTCAAGATCATACATTAGTGGAAATTTTGTACTACATTTAACGGTAGATCTTCTGTCCTTTTATGACTGTCACTCAAATATCTGGAACCATCGATTTGGAATGGTGATTTTCGAAAAGTGTAGGTGACAAGAAAAAAACAAGAAAATACATCGGACGATTAATATCTGTTCGGTGCTTCAATCGCCGGATGCACTTGCCTAGTTGCCTGTTTCTTTTTCTTTTTCTGTATTGGTACTATACTCGGTATTTTCGTAAAGCATAGGCGACAAGAAAAGAAACAAGAAAGTGCATCGAACGATTAAGATTTGTTCGGTACTTCAGTCGCCCAATTCACTTACCTATTTCTTTTTCTGTACTTTACTATTCCTCGGTGATTTTCACTTGGGCCACCTCATTCCAGCTAAATATGAGAAAGAAGGCACCCACGTTGAAAAAAAAATGAAAGTTGCATTGACTTTCGACCATTAATGACCGCCCATATTTTTAGGTACATTCATCTTTATAAGAGTGTTACAGTGTATCAATCTAAGACTATGGGAGTGTTCCATTAAGGTGATTTTTTAAAAAAATTAGTTTTTTCACGGTTTTTTATATGATGTATTTTGAGAGAATGACTTGTCTCGATTTTTAAAAATAATAATTTTTTGTTAGTGGAACACCACCTAAGAGGAAGCCCATTGACCAAATCTTGTTGTATTTTCGGTGTTTCCAGACTATAAGTTATCAAATCATTATCATTTTCTTCATATATATCAATTGGTTTAACAATTGGTAGTCTAAAAATACCGAAAATATCATTATGGAACCGTATAAATCGGGAGCTTATGACTAGTGGGACCTTATAAACCGTGAGCTTATGACAATAATTGTATGCTTTCAAGCTAAGACATTCACTAAAAGTTACTACTATATAGTAAATTGCATTAATTAATAATCATGACACGTGGGACCTTATGTCCTCGAAAGGCGGTAATAAACTTTAATTTAAGATTAAAATAAAAAGTTGGGTGTGGGCTATCCGCTATTCCAACGGCTATAAATAACGTGTACACTGTGTGTGGGTCCAGCTTTGGCCGACCAAATGCACTTGAATGCTCCCGCGTTTCATAGATACACTAACGTGTGTAGCTGAGAACAAAAATGGAGGTGAAACAGTTAAACTTAAAAAGTCCATTCTGTCCAATAAAAATGACACAATTTACACCCTCACGTTCACAATTACGTGGACTCCACACACATTAGATGTTCAACAAAAATCATAAAACCAAATTTACACTTTTTCTACTAATCAACATGCCTGCAGATATATGTGAAGTGGTTTGAAGTCTTTTGTGGCGTTTCTTGAGTTAAATTCGATCATCAAAATTGTTTACGCACTTGTTAAAACTCATCGATAATAACAATGATTAAAAAAACCAAATTTATCAGTATCAAAATAGATATTTCAAAACCTGAATTTTATTCAAACTGACTTAAAAACTGAAATATTGTGTGTTACGAGACATATTATTCTCCCACAATATATATCAACTAAAAAAAATCAACTTTAGTCAGTTTAGTTGATATCTAATTCTACAAAACCTTTATTCTGTTATCTGAGTATACGTCACTCTTTATAATATATCAACTTAAAAAATGGGGAGTGATTTCCAGTGCACACTTTATATTATCACACTTTTTTGTCTTCTAGTGAAAATTTCATGTGTAAAAATATCACTAAAAAACAAAAGGGGTGTGGATAACAATTTGGGGTGTGAATATCAATTACCTAAAAATTAACTTAAGCTAATTTCTGACCTAAGTCTGTTTCTAGATTTAGTGTGGCAATACTGTTTGTTCATTCAGTGTGTCAATATATTTTATTACAAGATAAATGTGTTACATAATTATATTAATCGATAATATGTTTCATTACAAGATAAATGTGTTACACAATTATATTTATCGATATTTGATCAACACGATTTTTGAATGAAACAAGCCCAAAAAAGCCCACGAAGGAGCGTAGGATCG